>VZTB01012490.1:1145400-1218725 GCA_013397245.1 Thryothorus ludovicianus
TTGGGAGCCCTGGCTGCTCCCTGGGCTGCCCCAGACACAGCCCGAGCTGCCTGCCAGCCCTCAGCTGGTCTGTGCTTGGGTGGCCCTTTGCTCAGCTCTCTGTGCCAGTTTTGTCCTCCAGGAGCTTCGTGGAGAGCCATCTTTGACAGGGAGACTGATTATTAAGTGATACAAATCACATCTTGGCTTTATCCAATGTGTTGATTTATTCAGACTCAGGATCTGACTCATAACATCTGTTTTGTTCATCACTGTTATTTCCTTGCTTCAGTACTCCTATTTATTCTGTTAAATATCTTGGAATAGTTTGTCAGGAAACATAGGCTTTTGTTAGATGCAACATTTTTTCCTTAGTGTAAGTTGGTATTGGTGTATACAGTTGCCAACTGCTACTGTACTTTGATGGATACTCTGCTTTTCTGCCAGGAAAAGCATCTGAGTACATTAAACAATATATAAAACATAATACAGCTTCCTTTTATTTAGTTTATTGTTGTTGTATAGTTCTTACCAACACAGAGGTATTTTCTTCTTAAATCTGCATCATTTTAGAAATGAGACACTTATAAATTTGCCAGTCTCAAATTTAGATTTGACCCAAGTGTGTCTCATTTTCTGTTACCAAATAAAACTAGATTTCAATATATTTTCAATGTTTCAGAGAACTTCTCTTTCAGTAGCTGCACCACACTGCCCAGTATGCATCAGTTTTTTTTCTCATTATGTTAGATAATAATCTAGAAACTGAAATAGTCATGGTTGTTAGATAATAATCTAGAAACTGAAATAGTCATGGTTGTACCATTTCTCTGACCTGGATCTCACCAATTTAGTTTCTTTCTGTGAGTGAACTCTTCCATAACTTTGATAATTCTTTCCTGTTCTTTCTTTTTTTTAGTTTTGTGCTGACATTTCCCTTCACTAAAGGAAGGAAGAGGGATAGAACCACCCACACTCTTTAGGTAGTGAGCTTATGGATTTATTGAGTATGATAATGGTTTCATTACTTCAGTGGCATCACTGTGTCTGAGAAGCCCTGAAGATGAAGTTTCTAGGAGATTTCAAAATTAATCTTGAGGGTTTTCCCCTCCCTAAATATTGTGTCTGATCTGTCCTTGTAGAAAAATTGGAATAACTGTAGTTTTCCTTGGAATAAAAGGTGTTAAAAGTCTCTAAAAATAATATGGTAAGGTTGTCAGAGTTTAGCAGTGCTTACTGCTAATGAGTATTGGTTCTTTAAGATCTCAGGCTGACTAATTTTTCTTGTATTAATTACTACACAATGAAGGGCATGTTCTTGAACTAAAATGTAGGGGAAAAATTATGACTTGCAAAGTGTCTGAATTTTCCAAGTTTTCCTAGGTAGAATAGATGAAATTACTGCGACAATCAAGATTGCTCCTTTAACATTAATTTAACCTTATGTTTTTGTCAAAGAATCTTTAAGAAATCTGGACAGATCAGCACTGGTACAGCACAGGTTTAGAGCTCTGCAGAATATTTCAATTAGTTGTGTGAAACCCATGTGCATATTTAAAAGTGCCTATCATTTTATGTACATGAGGCTTTTGTGTGCAAAAAAATTCTCAGCATGACTGTTCCATTTGCAGAATGTGTATACAGAAGGCTCATTTTAATAATTCCAATGCAATATTTGACTAGGTTTGCTGTGGTTATTTCTATTTGTTAATGTATCTATAAACTTATATTAGAAAAAAAACCCCAAAAATCAAAACCACCATAAAACCTCAAAATCACAAAAAAACAAACAACAAGCAAAAAGCCACCACCAAAACCAAACCAACCCAGACCCAAACAACACAGAGCCAGAATCAGTCAGCCTCAAATTCACATCCTGTCCTCTTGGGTGGAGTGGTCACCACTGGCTGTGACATGCCTGTGACATCTGACCCGAAGAAAGCCAATAAACCCGTGTGCCTGCTCTGTCCAGCTGCTTTGGAAGCTGGGAATTGCTCTTTTTTCTTGAATTTGTCTCTCTTTTCTGCAGCCCTGGTGTTGTGCCTTTGCAGACAGCCTGGGGGTTTGCCTGCATTTCCTTTGCTGTACCTGGCTCTTCTTGAAACAGGTCTGCAGCCACACACCTGCAAGCAGCTTGTTTGCTTGCATGTAGAAAGTGAGCAGGCAACGGAGATTCCTCACGCTAGGAGCAGAGCAAACAGGTTTCTGAGTGCATCCTTTCTGTAAATAAATTTGCTATAAATACACACATACCTTCATAGGCACTTTTTCCAGTGAGGTATATTTAGGTCTGTGCATCTTAATTGAAAGCAGGTGGCTTTTCTGAGCAAGCAGGATAGGTAAAAGCCTGTTGGGGGGATAAACAGCACCAGTGCCTTGATGCTTTAAGAGGAACAGGATATCTCCTTGTCTGTGTGCAGGGATACAGAGCATTGAGAGAAAACAAAGAGAGATTCTCCAGACGTGTCACAAAAATAACTGTGGGAACTCAAGAAAATGAATGATCTCCTTCCAGTGGGAACCAGCCTGCTACTTCTGTGTTTGGGCCAGGTTTTCATAAGCTCCTAACTTGAGATCTCTGAAATAATGCAGCAGTGGGCTCTGAAAATCCAGCTTACCTTAAGTTGTGCCTTCCCAGCCTTGTCACTTCAGGTATTCTGCTGTTTGTGAACCCTCATGTCTCCCCAGCAGGGAAGATGGTGCTGGCTGTCCATGACCCAGGATAAGGCTCTGTTAGATAATAATGAGAATAAAGCAGGTTGTCTCTTGAGTCCCCTTTTTGCCATTTGTTCCTTCCATGGGAACAGGAGGATAGTTAGCCCTGCATTTGGCTTTCACCCTTCTGCAGTCTGTCACTGTGATTCTGATGGCATAACATGGTCTGTCAGCACAAAATCTTTGGTGTGTGCAGCATCCCTGGTCGGTGGGCTGGACATGAGAGAAGTACTGTGCTTGGGCCAGGCACAGAAGGAGGAATTGAGACAATTAGTGAGGCTCTTGATGGTGCTTTGTAGGTTGTACATGGACCACAGGTCACTCACTGAATATCTCTTCTAATTTATGCGATCTTAAACTGAAGTTTCTGAGTTATTAAGCAAAAGGATGAGACATTGCAGAATAACAGTGGCTTTAGGTCATAGAAGACAGGGTGTGTTATCTCACTTTACTGGGAAAGCAACAAAAAGTATATCCTGCAGAGACAAGAGAGAAAACTGATTGCTTTGGTTTGAGAGAGAGGATAAAACACCTTTACAGGGTTGATTGGTGAACAGAGTGAGCACCTAAACTTTGGAGTGGAGGTCTTGGTAATTGAAATGGAGTCTATTTCTGGAAAGCCTGTCCTTTTACAGTGGAGAGCCTGTTAATCTTGTGGTCTCCTTGAGTCAGCCTTGAGCTGCAGCTTCCTGACTGCAGAGTCCCTGCTCGCCTGTGCCCTGCTGGACTAAGGCAGAGTCTTCTCTCTGACACACAGATGCTGCTCCTCAGGGCACAGCAGGTGAGTCTGGATGGCAATATTTAACTGACTCTTTATTCCTATGGATGGTTTAACTGCATGTTGCTTGGAAACAGGACCTGTGTGTGGGAAGAAGTGCGTTCTGGTAGGAACTCAAAAGCTGGTCTCCTTTCAGAACACAATTACAGAAAAATATGCTTTTGACCATTTAGGGAGCTTCTCATAAACTCTTCACTGAATGTCTGGTGCAGAGTTTTGGTCTTGCTCACAGCTTGATTTGTGCTCTTAAAGAAGAACTGCAGATCAAACACTTTGTAATTCTTATATTCTGAAAATTATTTTCTGATTGAATGACACCCAGGTCATATCTTATTTTCTGGTGTTTACAATATGTCTTTTGCTACATCAGCAAACTGTCCCTTGCTGTGAGCCCTGAATGTCAGGTCTCCAGTGCATTGCTTGGACAGAGTAGAGGCCAAGCTTGTTTTTGCAATCCTCAATCCATTGTACAGAAAATGTATATATCTGATAGGAAGCTGAAATTGAATATCTGATGCTGGAAGTGAACTTTGTGGGACCTTGACTTTGCAACCACTTCACCCACTTCATGTGCAAATGTAAGCAGCATTCTTAACTACATCCATGTAGATAATGAAGATTTTTGAAGCCTGCTGAACAAGTGGCACCTGCTCAGATAAGGCTTGAAACCTGTCAACAGGCTGCCCAAATACTGGAGTTTCAGGCTTGTTATATAGATAATTCTTATTCTTAATATCTTAAGCCACAAAAAAATAGATCTGTAATAGGGGAGCTAAAGCCATGTGATAAAAAATGAGCTATTGGCCTACTCCAAAACTCTGCAATTGCCATTGAGCAGATCTGGCTTAGACAAAATAATCTGCTGAAATCTGACAGTTTGATTTATGCAGGGAGCCAGCTTTGACTGAAGCAGCAGCATGACTCTTGGGAACATATTGAGGTGAAAAGTATTTAAAGGACAATTTGCCAAAGCAGGTCTGTAGGTGAAAGGCATCTGGTGACACTCTTCTTTGAGGCTGGGCCATTTGCTCTGATTTATTTGCAGTAAGCTGTCCAGTGGGTCCCCTGCAGCTCCAGGAGCTTGCCCTAAGCTTCCATCTCACATTTCTTTCTTTCTAATAAATGGAGGAACTCCTGCTTTTGGTGCTGCCAGACCCATTTGAGGTTGCAACCATGGTGCCAGAGTAAGAGATGCCCTGCTCCTGAGCAGAATACTGGGCTTGCTCCAGAGCCTCTGTCACCTGCTTTGATATTTGCCTGGTTATTGGTACTGCTGATGTGTTTATTGACCAATTAAAGGTGCTGATCTGATTAAAGGAGGGTGTATACAAGCTGCCATGTGTCTACCTCTTCTCCAAGAGCTAAGGTTTCCAAATAATCCAAATGGTGGAGCAGCAGTTCTCTGTGGCAGAAATGTGGGTGCAGCACTGGCTGTTCTAGCATCACACAGAGCCTGTGCTCTTGAGCTGCGTGTGAACTGTAGGTGGTGGTGTGGAGGGTTGGCTGAGAAAGGAGGGTGTATACAAGTTTGGAAAACACAGAGCTGTGTGAGCTGGTATGGCTCGATCAGGTGAATGGCATGAAAAATAGCAAGTAATGGGACCCATTGTAGTGCAGATCCTGCCAGCAGCCATGGAGCTGGTTCATGCAGCACAGCTCACTTTGTTGCTGTGGTAACCACTGTGCAATTTTTTGAATATTTATGCTGTGTAAAAGGAGCTTGGATAACCTAAAGATAGCATGAGTCCCTTTGGTAGGAATGAAGATTTTGTTACCTTCAGAAAAACTTGGTTGATGCTGTCTTATTTTTCCCAAGATTGGTGAAAAATGCTACTAAATTGGTACTTGTGTAGCCTGGGGAGTGGGGTGAGGTAGTGCCATTGTTTGGGGCTTGTCACAAAAACTCAGTTCATAGTTCCACTTTGTTCTCTACCCAACTGCTTTTTTTAAGCTTTCAGTATCCATGTACAGTCCTCATGGGATGATGCTTTTCAAGGCAGGGGATGCTGCCTGCTTCTGTGAAATCAGATTAGGTAGGAGATGTGTAAAGCACCATGATCATGCTGTGGGGAGTGATTCCAAAACATGACAGGATCTGCAAAGCCCTATGGGCATTGTCCATGTTCTGGCAATGTTGGTTTCTTTTGGTATTTCTTGGCCAGATTGCAGGATTTTTGGCGATATATGTTTTGTGTTTTCCCAAGTGTAGTGAAGCTACTTCAGCAATTACCTTGTACAGCTTCTTGTTCCCAGAAGCTCAAGGAGTGGGAAGGCATTTGAGCATTCTCTGTTCTGTCCTGACCTCTCCCAAATGCTTCTGCTTCCTGCAGATCCCAGCTCCTCGCTGGAGTCGTCTCATTCAGCACAGTAAGGACCAACAAAGAGCAGCCCCTTGCCTCAGAGCAGGCTAATTTACAGGTTGAACTTTGCAGCAGCTTTTCTGTTACAATTATCTGAAGTTTCCCAGCACAATCTGTTGGTTTCAGTTGTGCTGCCCTTTTGCTGATTAGTTGAACTGCTGCTTTAGCCTCAGTGCATTGCTGTGTCCAGGAGTGTGTGTGAAAGTTTGTGGTTTTCAAGGGAGAGGAATTTAGGAAATAGGAAACTCTGTTGTATGGTTTTTGAAGCTTTTCTTAAAACAATATAAACGAAACCGACCCAACAACAAACCACCAAATGAAACCCCTGGTAGCTCAAGATCAGATTTAAAATTAAGAGGAATGTAAAAATGGGGAAAAGAGTTTTTCTTTTCCTGGAGAAGTCCTTTCAAAAATAGTTGTTTATGATTTGCATTTACCTAAAAACTTGCAGTCTGTGCTACACAGACTCAGGACTCAGAAGAGTTTCTCACTTCACTAGACAAGAATCATAGAATTGTTTGGGTTGGATTAAAAATTCTAAGGTGATCAAGTTCAGCCAAGGACACAGAAGCATACATTTGAGTTGTGTATTTTTCTTCAGGATGCTCTTGGCAGATGCAGGCAGTTGGGGATTATGAGTTGCAGCTCTGTGTTTTGTGGACAGGTGTTAATTCTGGGGGTTTGCCAGCCCTCATTGAGTGAGACTTCCTTCTCCTGTGCTCAAAAGCTGGACAAAAGCTGCTCAAAAGTGACAGGAACTCCTCTCATGTCGTTTCAGGGTGCTCAGGATCCCTCCTGAGCTCTGACTTACCCATTGCTGGGAGCCTCGTTGGTTAGCTGGCATGATTGGGGTTTTTGATAACTGCACTCTGCAGGGTTCTGGTGATGTACAGAGACCCAAACTGGTTTGTGTGCATAGCTGGGACAGTTCTGACACATCACACTTACTTACCAAACCAGAGCTGCTTGGACCCCTGCGAGCTCAAACTGAGCAGGTGTCCAGTACAAGGAGCTCTTAGGGCAACGTGTTCTTCTCTTTTAAAAGTATCCCCAAAGCAGGTGCAGCTAAAAATGGAGATTCATGGACAAATCACAAGTGCAGCAAGTGCAGCTGTTGTCATTCAGATGTGTTTAAGTGGCACTCCCAGAACAAATTCCTTTCAAAGTTGTTTAATCATCATTTTCCCAATCTTTATGACTTTTTTTGTACCCTTTACTTAAAATACTTGTGTTTTTTCAAATACCTTGATGCAGTGACAGATTAATACTTTTATTTGCTGGCTGATTTTGCTTTCACTGGAAAAAAAAAATTCCTTGGTGATGATAATGAAATAGAAGGAAGACCATGCCATGGACAAAAGCTGTAAATATGTAAATAAACCTAAGGTTTCTTCTTCCATTATCTGTCTGGGGATGGCAAATAACAAAAGTTATAAGGAATAATGTTTTACTTCAGATTGAACAGTAAACCAGAGATAGCTTAGATACTCTGAGATAATTCCATGGATACAGTTCTATCTTCAGCTCTAGCAGAAAATCTCAGTCTCACAGTAATTTTCCTAATAAGTGAAATGTTTCAGGTTTCTCTGCAGAAAATGTGAATAAGAGATGAATGTATAGAACTGCATGTTCATTGTTGGAAACAGTATCTCCTCAGCAAGCCAGAAGTTGTTTGATTGTATGATGGGGGGTTATGAAGGTTTTAATTGAGTGTATTTCTTGTCTGAGTGAATAAACTCCTTAAAAACACAGTCCTTTGAAGTGCAGAAAAACCTGCAGCACAATTTTAGAAAAGTAACTGTATTCTGTTTATGGTGCTCAGTGATACACAGATGTGTTACCAGTTCTACTTCTGGAAGCTCTGGGTGATATTCACACTAGGAAATACACTTAATTTCCCTCTCCCTTTTGCTTAACAGCATAACAGCTAAAATGTGAAGCATTAGTGATATATAATGAAGCCTAAAGGAATTGCAGCACTCACATCCCTTATTACTGCAGTATTTATAAAATAATTTACCAGAGTTATGTTTCCAATTCCAGCTTCATGCAGAAAACTAGGTTTATCATAGGCAAACAGATGGTTTCCTGAAATTATTATCTTTTTCTCTGTTCAAAAGACCACGGTAATAGGATATCAGCAGTCTCTGGTGAGGTGAGTCTGTGACCATGGGGTTTATACACAGGAAATTCTCAGGCTTTGCTCTTCTTTACTAAAGAAGAGATTTCATCTCTACTCTAGAAAAATAAATAAAAAATTAGAGGAGAGAGAGGAAACTGTTTCAGGCCTTTGGTTTTCGGTTTGAAGATGGAAAGCAGTAACTCAGTTTAAAAACTACAACCCTGTTTTGAATTAAGAATTTTCAGAGAATGCTCATCTGCAGTTGAACTTCTCAGATGAAACAAACTATACAATTTGAATTAGTTTCTTATCTGTACATTAATTGATCTTTTATGGTACTTTTTTATTATGACAAAATTTGTGATGGTGAAATGCCACCACTGATTATTTATACTCATCACAGAAGTGAAATTATAGGGTGTGATTGCAATAACGAACAGCATTTACTCTTGTGGAATTATAAAGAGGCTAACATAATCTGATTTAAATCCAGATTCAGCTGCTTTTGAAGTAGTTATGCCATTTCTCCATTCAGCATACTTTTGTAACTAAACTTTCTCACTAAAAAGTGTAGGCTAATGACTGGGGAATGAAAACAGTCATCAAAATTTCATGAAGTATATATTTGAACTGTCATTTAACTGTGATTCTTTCTCCCAGGTGAATGTGTGACAGGGACAACACTCCTGGGATTCACTATGACTGACTTGAGATAAATGTAGCTGTAATTGCAGATAAATCTCAGATAGTTCTCTGAACTTCCTTCATTTTCAGTGAAGGCACATTTTGACTTTCAATTCCTTTAGCCTGTTGCATTTCATACTACTTTGAATCATACTTAGAATTTTCTGTCATTTTACTGACTGTGAAGATGTCTAAGATGGTAGCTCAGAAGGTGTTTTGCAAACATGCAAAATGTAAATGGTTTGCAGTTTTATTGAGTTTTTGGTGGGAGAGGGAACCTGACAGATAAAATAAAAACATCTTGGATTTTTTTTAGATTTTCTTAGATCTGCTTTGGGTAATGTTCTCTTTTTTCAAAACACTTCATTTCTCATAATTTTTCTTCTAGCTCTTCTTTATGGAAGTCAGGGTAATATGTATACAAATTATTTTTCTTCTTAATACTTCCACTTTTCATACTATTTATTTCCAAGATTTCCTTAGGAGAGGAACCAGGAGAACATCAGTGTCATTGAACTGTGGCAGTAATTTTGCTTCTGCTGTGAGATGGAGAGAGCCTGTGTATTAAAACACAACCCAGAAACAGTGTATGGGAATATATAAATTACAGAATGCTACAAGTGTACCATGTGAATAGATGGGTGTTAAAGGTATCACAGCTGATAATAAGGATTATTAGCAGGCTCACTGGAATATTTCATAGTCCATAGTGATCAAATAACTATGAATTAAAATGAGAACTTTGGAAAGCCAGTGGTTTGGTAAATGCTTTCAGCTTTTTTTCATTATTATTTCATTTTTGCTGTTACTCTGACTGATTGCCTGCCAAGTCTGATCAGTTATTAAACCAGGAATAACAAAGGGTGTAGTAGTAGCTGCAGAGGGATAGAAATATCTTAATCTTACCATGATGTGCACAGCTTGGCCACTTTTCCAGGGGCTGGGGGAAGCCTGGAATCTCCCTCCCTTGCATTTGGGACTGTGTTCCAGTGCAGGTCCCTGCTGTTAGCAGTGCCTCTTGTCCTGACCCTTACCTTGCTACTCCTGATCTTTCTGGATTTGTCTCATACCCAGGGAATGATGACTAGTGAGCTGATGAATTAGGAGCACCTGTGTCACTCCTGGTTTTTCTGTCATCTGCCTGGTTCTGTTCCTCAAATCTTGTCCTTTGGTGCTCTTCTGGCTTGGTGTCTGACCCAGGAGGAGGGAGTGAATACTCCAGCATTTGAAATTCAAAATGCAAATCTCCAGAAGTCTATGCTTAGCAGCCATCTATTAATCCAAGCCAGCATGAAACGAGTACTGTGTATTCATGGATGTACCAGCCTTTTGAGAGTGTTTATCAGCTGAATGCCCAGCTAACCTCCCAAATTTCGGGTGGGCTTGCTGTCTAAGTACAGCTTTTTGTTGGCCTGGGTGCAGTCTGTGTGTTAGGTAACTCACAGACTCCTCGGTGCAGAGCACTGACCCTGTCAGGCACTCAGCAAAGTGTGAGAGAAGAGCCAGCATTCTGGTTTTATTGGATTAAAGACTTTGGCTACAGAACCATGGGTAAAGATACACATGAGTGTAGAGGAAGGTCCCCATACCACCTAGCTGGAAGTATTCTTCAGTGGGAGTCTTCAAATCCTTCCTTTTGAAGCCTTTATTTTTTTGGGGGTAAGTAAGCAATTGCTGATATTGAGTAAGAGAGTGTGCCTTTAGTTTATTGCTTAGAGATTCTTCTGGAGGCAGGGAAGACCTCTATTTCTTTCAAAATATTTAAGCTTTTCTACAAATATGTGACTAGAGCCTGGAAATTATGTCTGTCTGGCAAGGACTCTAACCACCAGGGCATTCAGTAATTCTCACTGGTATAATAACAAATATGTGTCCCACAGAGAATCCCTCCAGGAAGAGGGAGCAACAGATTGCTACTGAGTATTCCCAGCTGGCTGATAGAGATGATTACTTCATCAATAAGTTAACCTTTGTGAATACTAATACCTACACAATTTGAATATTTGCACCCCGAGTTAGTGTTATTTTGTGGCAGGGTGCCTAAAATCTTTTTGGCGAGTAAAGGGAATTCTCTCCCTAAGCTTGAATTCAATTCTCCTTTGGCTGTTCTGCACTGGGCATTGAAAGTGAGCAAACTTGTAGTGAATTATCTGGTGATGTCTCAGTTGGAGACAAAACTGAAGTGAAAATGCTCTCAACAGAAAGTGTCTGACTGGAGGGTGAAAGAAAGGCCTTAACATCCTACAGATATCTAAAGTAGCCCTTTTCTTGAGGTGTTCCCAATGTGCTTGGTTAAAGTGCTTCCTATCAAAAACTAGAAGTATTGCTCTTCTAGTACCTAAAAAGATATCAGTATCTTTCTAGATACCTAAAAAGGTATCAATATATACCTTTTTTGATATACAACTTGGATTTATTTCCTCAGTTCTCCAGATACTGGAGAAGTGAATGGTGTATTAAAAGAATATATAAGCCCTTAAGAAGCTGGAAAATGCACTCAGGATAAATGATTGAAATATTTTATTACTTGAAATTCATAATCATGTTGGGGTAAAAATTTGTTTGATATTTCCACAGTTTTTATTAATTGGAGCCTTTTGCACTTTACTGTGAACCTCTCAGCTGTGGCTGAGCAATAATCATACATTTCCTTATCCAGCTTGACACTTCTGATAGCTCTTGTAATTCATTCTCTTGATTATGTTTGGCAACTCATAATTTGTTGGTAGCTGGTGTATCAGAATGAGAATTCCTGGTGAGCATTCACACCATTAGCTCTCATGAGTGATTTAATTAGAGGAAATTACCTGAACATTATGCTTACTTGCTTTCCCTTTAAGGTGAGTGTAGGGCAAACTGAGTGTCCATCCTATCAAAACAGGGAAAAGGACAAGCAGCCTAAGGCTTGGTGGGTAAGGAACTTGCAAAAACAAAGAACTCAGTCCTTTGGCTTTCTTGCTGATCTGTCTCTTAATTAGACAAGGTGTAAATGAAGCCTATTGAGATACGACAGGTAATTATATTTTTTCAAATCTTACCTATAATATGATGAATACTTTATTCTTATTTGTAATCAGAGATTATCCACTTGCATTTGTTCACATGCATTTTTGCCTCTTCATAAAAGCCTTTGCTGTTCCTTTGGTTCACGTACAAGGTCTGAGATGTGCATGACAAAAATCTGTCATAAATGAACATGAGCAGTTCCTAATTTGAACTGTACAATTTCAGCCAGGGACTGAATGGTACCACCTCTTCTGCCAGCTGGCAATCTCATGGGAGAAGCTCTTCACATTATAAACAGACCAAAAACAACAAAAGGATCTCAAACCCAACCGAATAAGAAGGTGCCAAACCCCCAACCCAACACCTTATGCATAGTGTGGAGAACTGGAAAAATGACCTTAGGCAGGATTTCTAACAGAACAGAACAAAAATGTGTTAATTTGCACTTGCACTGTAGATGCCATGTGTGGTAGAAAGGAAGAATGAGCCAAGTAGTGAACTAAATAAAACTGTCCCCAGATTTCATTTGTATGGAGATATTTTTGTTTGACAATTTTTATCACACAGAATCTATTGCCAGCTCACAAAGCATTGTGGGATTCTGTCCAAAACACTTCAATGTTAATTGACTTTCTGTATTTGCTGTATTAATTGATTATAATCAAGAGAATTTTGAGAACAGGAAACACAATTACGAGAATTCTACAGAGAACTTCTAATATTAAGAAATGTTATAGTTGTGGGTAACTTTTGGGAAATATTTTTCTCAAGGGGTAGATAGCTCTGTGTTGTGCTTAGCATTCTGTGTGTGTTGATATGATTATGGGCTGCTTTACAGCCTCCCCCTCACAGAAAAGCCTCAAGTGAATAGAAAACAGCGCTCCAGTATGGTGGAGAAATCCCTGGCAAAGGATTGCCCTGTGAGATGCTTTTGTGCTAGACAAAAGGTAAAAGACAAATATCTTTGTTTCCTCATTTAAAATATCTTTAGGCCTATAATTACCTTTCTGGGTTAAGAGAAATGAAAGTGGGTACGATGTGCTTGACATCTTCCTGTTAGAAGTCACGTTTGTGACACAAACTGATAATTTTCATTCGTTTGCTTAGGGTCATGCAAAGATGTGTTTCTCTGTGAGACCTGCTCCACCACTGAAAGTTTTTTCCTAATATCTAATCAGAATATTCCTGGTTTAACTTCTGTCTGTTCTCACTTTTTATTTCAACTTTGCTGCTCTAAACCGTGTCCTTAAACACTGTGTCTATGTCTTTTAAATATACCCAGGGATGCTGCCTCAACCATTTCCCTGGGCAGCCTGTTTAAGTGCTTGATAAACCTTGCAGTGAAGAAATTTATTCCAATATTCAACCTAAATGTTCCCTGGTAGCTGTGAACCAACAGTTTCTCCAGAAGAAACATGTGGGAGATGCTGTTCCCAGCACTGAGATCAGGCTGACAGATCTGAAGTCCTCCAAATTCTCCTTCTGATCTTTCTTGTGGGTTGTTGTCATATTTGCATAGTATTGATAATAATAATAATTCAGAAATAGCCATATATAGCTCATTACATTGTGCATTTTTCCTTGGTGTATAAAACTGCTATAGTTTGTGTTTGTGTATATGTGTGTGTATAAAAAAGAAAAGTGATATAATAGTTTATTTAAGGTTTGACAAAATATATAAGCCCTGCATTTTGTTTTATTCATGAGTTAGAGGGTGATACTGTTGTCATATGATCACATATAATATTTTATTACCATATTGTCATAGTTAAAAATAAGCATATGGCTTGCTGAGTCAACTGCATTTTCACTGTGATTTCCTTCCACTTTTTTAGTTTTTTGACCATCAATTATTACTAATGAGTATTAGTATTAGTGAAAATCTAGTTATTCTTGGTTTGTTTTTTAAATACAAAATGTATATCTAGTGGAGTTTAAGACCTAAGTTAACAGGATTTGAAAAATATAGCATTTATAGTGCCTTTAACATGTACCAAGGTACATTTTTTAGAAGTTTGTGTTAATGCCTTTAACTAATAGCCTGTAGATTCTGCCCTTTGCTTTGGTTTTCCCTATTCCATAAATCATTCTCATCACAGATGAAGTTAATTGTTTTCTATTTGACATCTCTAATAAATAGCCATTCCCTAGCTACAAACAGATTGGGTATAAATGCACAGGTAATGCTCTGCTGAGTAATTCCTTTTATTTGGATTAAAATACCTTTATAAGGTACAGAACATGTATTGAGCTATATATATTTTTCATTGCAGTTTTACCACATTTTACAGTTAAACTAACAGATATTTAGATAACAAATGATTATATACATAGGAAAATTATTTTTTTTAATATTAAATGGTATTTTTATTACCTTAGTTAAATAACCTCCAAACAGGTACAAAGGGAATATACACTTATGTTGCTGATACATAGCTCCATAACTTGAGTCCTATTTCTTCTTGATTTTTCCAAGCAAAAAAGTTGCAAGCTCTTCTCAGCACAAAACTGAGTCACAACACATCCAAAGAGAAGCCCTGCCAAGTGGAATGGTAGGATGAGATGGAGAAATACAAGAGGATAAGGAGTCATTAAGAGTGTTCTTGTCATTGGAGATGTCAGAGCTATCCCTTCCTTTGTTTCTGCTGTATTTGAGCAGTCTACCCTGACCACTGAAACTGTTTAACTTTAAACTGCTAAAATATTTGAATAAGTTAATGCTTATCTGAACTGTGATTGGCACTTAGTTGGCAGTGCTAATGTGAGTTTACCTTTTGCATCAGTCCTGTTTGAATGAATGGGTTGTGTGTGGAATCCAGCTCCTTTCCTGTTGCTGGGGTGTAGCTGCCATTCTGCTGGGGTTTGACACCAGGTGTGAGGCAATTGTGGACTGCACAACTTGCCTCACTGGTCACAATTTTAAATATATTACTTTCCAACAAAATTTGTGTTCTGCAGCATTTCTGTGCAGTTGGCTACCAAAAAGAAGTGCTTCCAGTCCCTGACAACAGCAGAGCTGCAGGCCTTGGAAAATCAAACCTTCATTTGTGCTGATGGCTGTGCAGAATGTGCTGGATTCAGTCAGGCACCAGATCAGCAGCTGGCCATGTACCAGGAGATAGAATGGCTCACGATAATCCAATGGTCCTAATTCCTCCCAGCAAGTATAAAACACGGTTCTGTGTTTGAATTATTTCCTGTGACATTAACTGCTGGTCTCCAGATCGATGATGTTAAAAGAACTTTTCTACCCGTCCCTGCGCATAAAGTTTAACCTCATTAAGTGACGACTTTCTAATAAGATATTTTAAATAAAGTATTTTTAGGGCAATCTTTGACAGTTTAGCAAGGAAATGTGGGTGTAAACGTTTTTTTTTGTGGTGCAGACAGTCATGACTGACAGAAGCACGCGGGTGTCTTGACACAGTGTTCTTGTCTCTGTTCCCAGGGGGTTCAGGGGTGGTTTTTGGCCTCTGGGTGCAAGGCATGTAGCTTACATCACTAAATGCTACAGATGATACTTCTGGTTACTTCCCAGTGGATCAGACTGTTAGAGCAAATCTCTTTGGATCTGTACATAGGATCATAAATCTCATTCTGTCTCTGGGTTATCCTAAGAGGCACTCTGTGGCCCACAAGCTGGACTAACTGAAAAGGCTTTAATTTCTGTAATGATTTAAAGTAGAATGAAATTTTACAAGAATGCATAGTAATTTTGCCAAAACATAATTTTTAAAATAATTTTTCTGCGATGCCCTTGACCACATAGTTATTTTTTGGAGCACTGCACTTAGATGAAGTCATTGAGTTTGTGTAATGGGTAAAAATTGAGTCTGGTGGGGTTTTTTTGGTTTTTTGTTTGTTTGTTTGTTTGTTTATTTGTGTGTGTTATGTAACTACTAATCAGCTGCATATTTAAATTTTCCTTTTAACAAAAAGTCATAGCAAATTTTAAGATTTCTAGATCCCTTATTTTAGAGAGATGACACCTGTACTACTCTGTTAATCCTCAATTATTAGCACATACCCTGTATTCTGAAGTAGTTATAGCTACCCCTGTGACATTTTTAATTTTGAAAGTTAGGTATAATACAATAATATTTTGAATGTCTGTGATATCTGTGACTTTGCATAGCAATTTGTGATATATATTATTTAACATCTCTCCATAATATTATTTAATGATGATGTTATGTGCTTTTTTATTTTTCCTTGGTTTGAAAGTTGTCATTTTTAGAGTCCATCCCTAAAGGCTGCATTCTCAGAGGTTTCAGGATATTCCTCTGCATAGCAAGAATTTTAATCTGCTGCTGCTTCAGTAGGAACTCTCCTGGATGCTGTGTTGCTCTGAAGAGAAGTAAACCACTCTTAATCATAGAATGCTAGAAAGGTTTGGGTTGCAAAGAACTTTAAAGATCTTCCAGTAGACAATGTCCCTGCCTGTGCAGAAAGGTTGGAACTAGAAAATCAAAAGGGCTTCTGAGCACTGTGCATGGGTGTGGAAAGAACAGGAACCTGTGTTCTGGTTTGCAGTGATCTCAGTTCCTAAATGGCATTTCCACTGGAATTAGCAGAAAACCATAACGTTCTGTCACAGAGCACAAAGATTCCCCCCAAACCAAATCCAGCACACCAGATCCAGTACAGGTATATGGGCTACATGGGACTTTTGCTGCAGTGTGTCCATGTCTAGACCTTGCTCTTGGACAATTACCTCACAAAATCTATTCCTGCCCCCAAAGCTCAACAAAAGGTGTCCAGAAAGGCGTTGGGTGTGTGAATGATTACTCTGACTTGTGAATAGTCAGGGGCTTCTGTGGTTTGGAAGGTTTCCAGGTTGTTGTATAGTTTGGTTTGGGTTTTATTTAAACTTTACATGGGCATGCAAAAACAGACTTTGAAGAAGAATAGATATTTTTGAAATTTAAATGAGCATCAATGGGGTGAGAAGGGGACCAAATTGAATAATAATGCCTACTCATGTGTGTTCAGGTTTGCTCAAGCATAATTTAAAGATTCTAATTGGTTTGCATTAGTTTTGGATATAAAGCAGAAAGTGCACATCTTTTCCACACTATTTGTTATGTAGTGATGGCAATAATATGTGTATTTAATTCAGCTTTCAGTTGGATATAATCCAAGGCCATGCTGGGGAACAAGTAGAGGAAGGACTTGTATGAATAAACTTGATTGCTGTTAAGGTTTATATTATTACTTTCTGTAAGGGTTGCAATTACTTCATCTCCTTCATTCAAGCTATCTTTGTACAGGTCAGGAAAAAAAGTTGGTTTTGGGGCTGGGAAGGTTGTCTTTAGGGCTTTTTCTGAAAGGAATTTCATCTCAATGACAAATGGTTCTTTGCTGATGGGAAGGAAAAAAATAGAATTAAGTGGTTCAATTAGGGAGGAACAAATTCTAACAGGAAGAAGGTCAGAACTTCTCCAGTTTTGATGCTGTGTACAATCTGAGTAGAACATCAATGATTGCTTCAGCGTTTGTTAATGCTGAATGCCAGTTCATTAATGCTTAATTCTAATTAATGTTCTTAACCACCAGGGGAATTTTTTTGGCTGCACTGGCCATCATTCAGCTTTAGTATTGCATTATTTCTGAGCCTGTAGGCTTCTGGATTTGTTAGGCAACTTTCTTATGTTTTCAAGTCCATTAACACCATTCCAGAGTCCTGTGGATTTGATTCCATTTGGCTTGTGCTATTTCTTTTGTGAGGCAAAATGTCCTCCCAATCCAGTGTACTTGTCAATAAAATATGGGATATTCCAGTGAGATCTGGGAATTTCCCTTTACTTTCCACACTGAGTTATGCTGCCCATATTCTTCCACTTCAAAAGTAACACCAGTTTTGTACCTGTGGCTCTTTATACAGACTTTGACAGATTAGATGAAGTACCAGACTGAGATTTCTCTCAACCTTTATTATTGTCTCATTTTGGGTTTTTTTGGGGGGTAGATATGAATTCCTGATAACATATAAAAGTTGTTGTTCCCTCTTGACAATAGAGAATGGAAATTGAAAGTAAGGAAATTTCTCATGCTCAAAGTGTGAGAAATTGAGTATGTTAATAGTCAAAGTATTAACATATCCAGTCACAGTGGCTGAGGCCAAAGGACCAGTCATTGGAAATATGTTCAGATGAAGAGCAGTTTTGAATGTTTACCCAAGTGTGAAGCTGGATTTGAATTGGCTGATTGATTGAGCCTCTGTGTGAAGCTGGGTAGTCCTTGGGAAGAGAGGTTTTAGGCCAAGGTTTTCAAACAATTTATGGTTTTCCCCGTTAGAGAAAACTGCTGATGTGATTTATCTACTGTAGCTGTCAAGGTGTCTGATCCAGGAAAATTGCTTAGGCTTCCTTTCAGTCAGTAAAAAGCTGTGAGGAAGTGATCAATCCCTTTTTAAGGAACGTGAAATGGCCACGTGCCATGGTGGGAGAGGAACTGGGTGACCCCCTTTGAGGTGGGGTGGATGCTCTGCCACGGGCTGTGCCAATGTTTATCTGTAATGTTGACTCTTCTTTTAAATGTTTGTCTTTTGCTTTACTCTTAGCATGACTCCAATGTTTTGACAAGTTCCATGATAACAAAATGCTCTATCGGTACGTGCTTTAGGAAAAAAGTGTTAAATATATTCAGATTACTTGTTCAGGGGGCTTCATGATCTTTCAGTTCAATTAACAGTTTAGGACAAATCTGCTAAAGACTAACAAGCATTATTATTTCTAGTGATATATTATTTCTAGTGATCCTCAGAAGCTGAAGGGAAGGCTATTCATAATAAGTATACAGTCATTATTGGACTTGAGATTGTGAAATACCATTCTATTAAACAAAGTTCTAGTATATAATATATTTTGCAGAATTGAAATTTGCATAAAGAAAGAATGGAAGAATTCTTTTTTCAAGTAGTGCTAAAAATATGGATTATTTTTTTCTGCTTGCTGTGAGTGTCTGTAAAATACCATACACTAAAAGTGTCAAGTCTACTGAAAGATAGCTCTAAAGCACTTTTACTTTTAATCTTCTAAATAGGCATGAACTCAGAAAAAGGTATTCATGGTTTGTAGTGTAAACCACAATATTTTATTAAATACTACTTACCAAAATAACTTACAAACTTAGTATTAATGTAGACTTTTGCAGTATCCCATAACTCCCTGGGTTAAAAGTGCATAAAGATGAAATATGAAATATAAAATATGCATTATGTATCACTTCCCTGACTTGTCTATCTTCCAGAAATTATGCACTCTCCAAGAATTTGCATGAATATGAAGCCTCCTAAGGTGTAGAAATCACCACTCACAAATGGGAAAAAATCTTTACCATGGTGTAGATGCTTCTGGATTCCACCAGAAATTACCAGACAAGATCATCAGTGTGTTTTCTGTACTCGGTATTCCATAGTTTATGCTGAGAGCCTGGCTTGTGGATAAAGCATTAGCCCACAGCCCCACAGAGCTGGGAGGGATCTCTCATGATGTTGGTGTAGGATAAGTCCTGTGAGAACATGCCTTTGGCACTCTTGATTTTTGCTTGATCCCTCCCACCCTCATTAGCTAAAGCTGGCTCAGTGTGAGTGCATCCTCCAGGCTCCACTCCTGCCAGTAGTGCAGAGAGCACCCACTGACCCAGAAAATACCTCTTTGTCTTTTTGGGACATCATAGGAAACCAAAGTCTTCCCCACAGCTTAAACTTCTTGCTTTTCTCTCCTTTGCATCCTTCAGAAAATGGAATAACAATTCCAATTTCTGATGCATAAATATCAAATCATATTCAGTAAGGATACAGATCTTCCTCATGTCTTTTCTGTATGGCTAGAGGCACCCACATCACCATTTGTATTTAACCTAATTTAGTACTTCAGACAGGCTTGAGAGCTTATCTAAGATAATTAATCAGCTGGTGAGGCTTCGAGAGGCAGCTGAGTCATTTTGATGTGTCCCTACAGCAGCAAGACTGTTGCAACTTCATTTTCTGTGCAAAGGACACAATTCTGAGGCCGCTTTATATCTGTGTGTGGTTGTGGGGCTGCATTTACAGATTTGTTAATTCAGAGACTCTAGCTTAGGAACCTGCTCCAAGTTCTCACAAAGCTCAGCCTTTCTTGTCAGTCATCTGTAGACAGATGTGGGGATTAACCACTTTATCTCATTAGGCTCCTTGATTAGTTATTAATCTTCACAGTTGTACCTCTCTCACGACAAAGCCCGTGTTCTTGCAAGTTTGTTAATGGCATTCAGATGATCCAGAGGAAATCCAGCCAGGATGTCTGCACACGCTGCAGACAGATCCATTTGCAAAGTGTTGCCCTAAGTTAGGTCACAGTCCTGCAGCTCTCTCTGGGCTGTTCTGCTGCTGCTCACAGTGTGAATTTTTCAAGCCTCTCCCTCATTCAGTCGCTGTCTCTCTTGTTAGTGTGAGAGCAATTCAAAGCTGGAGGCCAACTTTCAATATTCCAAATTATCCTTAGGGGAGCCCAGAGCGTCAGATTTCCCTTGGCTGAAGCTGACCTTTATGAATTTTTGTCAGAGCATAAAATTTGGTGAAACATAGTATCGACTTAAACTGCCCTTCTACAGGAGTAGCTGACTTATTGAATGTTCATACATGAGGCTGTACTTTCAAGGAGTTTACTTCAGCTTAAGACAGTCAATCTTTCCAAGAATTCAGATGTCCTTCATTTCAAGTAGCAGATAGTTTATTACCTTCTAGAAATTTATTACCTTCTAGAAATTTTTTACCACATTGCTCATGGAAGAAAAATCTCTCTTATTTTTCTGTCCTCTTTTCACTAGGAACTTTTCAAATAAGGACAATTCCCTTTTACTCCTGAGCAGGAAAAGGAAATTTTTAAGCATTTGTCATGTATCATTGAAGAGTTGAGGTGAAGTTACTTAGGACACACATATCTTTACAGACTGTCAACTTCTACCTCCTTGTGATAATTCAGTGCCTGAAGAACTGAAGTCACTTTGTGACTCAGTTACATACAGACATCAACTGCTCAATATTGAGACTTTCTCTCAGATTTGCTATGCTAAATTCCTTACAATCTCTCCTGAGCCAAGTTCTCATTAAGTGATTCAGGTCACTTATGTAGTTGTCATTCTATCCCCCAAACTAAACCTTTTTCTGAATTAGAGAGCAATTACCAGTGGTGGTAGAGTTTGTGGGCAGTGACTCTGCTGATTGCAGCACCGTGCCAAGATGAGGGTACCTTCCTACCCTTGGTCTTTTGAAGTTAGGAGAGCCCAGAGCTTCAATTTATAAACACTAAAATTTGAACATCTGTATAATAGATATCTTTAAACATATTTATTGTCCTTATATATTTGGGTGCAATATTGGTTCTACCATATCCTCCTGTTTTATTCACACTGGTATGTGCAAAGATGGTTAGAAAACAATTATTCCCTTTTGAACTTAATTTTCAAAGTTTTTTTTAATAAGGGAGCATTGTAAAAGTGTGTTTTGACAATTGGTGTGGAGGGAAGGAGTTGAATTTATGAACACTGGAAATTATTCTGCAAAGAAAAGCATTATTCCTTAACTGAGAGAGTGCTTGGCAGAGGAGCAGCTATCTAGGGCAAGCTTCAGAGGATCAATATCGATGCACTGACCTCAGCTGGCTGTAATTTATTAGTTTGATGCCTTTTTTCTTGTGCTGAGTGGACCCTGGCTAATTACACACGATTTCCCCAACATCAAGGAGGATGCAGAGACAAAAACATCCAGAACTAAAAGCTGTGGTGGCCAGATTCAAAAGGTGGTCAAAGAGAATTTCTTTTGACTGTGAAATGGTCTCAGTGTTCATATCCTTGCATTGTTTTTTTTTCTCTTTCACACCAACTTTAGGGTAACCTTTGTTCAAACTCAGGATAGGAAAATTATGTTTCCCCAAAATTTTTCCCTTAATATGTAGGGATTGATCAAGAAAACCCCAGGGTAATGTGCTGCATATTAACATATATTTTAATGACCTCAAATACTTGAAGGAATAAAATTAGACTTAGATAAAACAAACCCCTGCTATTGAAAAGGAGTGGAACATAGCTGAAAAAAATGTCTTTAAATGATTGGATTCTCCTACCTGTTCTACTTTAAAATTATGGCTAGTTCTCTCCAGTTCTTTTTATTTACTCTTATATGGATTTATTTAGACTCTTCTACTGCTAGAAAGAATCTATTTTAGCCTATTGCATTTGGTGTGGTGGGAATTGAATATGATGAATGAAACAGGTAAGAAATAAGTATTGATTTAGCATTGTGTTTGCAGGCTGCTTGGCATTCTCTGGAAACATATTACATTATTCTGAGTTAATAATCAATTAGTAATAAGATTTCCATAACCCAGTAATAGCTGCAATAAAGGACAATTTACAGATCTGGATATTGTTGGCTATAATAGAACATGTAGCATTGCTTTTGCCCACCATTGAATATTGCCTGGAATTTATCTTGTTGATAGAGTAATGAAAATGGTATTGACTATATTTAGTAAATATTGCTGCATAAAAATCAGCAACCATCCTGCCTTAAAATAAACTAGAAATAAATTGAATGCAATTAGTTTTCTTCTTTCCTCTTGTTATTAGAAGCTTCAATAAAGTATAATTGTAGGCAGGCTGAAAAACAGAGTTTGGGGAGCTGTTCTGAGAATGGGAAAATGTTTGCATAAGCAGAGTAGAAAATTCTGCACTCTGATGAGGTGGATTTTTATGATGCCAAAACATGGAAGGCAAAGGAAAATAAAGTTCCACTCATTTTCAAGACTTTATTAGTAAATTCCTGTCTCAGTCAAGATGATTTAGACATTTATCTCTCAGGCAAACATCTGAACCCACAGGCTTTCTCTTCCTATTCCTTTTGAAAAGTTCAGAATACAGAAGAAGATTCAATATCTATAAAATATTAACGTAGGACGTTTGAAGCAGTTGCCATATTTCACAAAATCCATCAGTTACAATCTAGGTGTAACTAGATTGTAATTATTTCCTTTCTTCTCTAAGACTGATTTAGTTTTATTTACAAATAATCAGTCTATTTTTCTACAAGTTAAATACCATGATCACTTGTTAAGCATTTGCACATTGTGTGTAGTTATTAGAAATAAGAAACAGTTGAACAAGCTAAGGTTTGTAATGAAGTTGTTATGGCTTTGCCATGTGAAAAAGGGAAATTTCCTTAACCCTTAGTGTTTGATTTGTCTGCCAGTGCCCCAGGATGGTCGAGACCTTTGTGCCTGACCAGGCTGCCAGTGTCTCATCAGGAGAACCCTTCACTGACCAGCTCAGCTGCATCACAGGGTGCTTCAAAGGACTTTTCCAGGGACACACCAGCAGCACGAGACCCTTCAGAGGATCTTCCCACTGTGAGCCCCCTCAGTGAGCCTTTATTCAGTACATTCCCTGCTGCTGGCACCTGCCAGCTCCTGTGAAGGACTCACACTCACATTTATGGAAGAATAGCCTTTATTAACATCATATTGTGCCAGTCTAAGGCTTGAGGATTGCTGGTGGTAGTATCTGACTGCAAAAATGTATCCAAAGCAGCACACAGAGAGGCTCTAATCCCCATAAAAGTGCCCACAGAGGGCAGGTTCAGCCTGTGGAATGATCCCAGTATTTATGATGGTGTCTTCCCTAACTTTTCGCCTATTTTTTACTTACTTTTATGCTATTTCTTTATGTTTAGGTGGAGCTTGGGTGACTCTAGTCATGCCTTTGCTGCTGATTGGTGTCAAATTCACTCACTTTGGTTTTAAAGATACAGTCAATAAAATCTAGAGCACATGATGCCTCGTGGGGGTGTGTACTTTGGGAGGCTCTGTGTGTGTGTTAATATTACAATTATGCTATGGTTAGCCAATTTCCTCTGAGGAGAATGATTTCAGCACAGCTGCTGGTCAGCTACAGGACATTTTCTCTCTCTGGCTGACAGGTGGTTTGGGGTTTATCACCTGCAAAGTACCAGCGAGGTCCCCTCCTGCAAGAATTTCAACAGAGCGTGGCCATGGTGTCTCCACTCCTCTGTTCCCTCCCTCTCATCAGGTGCCTGCAGTTTTATGGGGAATCATCGTGGGACATTTCAAGCACCTTCCATCCAGGGAGTAGCAGCTGTATTTTACCCTATTCTTTCTGGAATGCTATAGCTTCTGTTAGATGAGAATGTAACTTCTCAGTTTCCTCCACTTTTACTCCCAGCCAAGTTTCCATAGGTTCCATACTGAAATGCAGCTTTTCACTAATTCAAAATGACAATAATTTTTATGTTTCTTAACATTTTACATGCTGATTAGAGGAACTCTGGACTTTGTGACACCAATACTTGTGGCAAGTAAGCATCCATAAATCTATGCTGACATTCTGAATTTTAGTAAGAGATACTTTACACTTCTCTGTACTGTTCTGTTAAACTGTAACTTCAGATGTTGTATCTAGAAATCTTTTCCCCATTTTTCTATGTAAGAGATTTATTAGATCTGTATCTTGAACCTTTGTTGTTCAGCCCCAGTGAGTTCTGTCATTATTCCTGAACTGAATGAGGTCTTGAAACTAAATCATTCTGACACTTAGTCCTGCTTTCTTGTACAGCTATTTCATGTCTTCACAGAACACGTTTCAAGCTACTACACTGCAATATGCTCAATGCTTTTTTCTTCCCATAAAAAGTTACATTTTGTTGTTGAGGTGACAATTTTGTATATGGTCAATTAAATGTGTGAAAGCTGTTTATAAATTTGCAAGGATTTATTAGGGGATGGAACACCAGTGAGACATGCTTGATTTTCCTCATCTAGCACAAGGTCTTTGTCTTGTACATTTTATAAACTCTTGGTGTTTCAGCTCAGCTGGAAACAAACACATTCAATGTAAAGGGCTGTGTTTCCTTCCACCTGTTACTTATTCCTGGGGAAATCTGCATAGATTGATAGCTAGGCAGAATTGTTGTGCTCAAGGTGATAATCAGTGAGGTCTCCAACAGAAATGTCTCCTGTTCTTCCAGTAGTATATGGATAGTAAAGTTACCATCACTCTGGTCTCTCCTGAGCTGAGGTGCTGCAGTTAAGCTACACCTTAAACCTGACCTTAGCCAAAAGCCAGGCAGGGATCTGAGCAAGGCAGTGCAACATAAAATGTGCTCATCTTTGGGCAAGTTCACTGGGCATCCAGCCTGCTGTGGGTGCTGCTCCTGTTCTTTCATATAGCTGAGAAAAGGATTCACCTTCTGTGTTCTGTGAGCAGTGCTTTTCCTTCTCGTCTTCTAGAAATGTTTTGTTTCACAGAATTTAAAGATGTGCCCCTTCCAAGTGTTGGTGCAGACATTGTTTATATTGGATTATTTTGCTGAATTCACATGTGTCATCCGAAAAGGAGAGAGGGTGGACTCTAGTATGTGGTGGGAAATGGTGACTATGGACTGGGCTGGATTTGTCAAAGTAAAGCTATAGCACAGTGCCAAAAGGTTGAGCCCTCAGATCTTCAATAACAAGATTATTAACAATGTAATGTTTTTAAACAACTGCAAAGCTAGCCTTTTTGTTGTATCATTTCAGTGTTGGCAAATTTAGGTTGGGAGCATCAGGAATTTATGAAATCACTCCAAATCTATTCTCTTTAAGAAGGAAAATTCTTCCAGGTAAATTGAAAATACTTTCCAATTAATTGGAATTTTTGATTTTTAGTAATTAGCTGATTAAAAAAACAAACCAAACCATTGCTTAGAAATTCTAGTTGCATATATGGTGATGTCCCTGAATACACTCGCAATTGCTGGATGTGCAGAATTATCTGTCCAGTCTGTGCCGTCCCAGTGGGTGCCAGACTTTCTTTGCTGCTGATGCTTTTGGGGTGGATGAGTGCATTCTCCCAAGAGGGTGCTCCCAGCAATGGCTGAGGGGCACAGCAGAGGTTTGTGCATCCTCCCCTTGCTCAAAGGGAGCGTTTTGCAGGTGCCACGTGCCCATTACTGCCTGTCCAAACTCAGCAGGGTGTGTGCAGGGGTGTGCAGGGGTGTGCCTTCGGGAGGAGCTGCAGGGAACCAAAAGCAACCCATTCCTGCAGGAGCACCTGAGTGAAGCAGCAGAGGACAAGAGTAAGTTTGGGGATGTGACTGAAGCTCAAAGGACACGTTTTCTGTATAAAAAAGAGTCAGCCTTAATTTCCTCAGTTTTGTTGACCTTCCTCTCAAACAACAATGTTTAGGATTTGGGAATTTGCCAGTAGAGCTCATAATACAGAGCACCTGCCTCTCAGTGAGAGCTCTGTGAGCTGTTTCACCTCCAAAAGGAGTCAGAAACAAGGAACCCATCGCAGCCAATACAGCATTTACAAAAACTTGCTCTGAGTTTAGGCCTCAGCTTTCTGTTCCCAGCTTAAGTAACTGATTGGGCCCCAATTTTTCTATAGTTGCCTTTTCCCTCATCTCTGATTTTGACACAATGGGTGGCTGAGGCCTTTAGTTGTGTTGGCCTGTTTCAGAAAATTAATTTATATACTTAGCATCCTTTGAATCTGCTTGAGATAAAGATCTAACTAATCTGAACTTGGCAGGCAAATATAATGCTAAGGCAAATGATAAATCTGTGTTTAGGAATATTGGCTCCTTTGTCTATTGTTGTGATGCATTTCTAATTCACATTTTAAAAAATGTGAATTAATGCTTTAAGCCATTTGTATGCAAATCCATTTCAATTATTTTCTGATGATTTACACTTGGAATTTGTGTGGAATATGCTGTAGATGAAATTCAGTAGAACTATATTTTTCTTCGTAAAATCAACTCCCCTTTTTTCAAGAGTGTTAAATACTGTGACTGCTGTTCTTTTCATATGAGGCTTTGGACTTGATAGTAAATAGAAGTGACATCATGTATTTAAAAATACAAAGGATAAGATTTCTAAGGAGAGCTTACTATATTAAAATGGTAGATGTTTTGTCTATCCAGGCAACTACCCTCTAGGTTTCTGAAGAATTGAAAAGAATACTCAAAAAACTATTTCTGTTTATAACAATCTTTACTCTAGCCATGTTCTTGTAAATAAAACCTACTGGATAAGACACTGGAAGCTTTCCAAGTATTTTCTGTTCATCACACTACTGTAGCCCAGACTCAGCAAACCATATTAATCTGTGAACAAAAATAAGTCTGTGTATAAGTCCTTTTCTAGATACAAAAACACTTCAACATATGTACAAATTCTTCAGTAATATTACAGCTTTTATCAGTGGTTTAAAGTGCTGGCAAAGTGAAACATATTATAAAGCATCTGGCTGGCAAGGGCCTGAATGTAAATTCTGTCTGTGCAAAGCCAGAACTTGGAGGATTTAGGAATCTGTACCCTTCTGAATTTCTTATCTGATTTTTAGTTTTATGAGTGGAACATGCAAACATTTTCTGCCCACTGGGATACTTGTAATCCCATTTCTAATAATCAGGACAGAATGTAAGCTGCCTGTTTTGAATGCCTTGTTGATAAGCATTTCAGCAGGATGATTCAAAACTTACACTGTGCTGGATTATTTCAAAGAAGCATTTTGCATATGACAAGTTTTTCTGTGTTACTATGCCACTGAATTATTTTTAAATAAATATTTTTTTGTCTGTGTACTCCTGCATATGCCTTTGTATGCACAGTATAAGAAATTATTTTTTCCATTTTTTCTGCCTAACTTACAATGTGTTCAAAGCTGCATACAGTTATAACACAATAGGAGAAGAATTATTTTAGTACAAATGATCTTTTCAACAGTCCACCATTTCCATACATTTTTTAGTTTATTGAATGGATGATTGAAATGATATGCTGCACATTAAAAAGAGGCAGAATAAAAAGGACATGACCCTTGTCAATACTTCTCCCTTTTACAAAAACTCTTTAGAGACACAAGATATATGATTATCTAAAATTGCCTTTGCTTTATTCTCATTCAATAACATATTTCCAAGTTTATGAAAAACACATGGAATTAAAAACTGGTGGATGTGGCCTTACAGCTGAGTTCAACCTCCAGCACTTAGAATTATATATTTGTGTGTTAGTCAAACTGTTTCCAGTTGTGATATAAAATAAAAACACAAAAAATCAAATCCTTGAAGGGAAAAAAGAAAAAAATTGTATTCTTCATTTTTTGAGGGACATAATAATTGCAACTGCTCATTTAATGGAAATAGAAAAGCCTGATTTGGAAGGAGCTTTTCTAAATAACTGCAAAAACAAGCCTAATCCACAACACCTAAATTTTGTCACCAACAAAATGAAAAGTCTGTGTTCTAAGCTGGCACCCTGGAGTTTTGGGTTGGCTTCCTTGGTCTCTGGAGATGTGGCTGTGGTGCAGTGGCTGAGCAGGCGCCCTCTGAGCCAGAACTGCTGAGGAGCTCTGCCCTGGGCTGGGAGGAGCTGGAGCTGCAATCACAGCAGAGCTGGGGAATCTTTCCAGAGCCTCACCAAGGAGACTTTGGTGTAGGAGACAGGGGAAGGACAGAATAGAGAAGGGAGATGGCTTCAGAAGAATGCCATTATCAAAAAATTCTGCTTAATCTAAGGTGACAGAGAACTGTATGGGCCAGGCTGAGAAAACATCTTGAATAGATGATGATTTTTCTGGCTGTCTGAAGAGGAGGAAGGTTTTTCCAGAAAATGCATAAATTTCTGGAAAGGACCTGAAAGGTCTGGAATGACTTATCTGTCCACATTTCTCAATCAATACTGAGTAAATGATATCTTGTTTTTCATCTCCTATTCTGCTGTTCCCATATTACTAGGTAAGAATTTTTGGAAACCTCCTTGTAAAGGGAGAAAACCCCACTGAATCCTGTGTTACATCAGAATTTTCTTTATGTAGACTTACCTTTAAGGGACACAGTTTTTTTAAAAGACTTTCTTTATACATATGATAATATAGTAAAATTCTTCATTACTTAAAATATATGATTTGAAAATGTGTCCCAACACATCTGTATATAAGTTGCTTAAATATATTTCAATATGGTGACTTATTAAATAAAACCTAATAAAAATTAAATGTAAAAAACCCATGATTGTTGCTTTGAAAATTTAGTGCATGCATTTCTACTTGAAAGACCCAACCACACAATACAGGATTCTTAAGTCTGTAAGTGTCAATATAGACATTTCTATTAAAATTCAATTTAGTTTAAAATAGTTTTGAGTAATTTCTGACTTCACAACTGAAAGACAAGTGCTTATCTTGTTTACATGCAGCAGTATGCTCAAACAACAAATCTGAAATATAATTAAATGATTCTATGCCTAATTAAAAGAATTTACAGAAAGGAAGTCCTGAATTCCCTTTAACAGTTCTTTATTCATTAATGAGTCAAAATTTTTAAACTTCATAGAATAAGGGAAAAAAGTTGCCAAGGAAAATATGATGTATTGTCTGAAACAATAGCAACCAGTAAATTTATTATATAAAGTACATTAATGTCAATGAAATATCTCTAATGAGGCAGTTCTCACTTCTTTTGTCTTTTTCAGGTTTTCTATGGTCATGTGTTTTTCTTCCTTTTGGCTTTTTTTTTTTTCATGGCAATCCTACAAAGATGAAATGAAACCACCTCTTTTCCTCCTGGTACTAAGGACAAAGGCTCTCTCTAAACACGACACAATACAATTTTGGCAGAAGAAAAAGAGTGCTGTGCTCTATAGAAGAAAGTACCCATAGGGGACTACAGTCAAAAGACAGTGTGAACTTGATCAGAAACAAATGAAAAAGGGACTGTGATTCAGTGGTGAGTTTTCTTTCTTTTTTTTTTTTAATAATTCAGGAACAAATCACACTGTTAGCATCAGGAGCAGCAGTTCCCTTCCTGGATAAGTGCCTTGGATAAAAAATTCTCCAGTACTCCATTTCCAACAAGGAATGAAGGTAGCAGAAGAGACAGAGACATTTACCCTGCCTGCATGTAGCAGTTCTGATAAATGCAGCTCACTAAGTTCAGTGCTTCTGCTTCCTTTGATGCCCAAAGAGGTAAGAATTCAGTCTTTGATTCAATTGCTGCCATCAGCAGCTTGGGTGGGTTTGGTAGCACTGAGAAGTTCCATCCAGGGCATGAAAGTCTGAGAGACTCAGAGCAATCAACCCCAAGGCCAGCAGCCTGCAGTGATGCAGCTTTTGTCACTTAGGCAGACTGAAAGGCTAATATTAATTTAATCTAAACTAGAATCTCCTTATGCCTTCTGTTCCTGTTTTGCTGTCATATGTACTGCAATTCAGAAGCTGGAAGAATTATGCTAAATAATTGGTTGTTCATCTCAATGAAGTACATAGAGCACAGGGCAGTGCAAGATTAGGGAGATAACAGATCTAAGTAAATATAGCTTTCATGCTGGAAAACTTAAATTAGTCCTTCTTAAGTGTGACCAGGCATGAAAATTCCTTTCCCAAGGATATTACTTGATTGGCATCTGAGTAATAAACTCCTGACCTCAAACAGATTTCATCATTTATTATTTTTTAATATGTTTTTGGAGGTGATGATTGGTTTCTGACTTCACTCTGCTTAGTCTTGAACAGGATATATGAACCTTAAACTTGCCACTTGCCATGCAGGGCAGCTTGATCTGATGAAGGAGCATGATCCTGTGGCCAAAGAGTTTAGTGCACTCTGCTTCCAGGAACAACCTTGCTTTCCTTTTACTGAGCTCCTCTGTATGCACCGAGTGGAGCCATCCTGCTCCTGAGAATATTGTTCCCTTTTGCTTTTCCTTGAGAATTCTGGCTTGCTGGCATCCAAGATGCCCTTTCAGTAGGGGAACACACCTTAGTGCTAAAGGCAAATTGCTGGGAGGGGGAGAGAGGGAGGTCATCATGGCAGCAGCCATGGCATGTTTATAAATGAGAGTGATTGTGAATCACTGCAGAGTTTGAGATCATTCTGCTGCTTTGCTGAAACAGGGACGAATTTCATGAGAATATCAAATGCTTTGTCTCTGTCAAAGTTAATGTCTATTTCCTCGACCATTCAAAAAAATTACTGCAACTCGTTATAAGTTAGGAAAACTTTTTATTTGATGTCAATATGCATCTATATCTTAAATCTTTGCCATAATATCCATCCTTTCTACTTGTCTGAGCTGGTGTTTTTCAGGGCTGAAGGAAATAGAATTAAATAATAAAACAAATTTTATGGTGTTCTATGCATTGTTCTATGCTGGCTGTATTTCAGGGTCTGACAGATGGCAGTCCTGAAATCTATGTGTGCTTATCTAATCTCTTTCAGGAAATATAACCTTACTTTTGAAAAGAGTGTAACTGGCAGTATCTGTGCAAAACAGCTTAAAAAACTAAATTGTTTCTGTTGGAAAAGACTTCTAAGATAATGGAGTCCAACCATTAATGTAAAATGCCTGGCCTACCACTAAACCAGGTCCTCAAGAGTTACGTCTGAATGTCTGAAATTCCTCTGGGGCTGATGACTGAGCCACTTTCCTGGGCATCCTGTTCCAGTTCCACAAACATGGCTGTGAAGAATTTTTTCCTAATATCCAATCTGAATGTTCCCTGGCACAATCTGAGACTATTATTTATTTATTACATATAATCTTGCTTATTACCTGTGAAAAGAGACTGACTCCCACCTGGCTACAACCTCCTTTTGGGCAGTTGTAGAGGGTGATCATCTTTTTTTCCCAGGATAAACACCCCCAGCTCCCTCAGGTTTGTATGTGACAATTTCTTAAGTTGTCTCAATGTTATGACATAACACAAGGAATCTGACTTAACATACACAAAAATGTAGGAAGAAAATTACAAAACAATTATTTTCTCTTGAGGGCCAGGCAGTGCCCTTAACAATAAAATACTTAGTCTGTGGAGGGGAGCAAAAATAACATCAGGATTATTGCTGAATATTATTCATGTTTATGAATCATGTTGTGCAAAAAGGTTTCTGTACAGAATTTTACACAGCCTACATTTTAAACAGGTTATGAAGCACAGAAACGTGCCCAGTCAAAATATATTCTCCTATCAGGAAGATTCCTCACTTTTTTCCTTTCTGGCGTGACAGTTCACCAGAGCAGAACATGGTGTAATTAAAATACATTAAATTTGGCTCCCTGAGCACTTAGTTTTGCAGTGGTGAAGAGCAGAGGAGAAGTGGTATATGCTTAAAAATAAGAATAAAAATAATGTGAAGAAAAGAATAATAATGGAGGGAGGAAAGAAGCAGAGACTTAGGGAGTTGTGAGTAAAACTCATGTTGCGTGACAATTTCTCCTTGCCAACTATTGTAGGTTCTAAACCTACAAGATTTAAAACCTTTAGCTGTATGAAGGGTCAGATAATTGTCTTTATAGCAACATGAAGAGGTAAATTGGATGGTATCATGACTAGGCTGCACCACTTCAGTTTGGATCCTTCTCTTTGTGGGTAGCTGGAGACACAAAGGGATCACCCCACTCACCAGTTTGGATGACACACTGGAAGTTCAGAGTACAGAGACTCAGATCTGAGAATCCTTTGCTGCAGAGCATGGGAAGGTTTTCAGTGAGGGACAGCAGCAGCTCCCTGATGGGATCCATGGTTTATTGTAGACTGGAACTCTGGTCATGTCCACCAAATGGCTCCACCCTTCCAAGGCATTAAATTCTTCCACTTTCTGAGGTGAAATACAAAATTAAAAGCAAACTTTTGAGTCTCAGTCTTACTCTGCAGTCTAAAGCTTGTTTTTAGCTATATGCTGCCAAACAATAGGGCTGACACAACAAATATGTCAAATCCTCAATTTATCATCTGTATCAGTGTTGTGTAAAATTTATTAATCCCTGCAGGAAATAAAAATGCAGGTTTTTGGTTTGTATGCTGACTGTGTCTTGTAGCTGGGGTGAGCAGAGTCCAGGAGTTGAAGGCAGACTTGCTCCCAGAGGCTTTCAGGCACAGCAGGTCCAAAATCCAGTGTCACAGCCAGTATTATAGATGCTTCCTGCAAATGTAAAAGATTCATTTTGATAGACATTCTAAGTCAATGCAATGAAAATTAATTTCTTGTTTATTACAAATTTTTACATTAAATGTGCCTTTGATACTTGCAGCAAGATTGTGACAAGTGTTTAAAATGGTCGAGTAATTTCATACAAATATCTCTGACTATTTCATTTAATTTCACTGCAGAAATCTTAGATATGCTGAAAAGTATAATCCTTCAAAAGAAGCTTGTTGCAGTCACAAGAAGAGATAGTCTTGTAATTGAGGTGCCACTTGGGATCACAGAAGGTCTGCTTTGTCTTTTTTTCCTTAGCTCTGTGTCTGTTTTGAGAGTGACCTTTTGGGAATGTTCTACAGTCCCTGTACCACTGCTTTTCACCCAGGGCTGGATGTAGTGAGCATCCTGGAACAGCTGTGGAATTTATACAGCATCAAAAATGCAGCTCACACGGGCACAGGGTGCAGGTCCAAGGCTTCACTATTGAAAATTAGGCTCAGAAGGCAGAGCAGCAGGATGGATCACAGGGAACTGAGAGCAGCAATCCATTATTCCTGTCTCTCCTCCCTTTCTCCCACTGCTGTGGCTCAGTTCATTTTGCTCTGTCAGGCCATGGATGTCACTGTTTTACCATGCTCCATTTTCAGGGGCGTGTTCCATCTCCAATAGAGCTGAATCTGCATGAAGAGCCAGGAAATCCTTTCTGGTCCTGTTTGTAGCTCTGTGTGTGATAGAGCTGTATCAGCAAACTGCTTCCTCAGCCTTAGCAGCTTTGTCATTCCCACAATATCCAAAATTCGGAGGCCCCTGCCGTTTGCAACACAAGCGGGCAGGGCTGAGGCAGAGGCACTCCTGAGGGAAGGAACGTGCTCAGGAGAAGCAGAGGAGCCTTTCTGTGTGTGGCACGGGCACTGCTGTGCTGAAATGTGCCCTGCAGCAGCTCAGGGCAGGGACAGCGGCAGCTCCGGCGTGCAGGACCCACCAAGAGATATTATTTAGAGAAGCACAGCCAGATGTTATTGCTGAAATTATTGTCCTTTTTATTATTGCCAGAAATTGTTGTCCTTTCTGTGAGGATGCTTTCTTGCAATCATTGCTTTGTTAGTTTTACCCGATATTTAAAATAGTAGGAAGGAAGGAAAGAAATACTTTCTTCTGAAAAAAAACCAAACAAACTCCTGTATTTTTCCTATAGGGCCTTCTCAGCCAAGTTTGAAGACTGAGACTGGGGGATATAAATATTTTTAATATCCTGAAAACTGTCCCTTTACTTAAAAGGTCCAAGTTAATGTTGTACTATTTTTTGTTTAAGGGTAGTTAAGAAAATGGGAGTTAAGAAAGTTGTTTACAGAATTCAAATCCTATTTTTAAAAAAACCCAAATCAAATCAAAAACAACAACAAAATCTTTTATTCCCCCAAAAAAGCCTTGCTGCATTAAAAAAGACTAAGATTGAGCTTCCTGTTGTACTTTGCAGCACAGCCTTAGCTGTGCATTAGTATCAAAGGCCAGTGTAGTAGGCAGATTGTCATATTATCTGGCAGTGTGTCAATAATGAAATTTTCTGGTCTTTCAGTAGGAATCCTTAGGGTACATACCTGAAAATGAGATTCATGCATACTATATTACTTGGACATTTTAAACACCTATATACTGAGGCTAAAGGCTTTTAGTTCCTGATGGGAAATAGACATATCACCAACAAAATAACCAAAAAATATTTAAGGGTAATATTTAGAGCCATTAGCTGTAATGATGGGGGGGAAAAAAATTAATATCATATTCTCTTATTGAATTTTTTTGCTCGAGACCTTAACAGAGGGATTTTAAACAAACTAAATGTCTGCTGTTATTAAAGTAATTTAATATCTTAAGAACTAAAAGCTCTTTCACTATGTGTGACTCTCTCATAGCTTGGTCACTGACAAAGCAAACTACCCAACCTTCCCCTAGTGTTGCTATAGTAAAATGTCTTGCTTTGTTTGTTCTGTTTTTTGATTTTGTGGGATTTTTTTGGGTGTTTTTTTGTTGTTGTTTTTTCCCCTCTCCTTTCCTCAGGTGAGGCTCCATGCTTAGCTGCATGTCTTAAGTGCCAATTTCTGCTGTTTCTACTACTCTGCTGGGAATCTTGCCAGTGACACAAATCAAAGTTATGGCTTTGCTTGTTTCCTCATGTTGAACTCTAACAAAAGCCCTGCAATGCAAAGGCTGTAAAATATTCTAATTTCATGCCTTATTTTAAATGAACTGAAAAGCAGGAGCTATAATCTGTGTCTTTTCAGTTTATTATTGAATGTGAATTTGCCGGCATTGAAAAGATTGTGGAGAATCCAGTCAGTTGTGTGTGAAGAAAAGAGGGATCTCTGATTCTGCCCTTGTTTTCCTTCAGCTAATCTGTTTTGGAAAGGAATCCTTGCAGAATGGTAGTGGCAGTTTCAGAGATTTCCACATCTTCCTTCGTTTTCCCTGTTCATAAAGAAGAAGGCTGGAGCAGCCACTGGAGTAGAAATGGGTGATTATTCCTCCCCCTTGCTATCACAAGTCATTTACTCCAGTGCATGTGTAATTCCTCTTCTACCCTGAGGGGGGAAGATAAATGCTCTACTTGCCTGAGAAAACTAAAATTTAAAAAGTCACACTTCACTTTCTTCATTTGTTCTGTTTAAGGAAGAGAGGATAAGCAGAAATCTTTAGTTTCCTCATCAGTTTTAAGGAAAAGGGCATGAAAAAGAACAATTATTTATGACAAAAAGAAAATTTAGTGACCTTGTGTAGGTGAGGCTGAAAGAGTCTGAACTGCTTTAAACACTCTTCTTGGTGGATCTATCTCTTTGTGGAGCTTGCTTTCCCATGGAATTTTGAAAAAATCTATAGCAATGTTCTGTTTGTTTCTACCTTTAAATGCTTGAACTACCTCCATTCAAACAAACAAACAAAAATCTGATTTGCATATTATACCTAGTTGTAAGAAGTTAATAATTACTGAAATTGGTCCTGTCTAATTTAAATGTTCTTTCATCTCAAGAATCAAGACATTTTATCAATTCAAAAAGATTTTTTTCTTTAGAAAAAATCAGTATTTGTCTGTTGGCAGAGATATTGCATGGTTATTACTATGTTTACCCACTGAGGTTTGCTGCTACCATTTTTGCTAAAATCACATTTCTATAAATGGTCTTCCAGTTGTCCATCTTCCCTGCACTCGCAGAAATGAAAATAGTATTTCAAATAGTTTTGAAATAGTCTACATCAACTGCATCCATTTCATGTGATTACATAAAATCTAGGGATTGCCACAGTGTTAGGATATACAGCAAATGAAGTAGGCCCAAAGATTTTTAGGTGTTTAAACAGTTTGCAGTGAATGAGCCAAATGCTGTTTTTTGAAATGCAGCAGAAGTGTTAAAAAGCTCAATATTGGAATTACAGATGTTTTAAATAACTGCAGTTTTGTCTTTTAGAATGGGCTTTCATTTTCACTACTACACAATGAAAGTATGAAGTAGAAACAGTTTTTTGTGGTCACTTCCCTGAGATGGCAAAGGAGGTGGGAACAGGTTCTTGTACCTCCCTGCCCACAGAGATTCCCACCCTCATACTGAACAGGAAAGAGGAAAATCATGCACACTGTTGTGTGTCTTGAACTGGCAGATTATTTATCACCAAGAATCCTGCAGGACATGTGCACACCACATGCAGGGACTTACATGAAGGATTTTGGAGATGTTGCAAGAAGTTTGATGACCAGAACTAAACAGGCAGCCAGACTCTAAGTGGAAGTTTTGTGGGTGGAGAATAATTTGTGCTCTGTGCTGTGGTTTCTATGTACTGAAATTTGTCAAATGGTAGATGCAGCCTTGCTGGACAACTTGACTGACCAAGCAAAAAAGAAAAATAAAATAAGCCTTTCACACGTATCTTATCATATATGAAGAAGAGAGCTGCAGTGAACCTGGGTCTGTGTGAGAGACACTTAATGTGCAGTGCCATGAAGTGGTGGATGGCAGTTTTGCCTTCCTTCTGGGGCAGCAAAAAAGGACAATTATAATGGCTTGCCTAAACAGGAAGGTAAAAGGGCCTTATAATTTGAAGAACAGGAAATATTCCTTTCAGAGAATAGCTCTGTCCAGATGATCTTTGTGTGTGTGGCAAGACAAACTCAGAATAAAAAGGACCCCTGAAGTCTGCTCTGTAAAAAAAGAGTCTGCACACAGAATCCACAAGGGCTGTTCTCGTGGCTCTCTGCACTTCCAGCCCTGGTTCTGGAGGATAAAGATGGGAAGACCTGAAAGAAGGAAACTTACTTTTTGTCTTTAGAAAAATATAAAACGATCCTGGGACAAAAAACCTTAGGGATACTGTCACTGAAGACAAAATTGATTCAGTGACAGCTTGCAAAGGTGCATTGGAAAGGACTGGTGGATTTTGAGGGATATTGAAGTAGATAAGAACTCAGATTTATTCACCTTTTAGGTATGTGCCTGATGTACTTGGAACCCACTCAGAATGAATAGGCTTGTAACCTCTTGGTGTTTATCCCTTTGGAGGGATAAGAGGGAAAAAAATGGCCTGTCTTCAGTAAAGCAGGAGCCAGTATTTCTTGTGTCTGGATTATGCATGAGACCCTCTATTTTATGAAAGATGCTGGTGTTATAAGCAGTTTGTTATCCCTACTTTTGTTTCAGATATTTACATCCTGCTAATAACCTGATAATTTCTCGTGTTGTGTACAGTGTAACTCACACCCATCTACCAATGCTTCATCTGCTTCATGAATGTGATTAAGCAACCTGATCTGGAGTGGTGAGCACAGAGCTGGGTTTGAAATGCTCATGGATACTTCATTGTGGCTAATCTTCAGACATGGAAAGCTATTAGCTTCTTTTTTTGCTGAATAATGGCTCAGAAGTGTCCTTCATTTTATCTACGTCCCTAACAGACTTTGCTGCCATGGAAAAAAAGAATCCTAATTTTAATAGGAGAGTCTTCTGCAAGTTAATTTTATGAAAATTCTAATAGCTGTGGGAGTGCTTGAAAAAATTTAGAGAAATTTCTTTTTTTTCTTTCTTTTCAATATCTCTTTAGTCCTGTTTTAAAAGAAACTTGTGCTAGTTGGCAACTGTGGCTTGGTTTATTTTTGTATAACTTTCAAGGCCCCAGACATTTTCACCATTTTAAGTCATTTCAAAGCTCCAAATGAAGAGTATTTTAGTACATCTGGGTAATAATAATTCTGAAGATGTAAACTAAGCAAAAATTAAACAGTTTACATTGCAAAATGAACTACAAAGAAAAAAAAAACCCTCCTTTTGTATAAATTACAAATTTTCGAAGGTAAAATGAGAAGTCCACAGTTGTCATAATTAAATATTCTTTGAAACAACCCTTGCAGTGACATGTGCTAACTTCTTTGTGCCCAGTATTGTAAAATAGCAGATATACTCTTTTGTAGACTAACTACAGTATTTCAAACAATTTATGCTGCATGTTTCCTTACAGGGGAAAATGAAAGAAATAGGCAGAAATAAACCTGCACACTCATACTTTTATCAGGTTTAGAAAGTCTACCTTGGTAGAAAATAGATATTATTATTCCTGCAGAAACCTTTATGGATTCTTAGTAACTAGAACATGATAAATTTTATATGCTCCTATTTTATAGAAAAAAAAAGCTAGATTATATTCTTAATATTTTCACTTCCTTTTACCTCTCAGTGACATATAAGCATGATGATTTGTATGTCTTTGAGGGATCTTCTGCTGCTCTCTTGGAACAGTAAATCCAATACAACTGTACAACAACCCACAGAAATTTTAATGAGAAGCAGAGTCCAAAATATCTTAATACTCCAGTTCTCTGCCAGAGTACCTTAAGACTTGACTTGGCACTAGTAGAGAAATCCATTGTAAACCATTTACTTGAAATATACAGATTTAACCCCAAATGTTTGTGAAGATTTAGTTTTCCAGTTTGAAATGCACTTGGCTTGCAGTGCTGGGTGTAACATAAATACTCAGCTTTGACTTGAAAACATATAATCTATTTCCTGCTAATAACTTTTACTCTCCTTTCTCCTCCCCGGGCGAGACAAATGGTCTGAGATGTGGATTTGTATTTTTGTTGCAGAAGAACTGATAATGCTGGAGGGAGCTGGAGAGGCATTCCCAGAGAGGTGACAAATCTGAGCTCTCAGAGCTGAGGCTCCTGGCTCTCAGCTCGTGTCCTGTGTCTCTGCAGGCAGCTGGTGACTGCAGCAAACCCAGGTGACTCTCTGGAATCAATTAAAGGGTTCAGTGGGATGCTGCTGGAGGCTCCCCTGGCTGGGGATGATCATATCAAATGTGTCCTCTCTCCCATAATTTATTTTGGTAAGCATTTAAAAAGCCCAATTTTTTATTTTATTTTTTTTTTATTAATAAGGATTTGTAACATTGAAATTCCCTGGTTGATAAGGAAAGACTAAAGAGATGACTAAATATTATATTCTTTACAAAAGTGGAAAAATAAATCTTTCGGTTCTAGAAGAATATAGGACTGTCACCTTGATTCTATATGTTTTTCAAAATTAAGATAGGAAGTTTGCTGTTAAAATCATATAAGAACATATTTTCATGAGATTTTGGTAAGACAGTTATTATTTAAACAGAGTGACCTCACTGACCTCCAGGATAGTCAGGGATATCTGAAACTGAATTATGTCAAAGGACATATCTTCCAAGTTCCTCTTGATTGACAGCTGCCAGGTTATATTTCAGTGTTAGTTTTATAGATCCTTGCATGGAACAATTGCTATGTCAGGGTAATCTATTTCCAGTTCTATAAATCAATTGTTTGTCAAATACCGAGGTAAATCTCGAGGCCATAGTGGGTATTTTCTTCACAGTGACAGAAGTTGTGAAGGTCTTTGTCTAAGAGTTGTCTTTAACACAGCAGGGGCTACATGGAGAATTTGTCTGCAAGCAGGAGAGAACACAACTTGGGCTTCTCAGAAGAGAGGCCTCTGTGGTTTTAGAAGAGCTGTTTCATCTGCACAGTGATGATCCCAGTCAATATCTGTTCTGGGGAGAGTCTTTTCGTTGACCTCAGTGGACTTTGAAGTGAATTTTAGAACTCTTTCTGTTGATTAATTTAAAGTATATTTTGGAATATTTAATATAAAATAAACCTGCTTTTTATGAAGTATTTAACTGCTTAAAACATATAACTACTTCATCTGTTAAGTATTGTATAACAAAGTATGCCAGTGAGATTATTAGGTATGAAGGCAACATCCTTCAGTTAAAGAAGGAAGATTCTGATTAATTATTTGACCAGGAAAATGGAGTCCTACACTGCTCTGGCATACAGTAACTCTGCCAGTGGGCATTCTAGAACAAAGCCATTTTTCTTAACTAGCCAGATTTCTGACACTCTTAAAGCATGCACTGAGAGGATACAATTTTGGTGTGCTAGCTGTATTATTTGGAATCCTTCAGCTGAAATAAAAACAACCAAGTGTATCAAAGCAAGGAGCAGCAGAGATTATAATTGCTGGGTTTGTTTGATGTAAATCCCAGCAGGGGCTGCAATATTGCACCAACACTGCAGGGATGCACGGGAGGGCACAACTCAAACAAACCAACGGGGCCTCGAGCTGCAGGGGAGGGACAAGGGAGGGACAAGCAGGGGGCTGGCACAGGGAAGGATTGACATCCAGGAAGGGAACATTCCAGAGCAAGGGTGGGTTCAACACAGCATTGACACCTTCAGCAGGGGGATCAAGAAGTGAGGGACAGCTGGGAAAGGGAGGAGAGAACTTGGAACAAACCAACCAACCTGGGGAAATCAGGAATGATCTATTAAAGAAATTACAGTACAAACCCACATTAAGAAAAACACACCACCACATTTGTTTTTGTTGTTTTTTTTCCCTGTGCCTCTTATTGTATTCTTTAGTGCTTATTTCTGTATTTTTGTGATCTATTAAAGGCTAGAGAACCAGTATATGTTCAAAGNGACAGAAACTCTTTGTGCTTTTCAGCAGTAGATGGAATTGAATAGGGGAAACTGTAAAAAGTTTGCTTTTTTTTTTTTTAATTAAGCTTATGGTTGTAGAGCTGATGTTTGAAGAAGTCGCAGTATGGAATTTGGTCTTAAAATACTATCAGAAAATAATTGAAATAATAGTTCTTAGTATCTCTCAGAGCTCTTTGTGGTTTTGCTGACAGATATCCCTCCTGGGCTTCAAAGTGGTGCACGGTAGGGAAGGGAATGTGGGAAGCAGCCAGGTCCTGTTGTTGCAGTCAATAGTAAATCCCAGCTGCCTCTGATCAAGTTGGGATTTTGGCAGCTGTATCTGACAATTGAGTAGTTGAAAGCTGCCTCAGCCCAGTGTTTGTCATCAGCTCAGCTGCTCAGCAAACACAGATCTTTATGATCTCAGTGCTTTGTGCTCTCCCTCCGTGCTGTGGCTTTTGGTTGAGGACAGATTCAATTTGAGATCTCTGGCCATATGCTCCCAGCTCCCCGTAGGACTGGCATTAGCAAGCAGATTAAATTGCTGTGTGCCAGACATGTCAGCAACAGCAGATTGTGACTTGGACTTCTCAGAGTACGGGATGCAAAGCTTTAGTATGAATTTGGTTAGTTGGTAAGTAATAGCTTGTAAGACAAGTATCCACGGGGCTCACTGGAGTTATTCCTTTTTGAAAGCCTTGAAAAATAGACCTCAATTTAGCATTTTCACCAATTTTTTTTTAATCTATTGGTGAAAGTATATATACTCTTGAAATTTCATCCTCTTTAATTTCCTTTAAGTACTAAAATAGATTATAAAAACTGCTTTTCAAATAATTCCATTTTATTGTTCTCAGGAAAAGAAACCCTGAAACCAAAAAAACAAAAGTGTTCCATAAAGATTATAAAATACTAAGGAGACATTTTTGAAGTGAAAGATATGAATCTACCTACGTTTAGAATGAAATGTTCAAGGTTTTTTTTTTAGATTGTCTCAAACCATATAAAGGATATGGTGAGTGAAACTTTCCTTTGAACCTGAATTGGACAATATATGTAATAGACCATGGGTCAGGAAAATGTTGCCAATAAAGAGAGCCTTTATTCTGCTTCCTTATCAAACCTTCGGGCTTGATTGTCCTTAATACGGGCAAAGTATTGGTAAAATTTAACAGGAAAGGCAGAGAAAACTGGGAAATGGGGAATGTCCACAGCCAAATTCATGTGTAGGTGACACTTGATGGACAGAGTCCCAGTCCTAGAGCTGCTTCCTGATGACTGGTACCAGTAAAAAATCACCTAAATTAGCAACAAAATAACAGGGCTAAGTGCCAGACTAGCAGAACTTTGCGCAGGTGTTGTGAGCTCGGGGATCAATAGAATTGATCAAGAGATTTCTTCACCTTGCAGATCTGTAGCAAACATGGAATTGGACTGCTTTGGGCACGCCAGCATGAGATTGCACTTTAGAAGCAATAGCTCCTGGAAATTTGCTAGGGAAGCTTCTGTACAAGGCATGGCTGGTTTCTTCTCCCTTCCTTGCAAAGACAGCTCTGAAAATACTAAAATTTGCTGTCTCTGGATTCAAAGGAACTTTTGAATATTAAGCCATATCAATAAATGAAGTATCCGGGTTTATTTTCATGTAGAATCCTATACAGATTCTTGTTCTTCCACTTGAGTGTCTTTTTTAGGCAGGGGTGATTCATTTTTGCGAATGAATGTATGTCTGTGGCACTTTGGATCATTTTGGTTGAGAAAATCAGCTTGAAGCACCAAGAAACAGCTATGAAATAATTTCTCTGATTTTTGAGAAGGGGATAGTGCTTTGGCTGAAGAGTGGCAAGACTAAGAATAATTGATATAAGTGCATGGTTTGCCTTTATTTAATTTATGGTAAATGAGGTTGTGAAGAGGTGACTGACACTCCTCTTATCTGTTGTACAGGTAAATGCAAAACTGCAATCTTGACAAGCAGAGTTAAATGAAAAAAGCTTTCTTTACCACAATGCAAAAATGACTACGTATAAACAAAATAGGCCTCTATAAGGTGTTTAATCTGAGCAAGTCTTTAGGTTATAAAGGAAAAGGACAAGGAACACTTCTTCTTTGTTAAAATATTTATAGAAATCTACAGCAAACTTCTAGAGGTTTTTGAAGTTCAAGAATATGTTTCATCTGGTTCTTTAGACCAAGGGATCAAAACTAAACTTTTATATTAGTCCCTATAAGAAAAAGAAGCTTTTCAGTGTGGGTCAGAAAAAAAAGAAATCATTTTATCTGTATCATCCCCCTGACACACATCCATATCTGAAAATCACCTGCCTAAAGCCCATGGAACTGAACTTTCTGAGGCTCAAGGGAGGGGAAATCCTGCTTCAGCAGAAGATCTTGTGACGCTGGTGTAGCTGATGGAGTAGCTGAGAGGTCCCACTGTCACTAAATTGCTGTAAAAAGCCTCTGGAGTGCTGAAGGGATGGATTCACTGCTGGAATAGTTGGCTGTTCCCTCCATGTGTCTGATATCATTGCACAGCCAGTTCATCTGCTGGGAATCAGGGATCTTCATTGTCACTGAATTGTGACAGTGGATTCCTTGGAGAACCTGGGCTCGAAGGCTGATTTGACACAAACTCCAGCAGGAACCAGGGAGTCCTGCTGGTGGTTTTCTACTGCAATCTCAACTTTACCTTATTTCACATGCCAAAAGATTTTCAGCCTGACTTGACAAGTGTTTCAAATCTATCCCACAAAGGGAGTGGATCTAAGTGGTCTGGTAGAATTGAACAGTTTTTGACTCATGGTTTCACATTATATCATATTCTAGAACATCAAGAGAAAGAGCAATCAAGAGAAAGTTCAAGAAAGCATCAGTTCAGTCCTGGTCTGTGTTTGACCTAGAAGAATCTGTGAAATAGGAGCCCATGGGAAAACAGTTCCTCTACTTCTACTGCTTGTGAAACTGCTTTAATTATGCCACTGTAAGTACACACTGAAGTAATTTCCTGGTTATGCTGGGTCTAGTTAATATCGAATTACATCTTTCAAAATAAATTAGCAGTTTAACACTGTGTTTAGTGATAGCTCTGAATTAGGATGCTAAGATTCATAGCTAAAGTCTTCTGAAGAAGAGTTCAGGGATTTTTTTCTTCACATTAACGCTATCACTTTACACTTTTGTATAATGTTTGCACACTCTGTCACAAATTGCCATGTACCACTGGATAAATAGTTTCTTTAAGGACCTGTTAAATTATCTAGCTGAGGAAAAAAATCCTATTTATTTACAGAAGAAAAAAGTACCACAAGTTAGCTTTAGTTAAACTACAGGAATTAAGTATTGACAATTGTACTGACAATTAACTAAGTATACACTACCTTGTGGAGCACAAATATGCTTTCTTATTGTGAAACCTGAATTTCTTCTACTGTAAATGCCCAGTTTAAGTTTGTTATGAATTTGTTTTGCTATGAATGGTCAGGTCTTTCAATGACAGGGAGCAAGCAGATTCTCTAATTTGCTCTGCCTAGAGGGTAATCTACTGATGAGTTTAAGAGTCACAATGCATTAAAAAGCCTCAGCATTGAGTGCCCATAAATAAATAACCTTGCTAGCACTGGTCTGTTGAGCTGGATGGGTGACATTATTTATTGCTGCTCCTATAGTGACATGACTGTACAGGAATGTTAAGTAGCCGTGCTCTTGCAAATATCCCAACTTTGTGCAAAGTGAATCAACCACAGGGCAGCATTTGTTAAAACAAGTCAAGACAAACCTTTATCAGTCACTCTTGGAGAAAATACTCAAGTTTGTGCTGCAGCCAGCTGTATGATGCAGTGTATATAATGCTGGCTGCAAGAGGCTTAATGCCTTCTGGTCTAAAAGAAATAAAGATAGAAGGAGGAGAGGATGGTGTCTATTTAGGCATTAGTGGAAAATTTACTTGAGGAACTCAAGTTCCCCTTAAACAATCTTATTTGTGAGGTAAATGTCCTTGAAATACAATAAGTTCAAGTTAAAATCAAGTTAAAATTACATTATTGTGTGTAAGTAATGTGGCAGAGGTAGGAAGTTGTATTGCTTTAGAAGGTTACACAGTCATCTCTTTTGACATCCTGCTTTTTTTTCCTTTCTGTAGAATCTGTAGGAGCTACACTTAAGCCAAATCCCTCAGAATCGTGTTGTTCTTTTAAGGTACAATTTGGTAGTGTCTTCTATATCCATTTTGTAAGCTGTGGCTTGTAACATTGCCACTAAGTTTATTCATATCTTTGGGCTAATCCAGAGATGTAAATTCTGGTAGCCATTACTGTTTCAAGGGCATTTGACTTGGGGGAGAGAAAGGAGATGACAACTCACATTTGTCCTCCGGGGTTTCAAAACCAGACAATAGATATGAATATATCTAAGACAGCTATTTTTATTCTCATGTGTCTATTACAGTCATGCATGTAGAAGAGACATCCACCAAATTCATAGCTAAATACATAGCCCAAAGCTGACCTGTCACCTTGCTTAATCAGACCTGTGTGAAATGGCAGGGCTTTATTCTGCAATAAACCAATGAAGCACACAGTTCTCTTGGTGGTGGCTATTGTCAAAACAACTGATGTGTCTCAGAGTGCTTTCTGTTTGTTTATGTTATCAGCAAAGATTACATTCTGTCCTTGTCTTGTGGTGTTTCCTTCTCTCCACACAGTGGTAAATGTTTATGTACCTGGATCTGAGCCTATTACTAATTTCATTTGACTTCAAAAATGTTTAGAAGGGAGGCAGAAATAGGAACATATTCTTGAGCAAAACCAGCTTTCATATGGTGAACTCACCACCTGGCTCAAATTACAAATTGTGACTGGTTAAGAATGGGGCTAGATGAAATGTGTTCTTCCTTACACACTACACCTGAAATTCATTACTCTTTCTGCCCCATTGTAGGGTCATGGCCTCCAAGTTTTCCAAAGAGAAAAAGGAATTGTTGTATAGGTAGGACAATTGTATTCTAGTAGGGCAAGGAAAAGGGCTCTCACTTCCAGTTCTTGGCACATCTTCTGCAAATCCTGAGTGGTGGGTAAATGTCAGCAAACCCTGTGGTGATGGAATCTGGTATTACATGGTAATTTTTAATAGCAGTCTTGGCATTTTTCCACAACTGAGTGTCCTGGTTCATTTTGGCTGATAAAGCCAAATGCCTCCTTTTATATAAAATGGAGCAAAAATTTCTGTCTTGAAACTCAGAAATTCCTGATGGCTCATGGTGAAGAGGTTTTGCTGAAGCAGTTTAACACCAACGTGTTAATCTACCACAAAGGAGTCCAACAGCAGCATTAAGTATCACTTTCCAATATGTACACAGAGAAACTTTGTCCTTTTTGTCTCTGCCCATGGCAGGGAGTTGGAATCATATGATCTGCAAGGTCACTTCCAAGCCAAACCATCCTGTGAATATGTTTTTGGTCCCAAAATAGAGCATAGGACTTTGTCGTGTTAGTTGTAATTTTCGTTTCTGCAAAATGTTCTCCAGTGTAACACAAATCTGCAAATATAAATGAGATATTTAAATGATTATTTTTAGAGGGAAAAATTCATGTACTTGTGTAAATTGTCTACCTTTCCTCCTAGATACCATGTGGCAACAAAAATGTTGTTTTTCAAGTTGAGTTAGTGAGCAGCAAAACTTGAGGGGAAATGCATGTAATTGTAAAAATACCACTGCTCTCTGGGAAGCCTGGAGTTTCAGTTTCAGTCTGTTGCAAGCTCTGCATTTTGATATCTTGAGGCTGAAATGTCTTTGGAAGGGGTGAAGTTATGCTCGTGGGTGGGTGACTTGGAGCTCATCTCTCCTTGTCTGTGGACTGACAGACCTGATCATATTTTTCATGACCATTATTTGCTGGATCCTGCCCCTACAGTGCTTCTGTGACTGATGAAAAGATTGTGATTTCTCTGTAAATGTTGCCTTGCTACCAAAGGGTAAGAATCCAGCAATATGAAGCATTGAAAATGACATCTGCTAGAAGGTAACCTCTAGTCAACCAGCAAATCTATCAATATTAAACACTAGAACCCATAAGACATAAGTTTTTTTTAACTGTAAACCAGATTCCTGAAGTTGAAGAAACTGAAAAATGCAGGAGATGTTTCTGACCATATTTTTTCCCCTATTTTAGAATTTGTGGGAGGCATTTTTCAATATAAAATGCCAATTTTTACACACCCCCTCACCCCCAAAAAAAGTCTGAAAAATGTTTAGCATGCAAAACTAAGTGAAAAATCTGGCTCAAAATTTCTCCCAAATTTGTCATCAAGATAACTGTGGATTAAGAAGCATCCAACTCACGTATGGCAGGACTAGGAGGAACCATGCAGGCTCCAAATCCATCTGGGTTTCTCAGTCAGTGGTCTGTAATATAACAGAGGGCACCTTCAATACTAATGGAAAAACAAAACAGAGGGAGAGAAAATATTATATTCCCATGAAATCACAGAAAATAAAACAAAAATATTGCACTTTAAGGAATCTGTACAAAGATATTTGTGAACATACAGAATCTGTGGGTGACTTTTACACTCCCACAAATTTTTTGTTAACACCTAATTGTTACTGTCCATTAGTGTGCTCTGTGGCAAACAGTCAAGTGCCACCCCTGTGGGTGACTTCTTTCCATTTCCACCATGGATCTCAGGCTCACTGTCACTATAGAAGAGTTTATAGTAGCTGACCAGTTCCCCAAAATGAACCTTTGCTCCTGATGCTGCTCACAATGTCATTTGTGTCACCACGGTTGCATTCTGCAGCAAAGGCCATGCTGTGACTGATGGTTTGCTGGCCCAAGCTCCAGTACCACACTGTTTGAAAATTAGGAAACAGGATTTATTACTGGAAGTTGTTTAATCGTGAGAGCTGGTGGCTCATGTGCTCAGCTGTGGCAGCCAGGCAGGCCAGCAGAGCCCACGGCCTGCACAGAGGCTGCTGCCAGCAGCAGATCGTGCTGCCATCATCCCACTGCCTTCCTCTGCTTTGAAATGAAAAAAATGAAAAAAATCTCTGAGACTGCTTGGGGCCAGCTTCTGCTCTGGCTCCTCCAATTCCTCATGCATTTGCCTCTGCTTCTCCTTGTGCTAGAGTTTTTGATTTTGGTCTGTAATTTTACAAAAGCGTGGCTCTCCCCACGCTGTTCGGTGTCATGGTGCCTGACTCAGGTGTAGAGCTGTTAGGATTTGTCTCAGCGCTTGACCTGCTGAAGTGACAATGGGATCTCAAAACACAAGGTCTATCTCCTTAATTTTCCTCACAGTTCCTAATGCACCCCTATGTTTTACAGATTATCCTTGTGGCTCTTGCTCATCACACCTCCTATACAGGTCCCATTTTGGTTGATGGGTTTGTTCCTTAACAATTTAGTAGCACTTTCAAGATACACTCAAGAAAGTAAAATAGACCCAGTGATCTCTAGGCCCTGTGTCTCTGATCTGGTCACCACGAGTCACTTGTGTCCATCAGGTCCACAGAATCAGCAGCTGCACCGAGGATTTGGGACAGTCTGTCTCATTTGGCATCGTCCTGGCTCATCTCGTGAAGCTGTAGACAAATAGTTGTTAATGTATTATCCAGCCCCTGTGAGTGATAAAGCTTACATGTATTGAAGGTAGGCTGCAAAAGGTCCTCATGAAAAGTCCCCAAAATTAAAAAATACAATTGAATTTCCAACAGTACACATCCAGAACACATCACACTCCATCCTTCCATATTGTAAATGAAGAGAACTTATGTTATAATGCATGTTGTGGGGTTTTTTTGAGACTTGAAAACATTTATTTTAAAATGTGAAGTTTCAAGTAAATTGTAATTTTTTTTATGCAGGATCTCTGAGGCATTATCTTGCCATTATTTTCATACTCAATCTTTGTTTGAGAGACTAACATTTAGGAACTTATGAGCAGGTTTGCAGTGAAACAATTTTCAAATTGTTTTGAATAATTTGTCTGAGCCTTTTTTAGGTGAGCATGCCCATGTAGTTTTCCACGTGCACTGTTACCCATATTTGTTTTCTATACTTTAACAAAAATAGCAGGCAGTGATATATATGTTCCTATTTTTGTCTAAAAGAGAAGTTTAGTGTGAATGTCTGAAATGGAGCAGATCCTCTCAACTTTCAGTGGTACACTGTCCTACCTACCTACTTAAGAGAGACACTTTTTAAGATCTGATTCTTTTCTGGGTAAGAACATTGTAAGCTTAATGCAGCTCTCCCACATACATCAACCGAATGGAGGTGGCATGTGAATTAATTAAAAATAAATCTCGTTCTATATTTTATTTTTATTCCCATATTTTATCTTCAGTACATATCCATTGTAAAGTTCTCATCTTTTTGTCAGTCCCAGGGAGAGGATTATTAAATGTTATCTTATTAAGCAGCACATGTATTTTCTTTTATTTTATGGGGCTATAAAACAATGCAAATATCATTCTTTTATGGCTACTTTAGCAAAGAAAAATGCTTGAATCAGAACAAAGCAGTCATGTAATGAAAAAAACAAAATGAATCCACATCCCTCTGAGTTTTGAATGCTAGTTCCGTGGTATTCATTTAAAAATTTTAGCTTTATTAAAACATTCACCCCGTGTTGATTTATGCTCTGTACCCTTCCCCTCTCTCCCATCCCTGCACTCCAGCCTGGAGTTTAATCCCTAGGTATCATTCCTACTGTGTTCCTCTGTGAGGTATTAGGGGTGGCCTTCATGGCCCTTCTTTGACACTTTTCTATAATCCTTACTGCTGTTGCTAAGGCATTACAAATTTTGTTCTATATTTTGCATTATTCTCCATTTCAAAATTGATGGGTTGTATCTACATGTCCTAAGCCATGCCTGTGTTATTCCAGTTTTTCTGTCTCTCTCCCTGGTTCCCTGAGGTACACACTTGATCTACTCTCTAATGGAAGGATTTTGGGTTATAATCTGAAGCATCTCTTCCCCATTCTGCTCAATATTTTGGACATGTAAAAGGGAATAAAAAAAGCCTGTGTTGTCAGTGTTCCTTTCTCTGCAGTATTGTCCCTGTTACTTCTGTACTGAACTTTGTATCTATTTGTGATAGCTGAGTTTATATTTGGTAAAACTTCAGCTGCATTGTGTTGTTGTGACTGTGGATTTTGCTGTGATGAAGTGAAGCTCCCTCAATGAAATCTGCACTATTTGGGTTGTAATGGTTTTATTACCAGGTTTTTCCAGCAAGAGAAATATTGTCTCTTTATGGCTAGAATGACTATTTTTAGATTTAGTTATTTGCAGTGGCGTTTTAGAGGATATTCTTGTGCACTTGGGAGAAAAATGGGTATAAATCACTTTATGAGAGGAAAGTTGAGGTCTAGATGCCCCCTCACTGAACCTGGTCAGAAAAACAAGTGTTTTCTGCATTTGTTCTCTTACCCAGGTGGGAAGATTTGTGATTAAAAACCCCCAATTTTACTTCAAAGCTAATTACCTGGCAGGGGCATATAACTGTGTAAAAATTTACTGAATTATGTACTTTAAGTCTATCTTATCAATCTGGTTTTGAATCATGAGACTTGTATTAAATAGGAATTGATGCTCAGATGATTCCTTTTACAGAAGTTATGCTTAAAATAGATTTGAGTGGGTTTGCATTTTTTACAGAATATGATTTCTTCCTCTCTCCCTCCTCCTTTCCACCCTGTTCCACTGAAGTAAGCCCATGGGACAACCTACATTCAAGTTTCTTCTTTTTGTTTTATTATATAGAAAGATAAAACTTATAAAATACCTATGGGAATGCCAAATAACCGTGCTATGACATTATTTTACAAGACAACTTGTCAAACTTTCAACTCAGGTAAGCTGCCATAGGTAAACTGTCATGTCCTCAACCAAGGAATGGTGTACTCTGTCACCTCCACTGGGTGAAGACTACACCTCAGTGGTGTCATGTGCCAGAGTTCTCTTCAGCACAGAAAGATTTTTGGCTTCCATAGATAATTTTTAAAAAATTTTTTTTGTTTAACACCATGTTTTCCTTGGTCTGTTTACAAGAATAAAGTGAGTAATAATCCTGACTGCCCAGAAGCATCTCAGTCCTTCATTGCCTCCATCCACGTTTTGAAAATTTCTTCAAAAGATTATTTCAAAAGGGTTCATTCCTTTCCAAAATCTATTTTTTGTGGGTTTATTGCCTTTTTATCTTGGCATAAACGTTTGATTCCTTTCCTCTGCTTTCTAAGCCATGGTCTTTTGCAGCTGTTTAATTGACTTTCTGAAAGTTAAGCTTTCATTGCCTTAAACTGAGAGTCCCATACACCTGGGCACTCTTGAAAATGTTCTTACCTTCCTGTCACTCCTCATCTAAGTAAGAAGGAAGAGCAGTCACTATTTTCTGACTAGAGTGCTCCAAGGGTGATCATTTACTGCTTATAAATTTCTTGGAGGGTAAAAATCTTCCACCTTCTATCGATCCTTCTGTTTTATGGGTCTGAGATATAAAAGACTAGTGTGCCATGAATGAATACATAACATTATCTCTGGGATTTTTTTCAGAAAGAAGTAAATATTCCCTTGAGGAAAATGATTCCTTTGAGTGCTAGTGCTAAAACAGCTTTTTTTTGGTTTAGATAACTGTCACAAGTGCTGCCATTTATGAGGGGGCACAAATAGGGAAGTGTGTTTGGAGTAAACACTGGCAGATGCCTTTTCCACCAGGTCTGGTATGGTGAGAAGATGTGCAAAAAGAACAGGAGATGTGCAAAAAGATCCTCACTCTGGAACAGGCCTGCTGCTCACTGTGTGCTCAGGGCTGTACCCACACAATTCATTTCTGCCCTGCCTTCCCTTGAGGTGAGAACAGGCCTAGGAACCCAGTGCTGCTCCTAAAAATTCTGGTGGAAAAACCTTTTCTTTGCGTCAAAAATGCAGAAATTGTGCCTTTTAATGCTTCAAGGTGCATCAGAAGAGTAAAGGTTTAGATTGTTGCCAGTGAATGAGGGAAATGCCCTCCCAATGGTGAATGATTGCCACAGGCTGGCTGGGGCACAAGCATCTTGGCTCTCTATAATTTTTCCTTTTTTTTTGTAAAGCAAGTTGTTTATTTTTTGTTTTTGTTTTTTTCTTTTTCACAGTTGAAAACCTGCTGGTCCAAACCTGAAAGTATTTTACCATTTTTGTGCTATGACTGCATTTACAGTGACTTCTGGGAAATCTGCCCTCCTGCTGCTAATCCTTCAAGACCAGATAAAGGCAATATTTGGTACAGCTTTTGTTGACTCATGGTTTCTTTCAAATTAAATGACGACTTTCATTGTATATATCTGAATATAAGCAGCCTAAATGAAGTTTTGGTATTTTTGATAGTAGCAGTTTGGCTAAACCATTGAAGCTAATCCTTTCAAGGCTTTAATAAATATTAGCTGCATGCCACAAATCATCCAGCAGTTCTTTTTCACCAGAATTTAAAATCTTAGAGATATCTCAAAGCCCACAAGGCAGCACTCTAGCAGCCCATTTTCCTCTTCCTCCACTTCCTGCCTGATCACAGCAACACTCCCCAAGTACCAGGACTGTTTCTCCAGCAGTTTTCTCCAGTGTCTCCATTGTTGCAAAAGAAGAGTGCAAATTTTCGAACCCCTGGATAGTACAGGGCTCTAAAGGCAACAGAAACTGGGTAGTGACTCCCCAGGAGCTGCTTCAGCCTTGGAAATTTAATCTCTTTCATTGGTGCTTTTGTCTTTCATGTCGAGTCTAAAGAAGAACCTGTCTGTCTGTCTGTCTGTCTGTGTATGAATGCAGTTGCAACCTCCCTGAAATTCTGGGGTTTCCTGCATCTCCACAATCACTGTGGCTAAAGCATTTAAGGACCAAAAATCTGAAATATTCAAAAGTCGCCATGTACCAAGTACTTTCTGTAGGATATCGTATTAAATCCTATTAATCCTCCCAAGCCCCCAGAAGCCATCTCTAAATGATGTTTTTCTCTCTCTAAATAGCTTTTAAGGACTGTCATCTCTATAACAAGCTGTTGACTTCACTGCATCACAGGGCTGTTTTATTCTACATTAACCACATGGCTTTTGAAGGCCCAAATCTTGGATGACAGAGAAAAGCCAGAAATGATCAGTCTTCACTTTATTCAGCGTACAAACATTGTAACATTTAAACTTTCTATGTTTAACTTGAATTTGATTTATTACACAAAACCATGAAACAAATTTAGGAGAAAGCTAAAGGATTGGAGTAGTGTAATCCCAGGTCTATGTTTCTTATTTGATCTTAAGTTGGATAAAAGTACATAATTGTTCCTAATCAGAAAATAAATAGCAGGACTTGAACTTCACTTTGTTAAGAAGATAAAATGCATGACAATAACTGTGCTTGCAGTGCCTGGCTATAGGAAAGCTATTGGTGGCAGTGGGTTGGTTTTAACTAGGTCAAAAACCAGTGATAACTAGTTTAAAAATCCCTTGAATGTTATTTCAGTATTAAAAAACCAAAACAACTTTAAAATGTCCTTCTGGGGGAATTAAAAATATTTTTGCATCCCAATTTCAGTTTTAGGTCCCAGCTTTCTTGAGTCTTATTTTTTGTTGGCTCTATGAATAAGGGGTCTACTCTCATAGACCAACCTCAAGTTGGTACTTTAGACTGTGATGAATTTCCCCTACTGACTTAATCAATTAACTAAATTAATCTCTTTCCCATATTTTTGAACATATTCTTTGCTGTTCCAGAGCCTTCCACTCTTGTACTATCAGTCTTAACACAATGGTTTTATGTTTCAGGCATTGCTATAAAAAAAAAGATTTGCGAAGACTCACTCAAAAAGTACAGTAAAAATGATATTTTAAGGAAAAATCTTGATCCACTGGAATTTCAGTGATTTGGAATTACTTAGGCAGGACTGTTCTCCTACTACCAATATTAGCAATATTGTCTTACTCAGCTTCTCTCTACTGGTTTCACTTTCTGCCATTTCTTTCAGACCAGTGGTACTTCTCTGTGCTTCGCTGAATTGTTACATGGGTTAATTTGTAATGTTGTTAAATTTTGCATGATGCTGCAAGTGTGAGACATTCTATTAATTTTAGGAATTATGATTTTTATGATGACTTTCCTACTCTTAATTAGGGGATTTTGGTGCACGAGCAAATAATTCCAGCATAAGCAGAGGTTTCAGTGATTGCAAGAGATTAAGCACCTTGTATTTAGCATGCAAACAGGCTTTCAGAGAAACGTTTCCAGTGCTGACATTTGAGCTAACTAAATTACAGTTACTGCTCCATAGCACAGAGAGAAAACTTAATTTAGAAACTGAGTTCCTGTGACTCCAGGTGAGACAGTTTGTAATTCACTGGTCCTCGAACAAGGAAAATGATCCCACTGTGGTAAAGAATTTAGCTGGTTATATGGAGATGAACGTTTGTAATTGTTTGTCTTACAGCCCTTGAGGTTGGAATGGGGCTGAGTTAGTGTGGCTGCTGTATTTAGTGATTTTGTTCAGCATTTGGGACAGCAGGACCATGTCTCTGGTGCTCTGCAGGGCACAGAAGAGCTCAGGTAAGAGCAGCAGTGCCAACATCTGAGGCTGTGGCCAGGCAGGCATTGTAATGCAGCAAGGAGTTTGAAAGCCACCATTTCAGGATAGTTAGTAGATGAATGAAGTTACATTATTTATTTATTGTATACACAAGTAAATAAGGATCTGTGCACCCTAGCTGACACTTAGACTGAAATTATGAATTAGCTCACCTAACAGCCACTTGAATAACAGTGGTTGGGCAAGGAGAAAATAAACATTAACTTATTGCAACCTTCTTCTCATTACCTTAATTATGATTCTGCACCTTAAAGTGCAGGAGGTTTATTTGAGGCTTCTACTGGAACAAAGGAAACGCCTCAGGAAAATTACAGACCAGTTGAGATATGTGCTTGTGCCCAAATATGCCACTTGAGACATGGAGCAGCTGATGTTGCTTCAGTTTCCAGATAAGTTGGATTTAGTTTAATCCTTGTATGATGTATTGGCTTTTTCTCAAGACCACAATTACAGTGATGCTTACAGGAGGCACAGCAGCTAATCTCCTGGCCTCCTGCAGACAAAAAGCAATCTAGTTTCTATCCTGCTCCTTGATCATTCAGCAGCAGCTGGGAATCTGATGCTCAGAGCCAAGGGCCACTGCTCAAGGGAGAGTGCATCATCCCCTCTGTGTTTCCTGTGCTGCTGCATTTGCCTTTTTGTGAAGCCTTCTAATGCCTCCTTCTACAGACCTCGAACAAAGAGATGCCATAAGCAGGAATTCTGCAGAATATTAAAGAGATTCCCCTCCTCCCCCTTGAGGGTGTTGGTGTTAAAAGTTGAACCATCAGATACAGGGAAGTGAGAAGAAATGTGCCATACATCGAGCTGTTCCCACTTTTGCATCACCTTCTCTTGAAGTTTGGAAAGGGAGGGCTGATCTCTGTCAGAAGTGAATGTAAACCAGCAGCTGTTGGTCTGACTCTCTGGATAAGAGAAATACATTTGGCCCCTCGAGAGGCTCCAATAATCAGCCCCATGGTACCCATTGGCTCCAATAATCAGCCCCATGGTACCCATTGGCCCCCATAATCAGCTCCATGGTACCCATTGGCCCCCATAATCAGCTCCATGGTACCCATTGGCTCCAATAATCAGCCCCATGGTGCCCATTGGCTCCAATAATCAGCTTCATGGTACCCATTGGCTCCAATAATCAGATCTATGGTACCCATTGGCTCCAATAATCAGCCCCATGGTACCCATTGGCTCCAATAATCAGCTCCATGGTGCACTTTGGCTCTGGCTGCCATAGGCTAGATGGGATGCTCTCCAACCTGCAGGGTGTTGACAATTCCATTCTAAAGTGAGAAGGAACTAAGACCTACATTTTTCATGAGAGCGAGTGGAAAAGCTGTGCTTTAAGCAGCTGTGTAGGGAATTTACAATCTCTAAACAAGCAGAGATTTTAATCTAGTTTCCTTTATGCCTATTAATTATTTTAATTGTGGAGTTTTATTTTTGTTTGTTTGCTTTGGTTTAATTTTTTTTTTCCCTTTCCATATGTTGAACTGTCTGCTGCCAGGGACATCCTTACCCCAGCTTCATTAGAACTGCCATATGTCTGCAAAATGCGTATTTCTTATAAATTTATTGTCAAGATCCCTCTTTCTTTATTAAGTACCCAAACAGTTCACTCCTTTTAGCTTTACAAATACAAGCATAACAAAAGTACCTCCTGGCCAGCTGCTGACAAGATAAATGTTGTTGTCTTTTTCTTAAAAAACTCAGTCATGAAATTTCTTTCTTCTTTTTTCAAGATGATGGTCTTCTTTTAATATTATGATGATTCTGCATGTCATCCTTTTTATCAGTTAATTTTGAATGAAAGAGGGATAGAGAGTGAACGAGCTAAAAGTAGAACTGCAGTGCCAAAAAGTGCCTGTTTTTCTCTCTTTTTTCTCCTATTCTTCCCTAAGCACACCTCATTTAGGAGAGGAAAGTGTCTGGTCCAGCTGTCATGGAAGTTTTATTTATGAGTACAATTTTGAACATGAATATATTATGTTTTTTATAGCTACTGTCAACAACTACCAGGACAGAACAACTTGTGCAGCTGGCGTGGGAAGCCAATGTAAAAGTTAAGTTTAAGAAAAGATTTTGCTTTCTTGGTCCACTCTCAGAGGTAACAACTGAGTTTAGCCTTGCCTTGTTCTTTCCTATCCACATTTTCTGGGATTCCAGCTGTCTGGTTGGAACACAGGTGGAGAAAATAGATGGGGAAAAGTAGAGAGAAGAGTGGCAGCACTGTGAGTTCTGTTCATGATATTGTCAATGAGAAGCACCAAGCTCTGCTGTGGGGTTTTCCAGCTGACATTTCATTTCAAGCCACTTGAGAGGATAGTTTGGTAGTAAATGCTTTCCTTGACTCCCGAGATTCTTGAGACTTCAAACACTTTTATTTGGTCTGAAAGGGAAGTATGAGACCTTTCACCTTAAAAGAGCAAAACCAGCAAAAGACTAGAGATGCAAATATACCCGAGTGACTGGGGCACTCAGAAGATGTAGAAATGCATTTTGCCATCTGTAACCATCTCAGTATTTTATCCAGATGTATTCGATGTACTCTGTGGGAGAAAATAAAGATAGTGTATTAACTTTTTCAGGTAACTGTTTAATTAGAACAAAAGTATTGTCTATACTTACAAAGTTTTTGGTTAATCTGGCAGAATGAATAAAGACCTGTACATGATGTTAATGGAGGTATATACTTTTCTGGGGTAGACATGAATGAGATGGAATATGTAATCCTATTTTCAAAGAGGATTTTCCAGCTGAGAAAAGGGAGAAATAGTAGCCTCTGGAGTAGATTTGCACCCTGAGGCTTGGAGCTGTGACATGGATTCTTTCCTTGGTGTAACAGTGCCTGTGTATTGTCAGCATGGCATTTATTGTGAGAGTGACAATAGCCCTCAGCTTGAGGCACCACCGTTTTTACCATAATAAATACATTTCAACTGCTAATAATGGGCCCAAGAGGGAGAGAGAAAAAACGTTATTAAATGTATCTCATAACAGAAAGCTTTTCATCTGTTAGCAGGTGAGAAAATTACTGTCATCAAGGAAGTGTGAGGAGATTGACATTGTACCACGTTGAAGAGGGAAAGGCAGAAACAGCCAAAATTAACATTACAGAGCAGAGTTGCTGTTTAGTCGTGTCATGCCTCTTTGACCCACAGATTTTCAAAAATAGAATCATTACTTTTATCATGGATTTTTGTGACCTCCAGCTCATACTAGAAAGGCACCTCATTAGGCTGTTAGCAGTATGTGCTCAAAGCATGGGGAAAATATTATCAAAAACTCTTCACCTGACTGTCCTCCCCTTTGAAGCACATCAGCAAATTAACGTCCATTCTAAAAGTAATTATCTCTTTATTTTAGCATTCTTAAATAATCTATAACCAAATAAAAGCTTTCCTATGAATATCTTTTTTTTTTTTTTCTATGAATTTCATCTTTTCTATGAATTTTGGCCCTTTATACAATGGCCATTTTTGGTACAAATATTCTGCGTCAGTAAATGCTTGATATATCCTAAAGTAAGATTTAATCTAAATTTGTTCCTGAATCCAGAAATGAAGGGGTAGCTGGTACTTCATTCTGATTTTCCCATGCTAATATAAAATAGTATTTGTATTAAAAACTCTTTTGCTTTACTGAAAGCTGGAAACATCCTAAATAGGTGCATGTTCTGAAACATGGAAAATAAATTTTACATACCATTAGATTGCAAAACTGATTTTTTCACAAAAAAGAGATAGTGGAAAAAACCCTCACTTTTTATACAACAAAGTGATTTTTTTTTGACATAATGCCCAATTGAGATAAAATTTAAATGTCAACATTTCAGAAGAAAATGTCTTAAAGTAGTCAAGATGAAACTGTCAACCTGTGTTTTGACACTCTGCCATGAAAACAGATATGATCCTATGAAACATTTCTGTTGCATGCTTACAGCCAACTCAAGAAAGCACCAAAATACATCTGGTTTCATTTCATAAATTTAGAAATATCCCTTTTTTTTCTCTTACTTGCATAAGCTGTAATCAGAAGCTGCTTGTCAAACCAGTCACTCTATGATTAGATTAGCCCTTACCACATATGGCTGAGTTTTTCCACTGATTTTGATTTACTGTGGACACCCAGCAGTTACTGCAACCTTTATCACTCACCGTTAGTTTTTGCTTACATTTTAATCCCTGGCTCTTGCTGTTGGATTGTCCTATCAGCACAGTTGGTATATTTGTTAGGTTGTGGCCCCCATGAAAAGCTAATTAATTTTTTCATCTAGAAACATAGTTAGCCTTGTGAATTAAAAATTCTGTAGCTTAATGATCAAGACTGCCTTCAACCCTGGGTTTAGCCTTGGGCAAAGCTATTAACTATTGAACTGCCTGTGCATGGTGAGCACACTGCATTTGGTTTGCTGCTGCTCCTGTATCTTTATGGTCCTCTGGCTATGGGCAGAAACTCGTGCTGTGTAAAGAACTGAGAGAGAATCCATGCCCCAAGGAGATGGGGGCATGGAAATGAGAGCTATCAGATGATTACTGGCAGGTGGCAAGTGCAGAGAGGAGTGAGGGATCCTGGAAGCAGAGTGGACAGTGGGTTCAGTGTCTGAGATCCCAGCCATTCTCACTTCTCTTTCCCATAACCTTGAACATTTTACAATGGTCTAGTAAAGACACATTCACAAGCAATGGCTGTGCTAGCAGAAAAGTATATGGATTTGGCCTCAGGTCATTATTGCAATGTAAATAATAAATAAGGTAACAATCCATCCCTATTCTCTATGGGCAGAGGGATGAAGCAGTTCACACTCACAATCATCAGCACTGTGCATTTGGCACTAAGGCAGCGTGCAGCTCCCCATTTCCATCACTGTGTGTATGTATCAGCACCTGCATTAAATCTGATAATTACAGCAGTCATTGCAGTTGTATGTTATACTGGCTTGCCACAGAGAGTGCTCTTCCCCCTGCCCCTGCAGTGTCCTGTGTGAACATGTTTTTAGCTTTTTCACAGCACTGCAGCTGCTGCATTCTGCAGGCAGAGGTGCCTTGGCTGCAGGTTGCAGGTGCCCAAGCCTGGCAGGTACCCAGGCAGATTTGTATCCCGAGATTTTTCCTGTTTCGTGTTTTGCCCTGCAGTTTTGACTTATATGATTCTTTTTTTCAGATGCAGTGTAGCAAGCTCATAAATTTGTTTTTGGGTTTCAGAGGGTCTGCGTTGGCACCTTAGGGTTTTCTTAAGAAGGATTGCAAACAAAAGAAAATGTTCTGTTGGTTTAAGAAGTGTAGACACCCCATATTTCTAGATTTCGAAGAGCTGTTTTTACTAAATCTTTGAAATATTTGCCCTACCCTATTTAGGTTCCTTGGAATTGGAAATTGTGATTATTCTTGTTTTTGTTAAGCTTTTGTTCTGCCAATTCTGCATTTCATGTTTTCTATTCTTACAGTAGCAGCTACAAAATCCTCCCACAAGCAGACTATCACAGAGTGTAAATATGACACTCTCTGCCCAAAGGAAGTTATAATCAAAAAGCTTTGGCCAGCTGAAGTGAAAGAAAAGTACCCCCTGAACTGGGGTTTTTAGATCGGGCAGGGCTGCAGCCATTAATTCAGTGTGGGACATTTGGAGTTCCACACACGTGGAAGTTGCTGTGGCTTCAGGTAGGCTGTGAATTTACAGCACACTGAATGCTCTGCACTGACCTCCCAGGCGAGCACTAACTCTGAAGGGTTTTATTCCCCTGGAGCAGCAAGAGCAGAGTGTGCTGTAAATGACTCTCTCAAAGCTGCTCATGGCGTGGGTTGCTGCATCCTCGGGCTGCTGCAGGGTGACCTAATTCTGTGCCTGTCCCCCTGTGTGTGCTGATCACCTGGGCTCGCTGCTGTAACCCGTTCTGCAGCTCTGAGACACAACAAAAATGCTCTCCAGGGCAGCTGGGAGGTTGTTCCTGCAGTCTGCTCTTACCCTGCTGGCATAAACAGCTGAGGGGAGCTGCTCATACAGAAGGGAGGGGATTCAAAATATGAGCTTACCTCAGAGCACGGGGCTGTTCTTTCTCTTCAGCTGAGGCTGGGGTTGTATCTGGAGGCCACAGCACTATCAATCATCCTGACTGTGAGCCAGAACACAAACTTGGCACTGGAATATTCTTCTCTAGTGATAGCCTTTTGCAAGTCTAATCACCAGCAATCACTTCCAAGCAGCACACAGCAATCAGAGCACTGGGGTTTTAAATGGGACAAAGCAATTCTTTAGCAAATAGAAGACACACAATCTGCAATCAAATATACTTTCTAATTGTGAAATTATTTTTTTTTATAATGTCTTTTTCCATTTATCTGAGATCTGTTTTCAGGAGCTTTGACTATGCAGAATACAGTGATATAATTTATTTCCTTTCTTAAGAGTATGTGAGCATTTGAGAGGAGGACTAAGAGATGAAAACTGTGCATATTTGTGCATGTACACATTAAAAAGTAAAAAAACCAAAAAATTACTTTGAGCAAATTCTGGGCTAAGATACAAGACTCAGGTAGTTGAGATCAGTCACTCAGCTGTGCAGGATAAAACCTGCTGAGTTCTTTGTGCAGAGCCAAATGTCTGCAGGGCCTGCCTGAGAAGGATGAGAGGGAAGCATTTGGGGAGCTGGTATTGCTGAGCTGCTGGTTGTGTTCTGTCTGAAGGAGGGCTGGTTGCACACCCCTGCCCTCCTCTGCTCTCCTCACTCCTGCTCCCTGACTGCCTGGGTGACCCCAGGGATTGACTGTCAGCCCTGCAATGATTGTGCATGGATCAAAGACTTTTTATTCTGGCCTTGGTTCCTTTTCCTCTGTCCAGCTCTGTGATAGTTTGTGTGGACCAGATGTTGCTTGGTTATTTGTGCTTGACTTTCCAGTTAAATGCTCTTTCTGTCATTATATATTGATTACGTAAAGAACATCTCAACTTTCTGCACAACAAGCTGTGTCAAAATTGTTGCAAGTGGCAGTGACTGTACATTCTGTTGCTTGAGGAGGTGCTTGGAGTTCTTCCAGCTTTTATTTCCTGTATGTCCTGTTTGCATTTATCATCCTTTATGTGATGTCTGGTGTACTACTTCCCCAGCCAGTGACCAAACTTTCAGCTGGATGAATCAGCAAAAACTTCAAACTCAAGTGTTTTGGCACAATTCCTTTTGCAAATTCCAATTCTGGGAGTGAAATTCTATTTTAAGATAAACATCATAGCACTCTTAAATTTTACTTTTGGACTAACCTTTATCAAACCAAAGCTTTGGCAGGGAGAATTGCCAGTTATGATTTCAGAATAGTTATGATGTGAGCAGCTAGTGCAGTTGAGAGAAAGTTCTTTTTGAGCAGAATGATGCTGTCTGCAGTTTTCTCTCAGATTTGTTGTTAGGAGAGTCCTCTCTGCCTGCCTGAGCTGTTTCCTTGCTCTGCATTCCAAGGCATGGCATGCTGCATGCATTCCTCAAGAACTTTGTACCTGGAATCTGAGCCTGAGCTTTAATTAAAATAACAGTGCAGATAATCTCCATTCTAGGAAAGGACAGCTCGACCTGTGGGATGAAACTTTCACCAGCCCAGCTTGGTGCAGCTCCAGAGCACTGCAGAAGTCTCTGCAGTGCCAAAAATGGCAGAGTCACACTCAATTCTGGGCTGCTTCTGGGCTCCTGCATTCAGACACCTCTGCACTGCACTGCTGAGTGCTTCTGTGCCCAGCTGGATTCTCCTCTGTCTGGCTGTGCCTGGGTCCAGCATGCACACAGGCAGTGTTTACTGTCTCAAAAAGTTACTTGGAATTTCTGGAAGGCAACTGAATACTGCTTAAGTACTAAATAAATAATAATAATTAAACTAAATACTTAATTACTGCTATTCATAAGAGTAGTGATAAAATATTGTACTGTAGCCACAGGTAATTTTAAATTACTTTAGTTTTCAAGAGGGGTTACATTATTTTTCCATTGCTCTCACCTCCTCTACACAAAATCTGCTGGAAATTATTCCTCCAGTGCACTTGTTCAGTCACTTCCTTGGATATATATATAATTTCCTTCAAGCAAAGCAGACATTAAGAGATTTTAAATTTACCAGCTGCAGTTTCAAGCTCTATTCTTAATATTAGTCATCAGGTATTTTAATAGAATAAGTCAAGTAATCAAATAAATCCCTTTGGTTTGTGCATCCACACACTTTAATAGTTTCCTAACAAGGCATGGAAGTAATAGTTAAATTCCAGTGCGTTTAAAAAAAGTTTTCCATTTCTTCAAAAGGAAAAAAAACCGAAACCCTGACTGCTTTTCTGAGATATTAGCTTCCTGATGGGATCAGCTTTGCCATGTGTTTGTGGCTCTTTGTTACACTTAGAACAGAGGATTGAATTGGCCATAGCTCCAGCACTTGTGTGAACTTCCAAGGATGAAATACATCCAGCAGGGTTGTTTGTTCCTTAATTGGAACCAGGCACAGTGGTTCCTTCAGTCCTGCTGGTGTAGGCTCTTGCTCGTTGGATCCAGAGCCTGCTGGCATCCCTGAGGAGCTCAAGGATGAGCAGAGGCCAGGGCTGGCCCTGGGATCCTGTTTGCCAAGGTGCATGCTTGCCTTAGGATTTATCTAAACCCTCTCTGGATATCACTCTGTGCTGTCTCATTTTATAAATCGAGGGAAACCTTGTTTCTTTGCATGAGGAGAAAGGCATAATTCTGTAAAAGTCCTAAAATATATATATATAGAGAGAGAGGCTTGCCCACAACATTTTTTTGCTGAAGGCTGATTAAAGCCTCTTTATTAGTTTTTCAGTGCATCCAAGTCTTTCTAAAAAAATAATAGCATGTTGTCCACACAACCACACCACCTTAATTGATAGTGGAAAAACATAAAAAATTTACAGTGACACTGCCCTATTGTATATGCAAGTTACATAAGATTTATGCCATCTTCAACATAAAATTGTTCTCTTGTTGTTCAATTCAATTTTAAATATTTGACATCAATAGCTGCACTGTGCTTCTGTGTAACGTCTCTTTTCCACTGGGACGTTGAGATTTTATTTGACAAATGCTGTGATGATCTTGGATCTGTTTCACCAACAATTCTGGTTGTCTGCACCATTCTCATACATGTAGACAGATACTGGGTTTTCAGTAATCTTGGAATAGAAAACAAAATTAAAAGAACAAAGAGGGTGATAATAGCTTCTTTCAAATTTGAGATTAAAAAAACCTCAAAACATATAGCTGATTGGATTTTATGGGAAGGAATTTCCAGGGAGTGGAAAAATCCCACAAACCACAAAACAAAAGCCAACAAAACCATCAATACACACATGGACACAAACCTCAAAAAAACCTCTCAAAAAAAGATAACCTAGACAAAACCCATCTCAGTTTGTGAGCTTCTTGTCTGGCAAATGTTTTTTAATCTTCCTTTTTCCCTGCAGAAGGAAAGGACCTGGGAGCATTATGAATTTCTCAAAAGAGAGTGGATTATTTTGGGTAAAATGATTTTTTCCTGTAAATCTCTATTTAGTGAAAAAGGCATTTCTGCAGGGAAGCATTTTAATGAGAAATTCTTGGGTCACTTTATTCACTGTCTAGGGGAGACAGGCCCACAATGATCCTTCATTTGAACCGTGCCCTTAGAATTGAGCTGTACCGTGTGTATTGAGGCAGCTGAGAGCAGGCAGAATGAGCAGTGCAGGATGATCCTCACGAATTCCTGTGGGCTGGAGACCCCTGAGCATTGCTGCACTCACAGGCTGCAGAGAATTCCCCAGAAGGAGACATATGTTGCCATAGAAATGCTGTTTAGCAAGGGACACAGAAACTCCAGAACCTGCTTTCAGTCCCTGCTTCCTGCTCTGTGTCTATATTGAAGCAAATGTAGGGATTTTAGGCTCGCTTCCCACTTGTAAAATAATGCCCAATAATTTGCCTCAAAGAAAGAATGAAAAGGTAAATAATAATAAAAAAAATAGTAACGAAAAGAAAATAATAAAAAGCCTCACAAGTTTCTTCTGGTAGTTGGAGCAGCTGGAAATTTTTAAGAAAGCAAACCATGTCAGGAGGATGGTCTTAGCAGCAGAGTCTGTCCACAACCTCTGTTTTGCCTATTTCCAAGCTGAATCTAATTATTTTTCTCAATCATGTTCTTTCCTGATCAACTCCTTTTGCTCTGAATATTTTTGAAGTGCCATATTCCAATTTTTTGGCAGCCAAAACTGCCAAATTTTTCTCAGGCCATTTACCTTCTGAATATGAAGTGGCCAGACAGATTTCTGTATTATCCCACGCAGTTCTGTTTTTCCTTTGCTGCCCTTCACCAGCTTGTGTACTGCTGTTGCTGCTCCTTGTTTGCTTCCCTTATCAGCTGCATTCAAGACAAGTCATCCTGGATTTATATTTTCAAGTAACATTTGGTGACAAGCTGTGGGAAGAGTGCTCCAGGAGTACAGACACAATTGCATTCATTGCTTTGTCTATTGCCCTGAATTTTCTTATTCTGTTTATTTAAGGGGGAAAAGGTCATCCTTCTGGGTATGACTTCCTGCCCATCACCTCAACATGTGAACTGGATTTTGCATGCTACAGCTTTCCTTTTTGCTGCTGCCTTGTGTTATCTTCATGGAAACGATGCAGAAAGGGAGCAGGGCCCCTGTACATCACCCTGCTCTAAATGTCATTCAGTATTTATGGCTGTCAAATGCAGTCCACTTGTGACTTTACATTACTGCTACAACACCCTGTGGCACATGGAAAACATCACAAAAGCAGATGTTCCAGGAAGAGAAAACTTTACTAATTTAAAAGTTAAATCACAATCTGATATGCTTTTTTTTCTGGGTGACACACAGTGAGCACAGTCTGAGAGCACTCGAAGCCTGCAGGAAATAGATAAATGAGGTCGTGAATATGGCTGAGAAGGCTTTTCTGAGTTCAGCCCTTTAAGTCCTGTGCCTCAGAGCATCACAGAGGTTTGGGAAATTTGCCCCAGCCTTTTGGCTCTCTCACCCTAGGGATCAATCCTGGCTGTGCAAGGGTTTAACCTTGTCAGTGCAAGGACTGCCCTGCTCCTCTCGCTGCTCAGAGGGGGTAAAGGTATACGTGAAATTATTCCAAATTTCCATCAGGCTGTTTCCAAGTCTACATGCTTTATAAGGAGACAAGTTGTTCAGCATCCCTCTTGTAGATCATGAAGTAGAGATTTCTATTCTCTGGAAGATAACGTTTTTACCTATTTGAGGTGAAAAACAGCTGAGCCACTGGAATTGAATGCCTTTTGTTTTGTCATTTACTCTGGCTGCAGTGCATATTATGGAATTAATTTTGATGAAGATCTAGACCTTGTTACCCAAAAAGGTTTTTAATTATGGGAACTTAAAATTACTGTATCTTTGTAAGTGAAACAGAACACAAGTTTTGACCGATCCCAAATCAAAAGACTTTTTGGGCCATTGATCTGTGTTGAAAAGGTTTTCCTCATTTAAAATAGAAAATAGTTCAGTTCCTCTAAAATGTTGTAAGGAAGTATTATATTAACCAGAATTAAATGGTTTGGTCTAGCAAGGAGCTGAAGGAGCAGGGTTGATCTATATTTTTGATGTATCATGAGTGTGAATCTGTGCAGTTATTGCTTCAAACAGCAGGGGTGAGGCAGAAGTGGCTGAATGTATGCTCAGATCCCAATTCCTTTGCCTGACGTGAGAAAGCTTTTGGGATTTTGCTTCTGTTCATAATGAAATTAAATGCATGTGATTCTCCACAGTGTGAATGTGGCTGTCTGGGTTCTAATAACTCCTTGACCTCTTGGCAGGCTTCTTGTAAGCTGTTGAATGCTCTTAGAGATATTAAATACCCACATGCCATACAAATTAGTTGACTAGAAGAGGGCGATTTCTGTATTCTAATTGAGTAACATGATAGTCCATTTTACAGAGGGGCTACAAATTGTCTTTGAGAGGAAGACTGCAATTGAGGTCACAGTATTTATTAGAGACCAGAAAATCTGAGTGGGAGAGAGACAGAATATTTGCCTCAACTTTTGGGAAAAGTCTTAGCGGAAGTTTATATGTTATTAGAGATCAGAAACATAATTTTCGAGACCTTCACACTGTAAACTATACAGGTTCCACAGGACACCTATTTAAGTGCTTCATCTCTTCACCAGTTTTGAAGATAGATGCTACATTTACTCTTTTATGGCCCTTTTACTCTATAAAACCCTTCACAAATTTTTAAAGACAGTGTTGTCAGCTCTTTAAACACTCGGGGATGTAGTTTTCCAGACTACAGGTACTTTGAAAACTTTACAAAGAAAAAGACTGAATAGAACTGTACCCAGTTGTCTTAAAATACAACACATCATTTACTTCTGAAAATGAAAGTCTAGTATTAGTAGATATCTAATATTAAGAAATCCACCTCTTAAAATATGGAGTCTCAACTGAAAATGATTCCTATGGAAATTGTCAAATTGTCATGTTAGGCTGAATAGTCTTTAAGGCTTTAATTATTTTTTAATTTGTGCCACTCGTTACAACAGGAGATGTTTTGTGCAGCTTTTCTGTGATTAGACATTGGAATGGGCTGCCAGGGAGGTGATGGAGTCCCTGTCCCTGGAGGTGTTTAAGGAAAGCCTGGGCGTGGCTCTCAGTGCCATGGCCTGGTTGGCAGGGTGGTGGTGATGGACTCAGGGGTCTCAGGGGTCTTTTCCAGCTGCTCTGATTCTGTCATTCCAAAGATGGGAGGCCCAAGGCTTGAACAAGCTGCAGACTATGAAGATCAATCCAGGATTGTTGAGGTAGTGAGGCATTCAAGGGTTCATAATGCTTGGCAGGAAAAAGTAAACTCCTGGGGCTGTTTAAATCTCACCCAAAATTCTGGAGCTGCACAGATGTGAAGCACATGGAGCTCTCAAAACTCAGACCAGTTAATTTTGATCTTAGTGGAACTCTTTAGGTTCTGCTGGAGCCTTAGGGTGATAAGTGATGCTCATTTTACTTGCCTGGTAGAGAGCTACTATCACTGCCATGTTAAAATCTGTTTCACCCTCCAAACTTGAGATGAATGTTGAAAACACTTGAGTGATGACATTATCAAGATTTTTAAATCTTCTAATGGGTAGTCATTTGTGCTGACACTGAACAGGCAAATAGTGTGCCACAGGACACAGCACATATTCTGAACTGGCAGAATGAAATATGCCTGCTGCTGTAGTTGTTATAAAGTGAGAATTTTAAATTTAAACTGAGATCAGGAGAGAAAGGGAATTATGCTTCATATAAATTTAAGGCTTTAGAAGCAAAATAATTCTGAATGAATTCCATATTTGGCATATGTATAACTGGTGTTGTGTATGGCAGACACTTTGCCATCAAAATATTTTTGCTTAAAACATGAAAATATTTCTGTCAATGCTGTGTCATGAGGATTGCTTTGATTTTCTACACCCAGGGAGCACAGAATGCAGTTTTATGCGACATGGGTTATAAGATATGCAAAGCATCCATATAAGAATGCATTTTCCTTTGCAAATTGAATTGCATTTTGGGGATACTAAGCTGATAATTTTTGAAAGCACCCTCATAGGAGTGAGAATTATATTCTCAAGTGCTCTTCACTTGTGTTTATACTGCCTTGAAATTCTGTCCAGAGGCTGTCAGAGGAAGCAAAACCAACCATGGGGGCAGTGATCACCTTGAGAACTGGAAATGGATTTTTCTTCCCTGGCAGAAGTGCCTGAGTGATGGGTAACATAAATCTGAACAGATTTTGCTTCTTGGGAAGAACTTGCAGTTGCAATACCTGCTGTTACCATTAAGTCATAAAAATGGAAGAATTATGTAAATGCAGTAGGTTACTAAAAAGTAAATACTCAGTAACTTTTTTTCAGAATTAAGTCTAGCTTTGTTTTTAAAGCAAAGTAGAAAGACCATTTGCAGAAGGGAGCTGGACTTTTCAAAACCAAGATGGGAGTAGGCTCCCATCAGACAAATCTTTATACTGATAGGCAGTATTTAAAATAAGAGTGTTAGGAATTTTCAGGTGAGATAATGACACATTGGAGATGTCAGCAAGAGAAAGCTGGAGCTGTACCTCAGCACTGGACTGGATCTCAGAGGAAGAGCCAGGAGGGTTTTAAGCCTCTCCCAGCCTCCTGCTGCCCACAGAGCTGGCAGGATCCTGGCTGCTGCCCAGCTCTGCTGCTCCTCTGAGGCTGCAGAGATGTTGGACACCGAGCTGCCGTCAGGGCAGGAGAGCAGGGAGGGCTGTCTGTGCTGACCCCTCCGCCTCGTCCTGCCCACCCCGGGGCTGTGCCAAGGGGCAGGTGGAGTTTGGAAGCAACGTCTGGGGTTACAAATAGCTCTCAGCCTACTCACAGAACTTAAAGCTGAAAGGTTTTGTACAAAAAGCTTAGCTTTGGCAGAAAGCAAAGCAAAGCCAAAGAAAAGACAAAAAGGGATTTTCCACTTGGAAGATGTTGAGGTCTGTCAATAACTGCTGTAAAATCTCTGTGTTTCTAGTCTGAAGAAGATCCTTTATGCACAGACTCCTAAACATCCTTTACTCCCTGGTCCCTTGGGGATCTCCTGCCTATAACCCGAGTGTGTTAGCGACCGTCAGGAATGGCCCAGAGCTGGGAAATCTGGTTCAGCTCTCTGATATGTCACCAAATGAGTAGCAGTGCCTGCAGTTTGGGTAATGAGCAGCACAAGGCAAACAATACCCTGCCTTTCCTTAGAGGTGCTGTGGGGTTTTCCAGGGAGAGCACAGAGCACTCTTTCCCAAGTGGTGAATTACCTAATTTCAGTAAATTGCCTCCATTCCAGGTTACACAAGCAACTTTCTTTTATAGCTCTACCAGGACATACTGCCCATACATTGTGCAGAAAATACATTATGGTACCAGTGCTAACAGACTAAAATAAACCCCAATGCTTTTCTCTTTTAAAAAGAAGTAATTTGATTAATATTTTCTCTGAGACAATAAGTAAAGAATATTCCCTGCATACCATTTTCAGCCACAGCTCATCCTTGGTAGTAACTTCACACTGAGACATTAACAGCAGCTTTTATTATTCATGGTTTTGATCTATTTTGTGGAGACAGAACAACACTAATAAGTTGATTTCACTTCTTCTGAAGTAGCTGCTGTGAAGCTTATATGGGAAGGAGAAAAGAACACAAAATGCCTTTACTCTGGAAAGGGAAACAAAAGAAAGGGTTGTATTGCCATAAACACTTTAATCTCTTTTCTTTGGATGAGTTTTTCTTATTCACTTGCTTGCTTGGTTATTTTTTGGAGGTGGTAGTATCAGTTAATAATAAGATAGAGGTGTAAGCTAAATTTCATTCATATGCAGAAAACAGAAGGTAAGTGATATTCTGTGCTCAAACTTAATGGTCTCATTGCTGTTAAATATAGGTGGCTGTGGCAAGGTCTGTGCACACAGAAAATGCTTTCAGCTAGAAGACAGTCCCAGTAAAAATAGGATTGCATAATTTGGAGGATAAGGCTCTGTAAAACAGCACTGGCTGGTCTAAGTCTTCTAAATACAATCTGCATAATTCCATCTCATCCTCCAAATCTGTTAAATGCACAGTTATAAAGGTGAGGGTTGTAATGTGAAATCGTCACGGACTTCTGTAGGAATCTGATCTGCACTGGAAGCTGTCACAGCTTCAGAAGACATCAGTCACATAGCCTGTATTCAAACAATTGCATATTTTTACATTCATATGATATTCCTCTTTTACTGTACTTCTGTAATTTTCCACATTAGTTTGACGGGACAATTAAATGTTATTGCTTGTGAGATAAATAATTCATGTTTTCTCAAGCATAGCTATGTCTGTAGTCATACTACAGCAATGAAATGATTGTGAAAGCAATGTTTTATGCAGCTTTATTTTAATTCATGCTTTGTTACCTTTATTATCACTAATTGCTGCTTTATAACAAAGCTATAGTTTGAAATCGGAATAGATATGCTTTAATTTAAGCTGAACTGGAGCCTGATGCTGGCAGTGTGTTTGTCCTTTCCAAAATGCAGCCCTGCAAAAGGCTGCTGTATTATCATTGATATGTTTGAATGGGATATATTTCATCTATTGTCTCAAAAGTATTAAGTAAAATTGGTACCTGGAAGAACTGAGTAACTATTAATATGTACAGAAAGCTTTCCTCTGAGTAAATAATATCTGCAGATCTCTGGAGATGATGTATTTTAATGCAGTTTGAATGTAACATTTCCATTTGTAAACAAATTTGATCAAATACAATAAACAGTGCTGGAGTCTTAATGTAATTCTATTACCTATAAGTCAGTACAGGAAACAGCAATGCAGATGCCTAACAAGAGGCAGAGTGGCTTCTTCAGCTTTGCTGATAAATATCTGTGTAAGCCATGTAAGCCTAATAATCAGGCAGAAAAGTAGGAGAAAGTAATAACCCTAATCTTGTCAAAACATAAATGGAATACAGATGAAAGTTGATGCTTTGAGTAAAAATGCATGCCAGAGTTAATGTAAGGAATAATGATGTAAAGCTGAAATTCAAAAACTAATAAAAATATCATTTGATATCCTGCTATACAGGGAAATACAAACTGCTCTGAAATAAAGACCAGAAAGGAGAGACCTGTGATTTTTGGGGGGTTCTTTGGCTGTCCATCCCTTCATTAAAGCAAGCTAAGGGATGGAGAGTACCTGGGGTCTTTAAGTACAAGCAGGTAGTACAAGACAACTTTTGAAACACTGAATTTAACAGGCTGGAGGAGAATCTTGATTTTTCTGTTTCCTACTGATCTTTCACCTTGGGTTTAATCATGTAACTGTAAAACCTTTAATCTCTAAAATGGCAATACTTTTAGATAGCTTGTGAAAGTGTTGGGAGAGAGAAGAGTTTTATATTTTATCAGAAGTCACCACGTGTTTTTATTTCTGCAGGCGGTGGCAGGGCTGGTTACCCAGGGCAGTGCAGATCACACGTGCTGATGGTTCTGGAGGACAGCAAAGGTAAGGCTGTGCCACCAGCCCTGGGCTGTGTCTGCCTCTGAGGGGGGCCAGGGAAGCTTGCAGGAATGCAATGCAAGAATAAATAAATAAATAAATAAAGGTAGTATTCAGGTACAAAAACCCACCCAAGCTGTAAAAAGGCATTGCTGTTTCAATGATGAGGTTAGAATATTTCTACGTTTCGTTTTGAAGAAAATTAAATCCTATTCCAGTCTGGCACCTCCATGCTATTTTTGCAAGCCTGTCAATACTTGGCGGTTGGAATCAGAGATTGGAGCTATGGTTTGGAAACACCTCTTAAAAAACCCAACAAGTTTTGTTTGACAGAAATAGGACACCTCCCAGTGTAAAGCAGTGATCTCAAATGCACAGGTTGGCAGCCACTCTCACAGTGGAAATTCCTCTTGTCTTTACTGACAGGAGGATCCCACCCATTGTGAAACCAAAGAAGGCATCAAATCGAGAGTTTATGTTTCCACCAGATCATGTTGACAGAAGAGCTCCATCCTGCTTGACATAAATATTAAAAAATTGAAATTTTTTCTCATCTCCACCCCTCTTACCACGCCCAGCTTGTGAGCTTGGAGAGCTCTTGCTGGCTGTCTCTGGTCAGGAAGAAGCAGAGCAGAGTAATTTCAAAACTGTGCTCTTTCTGAAGGGACTTGTAGAAATACACTGGAATAAAAGGAAGTGGAATGAGTCTGACAGGGCAGCTGTTTGAGCTTATTGCCCTTAATGGCAATTCTCTCTTCTCTGGCAGCTTTCAGAGCTCGCCCAGCCGTGGGTGTAACAGTCAGTGTGATGTGCCTCAGCATGGACACTGCTTCTCTGATTGTGTGCCAGTAAATGTTTGTGGTCTGTTGTGTTTGAACACAAGTATATACAAAACAAGGAAAGGGATCATCAGCTCCAGAAGTCCTATGCATGAAAATATTATTCATTTTTATAGAAATTTTTCTTTCTTTATGTTCTTGCTATTTTTTTGACAATTTTACCTTTTTGGCTCAAAAAATACCTTTCTGTTGTCTAATGATCCTGACTCTAGCTATGGAGAAGCTGCACAATGTCAGTAAATGACCTGACACTATATCTCAAATATTTTTGGTTCAGTGCTGCATGGTAAAGTGTATTCATTGCTTTCCAACTGAGATCTTGAGGAATCATCTCATTTATGAAACACATTTTCTTCCCTTGTTATTTCTAAAAGCAAAATATAACTTTTCACAGAAACTTGAGAAAATGGAGGAGCACACAAGTTCACATTTCAGAGATGCATGTGATTATGGAATTTAATCTGAGAAGGCCAAACCTCTCAGGAAAATTGCATATGACTTTGTAAGACTTGGCAAATCTCCAAGTCAGAAAAATATTTCTGCTTTTTCTGTTAAAAGGAGAAATACTCTTCCACTTTTCCTCTTAGCTGAAAAAATTCATCTAATTCACATTCCAAGAAAAATGAAAGAATAGCCTGGCCTGAAATAATTGAGTTAGTGTGTTATATTTTATATCAGTGTTATACTTTATATAAAAAAAGAACCTGAGATTTGTCTGTAACTCACCTTTTCCATTTCAGCCATCACACTGACAAGTTTACTTGAAAATCAATATTTTACATTGAAAAAACCCCTGTTCTGTGTCAGTAATACTCTCCAGCAATATAGATCTTAAAGAAACATGCCAAGATGTGGCAGGTAAATATTTGTAATGAATAATCAGTCTGAACTCCACAGAAGCTGCAGCTTTGGAAGAAAACATGGCCAGTTTCCACAGAGGTGCTCTGGAGCAGCTATTCCTCCCTTTTTCCTGGGGTATTTTTGCCCAGTGTTTTTAGCACTGGGCTGCCTCCTTTGCTCTTCCTTTGGCAGCTGTGCCTCTTCCTCCTGCAAATGTCAACCCTCAGCAAAAAAGCATCTCTTAGGCAGCAATTGCAGGGAGGAAGCACTGAGCACAGTGAAAACCATGCCAGCTACTCTGGGAGCTTTCTGTCTGTCCCAGTTTTCCCTGTGTAAAGAGAAATAGGTGGCAGGGTTTGGGTTGGGCTGGGTTTGGGTTGGGCTGGGTTTAGGCTGGGCAGGGTTTGGGTTGGGTTGGGTTTGGGCAGG
>VZTB01012490.1:1219217-1360593 GCA_013397245.1 Thryothorus ludovicianus
TGGGTTTGGGCAGGGTTTGGGCTGGGCAGGGTTTGGGCTGGGCAGGGTTTGGGGAGGATTTGGGCAGGGTTTGGGCTGGCAGGATTTGGGTTGGGCTGGGTTTGGGCAGGGTTTGGTCAGGGCAGGGTTTAGGCTGGGCAGGGTGGCCATGCCCAGAGCTGTGGCTGAGAGAGGCACACAGTTGGATCTCAGCTCTGCTCGGGGTAGGTGCCACCCCAGCTCTCTGTGTTTCCACCCTTCTGTAAAAGAAGGTGTTCGTAGGTCTCTGTGTCTTGTAAAACAATTCAAGGTTTATAACCTGTAAAGGGTTCCTGAGCCTATGTCCTGGGGAAGACAGGAAGAAAATGGTTGGGTTCTTTGTTCTCTTGAATAGGATGTTTGTAGGATTTAATCTGAAAATAAATAGTCAGTTCTTTTCACTACGAACCTGGATTGTCTCTTCCAGGGAACTTGTACTGAAAACAAATCTATAATTGTTGTATTCTATATCCATACATATAGTCTAAAAATATCCTGTTACAGAAGCAATCTCTTCAGAATTAGATGCCCAGCAGTTCCCAATATTTCTGCCCTGCATAAGCTGAGGTGAAAATCACTTAAATTATCATGAAGACATAGTGGAATAATTCTTTTCTGTCATAGCAGAAAACTTCAACATGGGATATGTTTTCATTTTTTAAATTTCCATATTCCCGCTCTGTAATTAAAAACAAATCCATTTTACTCCACATGTAAAGTAGCACAGAAGGTTTAATCTTCTGGAAAAGCCAGGACAGCTGTCCTTGAAGAACATAAGTTAGTAGGGAGCTTTGCTGCATATGCTTGGAGGTTCAGGCAGATTTTATAAAGAGAAATTATGTCTCATTCTGAAGAAGATGAAGAAAAGACACAACTCCAGCCTGTCTCATCAGAGTGTGGAAAAGAATTCAGGTTACATATTGAATGTAAATGAAGTATTTTGATTTTTTTTTGCAATTTTATGGAGATTAGAGCTTTTCTGTGAAGAGTGCAGCTTGAGACTGATTTTTTGCATCACAGTCTGAAAGCAAATGTTCAAACATAGGAACTTCAAAACAGATTCTCTCCTACTTCATTTATATATATATGTATATATATAATTTTAAGGGAATCTGTTTTTATTTAAAAGGAGTACTCTTCCCTCAATCTAGTTGAATTGTCATTGCACTCTTCAAATATTCTTGGGTTATGGATCAACTTTTGTAGTGTAAATATGCAGTTCTATGCAATACACCATTTATTATGACTGGTTTTTGTAGGGCTACCTCAGCTTAGAGAATGATAATCAGGGGCCTTTTGGAATATTCAAATACCAGAAAGATTAGATTTTTTTTTTTTTTCATACAGTTTTCTCAGTGTTTAACACAGTAATGAAATGATGAGAAGAGTCCATATGTTCTTTAATTCCCTACAACTCCTGTATCTATAGCTAAGGCAAAGGAGGAGTTGTGATTTTTTGCTTTATTACAAAGAGAAAAAAAAGCTAAAAATAAAGAATAGGCCAGACATTGATGCAGAGGACATAACAGGAGTGTTACCTGAGAAACCCCCTGAAATTCAGCAGCCAGAAGGACTTTCAAAGTGATCCACAGCTGCATGGCTCAAACCTTCTGCCGTGTCTCCAGCAGAGAAGGAAAAGCAGAGAATCCATCCTTCACATTTTAGAGTTCTGCAGCTCAAGGGGAAGGCTGTGGAATGCCTGATTCCAGTTTTCCTCAACAAAAGAACATGTAGATATTTAACAGCTTAAAAAGCTATATTGACATTGGCACATATTTATTTGCTGCAGCATTTTCTAGGATTTGTGCTGAAATAGAAGCTTTTTAATAAAACAGTTGATATCTTGCCATGAAAAAAAGGTGTAAAGAAAAGCCATGTCAAACTGTGTTCTGCACAATATGTGTGTGAATGAAGGGAAGAGTAAGGAACAAGCTTGCCAAGTCAAGCTAGATAAAAGCAAAATAAAAAACGAAACCACAAAGCATGACTAATAAGTAGCAAAACATGGCCTTTCTTTAGCGGTGTAATTCTTTTTTTTGGCATAGATTTGAAAATATTTGTTTCAGCAGGAGTAAGAAGCCCCCGTGCTTTTTGTAGAAGTCTCACACAGGTAGTTTCCAATTACTGAAGCCAAATGCTTGGCACTCCAAGAAAGAGATTGGACACTTGCAGGAAGAGAAAAATAGAATTAGGCAGCTGTAAAAGTTTGGTATTTTAATCAAAGATTATGTATCTCAAAGCTTAAAACCCCTTTAGCAAGTCAGCCTGTAACAAATTTGTGTGAGAAGAGCTTACCTGCAGACAATTGATTTTATTATATTAATTTTACTCTGATTTTCTAGGTTTTATTATGGACCTCAGTGACTGATACTCAGTAAAATTGGCCTAATCCAGCATATCATATCCTATAATTCTGTCTTTTTAATTTTTCCTATATAACAAGCTTTTAATTAGGTTAGCTGGAGTTCACAGAAAAGAGCCCTTATGGGTTGGATTGAAAGTGTTTTGTTCAGCTTTGATGGATTAATGGCTGTCTCTATCATCAGGCACAAGTAATAGAATATTTTATCATCTTCCTAGTTAGGCTGTCAACATCGGCTCCACAGCAGCTGCTGTGAATTTTTACTTTTTCCAATAGGAAATATGGTAAATGCATGAACCAAAATAAAATTGCAGAGGAATTAACTAATGTATTTCAGAAACCAAGGTATGTTGGGTGGTGTCTTGATTTCTGTGGGGGGGTTTTCTTGGTTGTTTTCTTTCTGTTTGTTTCCTTGGTTGGTTGGGTTTGTTGCTATTGTGGTTTTTGTTTTTATTTTGTAACCATGTATGACTTCAGCTGTAATAGAGAAAATAAAGATTTCCTTTCTAGTCCAGAGCTGAAGATCATTTTCCTCAAATTGGAACAAAGGTCATTATTTTTAATATTTTTTTATTTTCCTTTGGCAAAGGAGGTTAGTAGAGAAATCCTTCTCAGTGTGCAGTCTGCAAATGGACTCCAGCCAAAGTCCTCTGAAGGCAATAAAGAAATGTTCATGGCTCTTCATTTGATATTGGATCAAGTCTTATTTTCATCTCTGACCAAGATTACTTTCACAATTCTGGCCTGTTCCTGACTAATACAGATTTGCATGTAAATCTGTACTTGCTAAAATATTTTAAATCAGTTAATAAGTGGTAATGAGGTGAAGTTTTCCTCAAATGAAGAACAATTCCCACTGATTTTCAGAAGGCAAATATTTCATTTTTGTTTAGTTCAGTTGTGGGCAGGGTGGGATGGGGTGTCATTTTAGTTTTTTTTTATGTTTGTCCTTTTTCTCCCCATGAGCTTACAAAATGAGCTGCAGTTTTATTACCATGTACAGGGAGTTCAGATGCAGGATTTCCATTAAGAATGATATGTCACCTCCAAAAAAATGTTAATGTTCCTATTTTTTGCTTTATTATTCTTCATTACATAGTTAATAGAAATGGAGGTACATGCCTAATTGCACCCTAATGAAAACTTGTCCTTTTATCTATGATTAGGAACCGATCCATGGACAAAGTGTTAGGAAGAAAAGAACTTCCAAATGAATGGTGGGATCTTCTTGAGAGCTCTAAGGAGACAGAGCTGGAAAATTGAGTTGTTTATCAGAGCTTTTCTTTACTATCCTTTTCTCTAGTGACTTACAGATCAAAGTTAAGTTTCGCATCTCGCATTTAATGATCTAATTTGGATTGTGGCTTGCATCAAAATGCTGAACAGAACATTTTCCATTTTCTATTTTTATTTTAGTCTTTCCCTATTGAAACTATGCAGTAAACTTTAGATTGTTTGAATTGCATGCTGATTCCCATCTCTGTATGCAGAGCAGGACTATATGTTCTTCAGCCATACTCACAGGACTGTGTGTTCAGCTCCAACATAATAACAAAAAGCTAAAAGAGCTGTCCTTAATTTTACAGCAACTCCAGATAATGGCCTCTTGAGGTAAAAAAGTATGGCAGGATGGAGAGATGAAAAAAGTTAAATTTTTAAGAGGAAAGATGAATCCTTGCTCTAAGGTGCAAGGACCAGGAAACAGAGGCAAGAGTTACTCTTCAGGATAAAAGTTCCAGAGATTGGCCGTGGTCTAAGTGAAGATGGAGAATCCCTGCAATGCTGGGACCTTGGGCTGTGTCACAGGAGGGATGCAGCTCTCTAAAGGTGCTCATTTTGTATTTGTGTTATTCCGTGAGTTCCTGTGGACTTTTAAACAATATTTCTGTTATGTATATTCAGACAGGTTCTAAATATTCTTCCACGCAAGCAGCTGTAGAAAAACTGTGCTTTTCAGGAGGATTGCAAAATGCTGTCCACAGTGAATGCTTCTCTGCCCCTGAAAATTGATTATTCCACTCCGTGTATTTTCCTAAACCATTTAAGGGGATCAGATAGATATTTGACATGTTAAGTGATGGTCTGGCTAGAGTAGCACTTGTGTGAGGTAAGTGAATTGTTTCCAGTAAATTTAGCCTATCTGTATTGTTAATATGCTACCACCTGCCTTAAAAATGGTCAGTCAGCTTGTTGCATGACGTTTTTGGATTAAGTGGGGTGTATGGATTGAGTTAATTCCAAAGAAGTCATTGATTTTTTTCTATGTGACCTGCTCTACTATTTATTTTTTTATTTCTTCGTAATTTGCTTTCAGTATATTAAGAACTTACTATTGAATGCTTATTGCAAAATAAAATGTGAAAAAGCAATGGATAGTGCAGTTTTTTTGCAGTCTGTCCTTTCTCATTATAGTTCTTGCAAACAGTTGTGCCTTGTCTGAAATAATGATTATTGCCAAATTATGTAGGAAGCCAGAAATAAGGACAAGTTGTATTCCCATGGTAAATGAATTAATTAGCATTTTCAAAGTTTTAGTGGTACATCAGTAAATCAACTGATGAAGTCGTATGATCCTCCTGATGAACAAGGATTTCCTTCTCAAAGTTGCAGCAAGCATTGGGAAATAGCAAAGAGGAGGAGTGGGTTTGACAGGAAATTTGTGTTTAAGCTGCTCATTACGTTGCTGTTGTTCTCATTATAGTTCTTGTTGCAAACTGTGCTGGAGACAGTGTCACTGCAACAGATAGTGGTGAGAAAAGGGTAACTTAAAAAGCTTGAAATGCTTCAGCCTATCTGTCAGTGGCCAAAGATAGCTTGACAGAATTGTGTTTCTGCTTGGTCAGAGGGATAAGTTGCAATTTGAAAAATATCTCATGAGCAGCCAGGACAAAGTACCAGGGTTTGATTTTCTTGATATCAGTCTAAAGCTTCTCAAGTCAGATGGATGTTTCTGGTCCTTTATTTAATAGCTAAGTGACAGGAGATGTGGGATATCTTTTCAAATGCTGAGAGAGCTACAACTGTGTGTTCAGTCTGATAGCTTAAAAAAAATTCTTCAGTTTGAAGAGACTCGGTATTTAATTTTTAGTTCTGTACTAGCTGCTTAGCTTTTGCCATTTCTGTTTCTCTCCTATGTTTAGTCAGATTTGGGGTCACAAGTACAAAGGAGTGAGTAAACTCTCGATGACTTCTGTGAAGGTTTTGCTGTTGGAAAGGCCCTTGGGTCTGTGGGAGAGCAGCTCCATGTTGCACGGCTGAAATCATAAGTGCTGAAATCCATTGATCTGGCAACATGAGTTGCTGATGGAATATAGAAATAGGCAAAATATTTATGACCTGAGCTTTGGCCCATCTGACTCATCCTGCTTTGCAGTGATATTTGAGAACAGAAAACTACAATTCCTCAAACATGTTAAATTTTATCCTGCAGCTCTAGCCCTTTATTAAAGGATTGAAGAGATGTTCTTAATTTATTCTGATAACGGGAAGTTGCCATATCTTATGACATCTTTAAAAAGACCAATCATTCTTTTAATTGCTTAATTAATCACAGCATGAAAGGGGAACAGTCTTCAAGGACATTTGCTTCTTTTTTTTCTTGCCTACAAAGTTTAGTTGGCTGCTTTATCAAAGCTACTGGTTTGATAGTAGAGAATGTAGCGAAAATGGCTGATCAAACAAACACAAGGTCATCCCTGAGACTCTTTAGTGTGAGATGACTGATCTGTAAAGCCTAGTGAGATATCTCTAGCCCACTGGTGTGGATGAAAGCCTGTGATCTCTTTCCCAAGAATACGCCTTTCTGTTTCAGCCAAACATAGATTAAAAATTTCCCACAAACCTGAAATATAAGGGAGAGCCTAAAAGCAGAGAGGGGCACCTTGCCAAGTAGGGGAGAGCAGCTGAGATTCAGGTTCTCTGCACTGGTCAATGAAGCCATTACTTGTCACCACTGAGATACATGCTGCTTTCTTTGTCACACAGCCTGTCTCATCTCATTAGCACAATGACTTGAACGAGTTGACAGCATGTAATGGTTTCACTGCATATGCTAAGAAGCAGTTTTAAACCAATTTGCTGTTTTCTTTGTGGGCAAAGTGTGACTGCTGATTGCTGCTAAGGCACCCAAAAAGTGATTTGTTTGCCACAATTCCTATAGGTAAAAGATGAAGCTGTGAGAGAGATGATCCAGTGCAGCAGAGAGCTCGTTGCTTCCCCTGGATGTTAATGAAGTCCCACTCATTCCCAGCCGGTCGCTGGGTGCAGGGAATGCATTCAGGCTGAATCAACTGCAGTGACTCAACAGACAGAGTCTGCATTGGCTCTTTGTTTCCCCCAAAGCCATTACAGCATGGCTAATTCTCAGAGCTGAAAGTTTAACATTTTCTGAGTGCATTGTCTGCATTTCATAAATGTATTTAAATGTTAGACTTCATTCTTATCATTAAGTGCCACCTACCTTATTTGATCATGTTTAAATTTTTTTCCCATAGCATAAATGGACTGACCAAAACTTTCAATGAAAGTCTTACCTGTCCATTCTATTTATTAATTAATATTAAAAATAAATTCACCGTATAGTAACCTTAAATAATGAACTCTGTATTTAGTGGTGCCATAATGTTTGAATGTTAACCTACATTCAAGGAAAAATTTTAAAAAGGAAATTTAAAAAATTTTTAAAATTGTTTCATGTCTGATAGTGAATAGCCTGAAAGAGCTGCTTTAAACAAGAGTGAGTTTTTTCACATTATTGCTGCTAGATTTAACCTTCTGTCCCCCTTCTGGTCTCTGTATCTAATCTGAGACTGGCACGTACTGGAAAGCTGTTAAAATTCTCCAGTCCTGTGGTAATACCTTGGCTCCTTGGTGCTGGATGATGTTCTTTACACTGTTACTGTGAGAAGAAATCTCATGACCAAAGTGAAGCACAGCCCTGCATTGTGTTCAGGCAGGACTGTGAATACTTCAGTTCTACTTGACTTCATGTAAGTGATGGGAGAACAGCTTGTATTTTTTTTTTCCTCCTCTGATCCTGTATCAGAGTCCTGATAACAGTGAACATTTTGACTATTGATAATTACCAGAAAAAATTAAATCCTTATGTATTCTCTTGAAAATTGCCAGGAAGTCAGAGGAATTTTTCAAGGGAAAGGAAAAACCAGTTGTAACTTTCTTGTATTCATTTCTGCTGAGGAAATGTTCATAGCACCTCATTTAAGCCAATGAATTCCACCTCAGTCATATGGCTACAAAATACCTCAGGTTATTGACGTGGACTTATTTGTGATGAAAAGATTGAAATGTTCTCCCAAACTCTGTATTTGAAATGTTTTCATTACTAGTCTGAAGTATTTGGTGACAGTCTGAATCTTACTTTCATTAGAATATAAATATATTTTTTGATAAATAAATCTCAGAGATTAACCTGCAAATAACAGGTAAGAATTAATAGGAGAAAATAAATGGACATGGATAAATGGACACTTAATCCATTCTGGAAAGTGATACAGCAGTTTTTTTTTAATCTCTATATAATTTGTATATAAAACTAGATATTTTATGTATCTGATTTATTTTTGTTCGTGTTAATTTTTGGAATTGTGTTCTGATTGGAGGTTGGCAAAATTACTAAGTTTTGAAAAGTAATGTTTATTCACTTCCCAGGCAAATTGTGAATATCTAAGGGCAGAAAACAAATATCCCATTTGGACCAACACATTCACAGCTCTCTCCTGTTCCCCAAACTTGCTGGAATCCCCACAGCACCCAGGCAGGTGAGTGGAGTCTCCTGGTAGCTCGGATTACTTTTGGATGGATTGATGTGCTGTCTCCAAACTTGCATTTCATTCTCCTGCTCAGTGCTGCTTTGAAAGCTTTTAACCTTGGGTCACAAACAGGGTTTGTCATGGACAGGGACTCTTGACCTGGAGTGCCACTGGCTGCATTTTATTCTGCTGCTGCAACGATTTGGATTCAGCTTCCTCCTGTTATGTGTAGCTCAGCTGGTAGCCTGTGGCTCCAAGCTGCTGTCATTTGATTTAACCACTCACAAATCAGCTAAGTCAAAATTAATTAATGAATTCCTGTTTCCTTCCTCCTGAGCTCTCCTGAATAATTCGTTTTTAATTTATTCAAAGTACTGAAAACATTTGGCTTGACGTTCTTTGTCCAAGGTGACTATGAAAATGAGAATGCACAAAAAACCATTTGTACAATGCTACATCTGAAATGCTTGCATAGTTGTTTTTAAATGCCTGAATTTATTGTAGATAAGGGGGAAAACACAGGTCTTGCTTTCAGAGGTGGTAGAAGCTGAATCAGAAATAAATATGGCATAATATCTCTTTCCCCATGTGGTGAAATAGCTCTTAGAAAAAAAAAAAGTCCATATTAAGAGTTGGACCTTATTGAATCTCCTGGAATTAAAAACACACTCGGGCAGCAGAAACTCATCAGAGCTGAAGCCTCCCACTATCCTTTTTCTGTGACATACCATAAGTAGAGGATGCACCCACTACATCATCAAATGAAGTTGTAATTGTAGGGTCACTACAAATTTTATTTTGCTTTTATGGAAGGGTATTTCTTTAGAGGAGAACAGAATAAATACATGCACAGCAGCAGGGGAGCCTGTAGCTGCTAGCATCTTAGATTTTGTAAAATGAACTTGACCTTTCAGCAGTGCCAGCATGATTCCTGTGATACACCAGCAGCAGAAGAAAGAGCAGCTCAGGAAATATCAAAGAAACTCAACAATGAGTGAATATGAGCTTAGAATTGCACTTGGTCCCAACTGGTTCATTTTTATTTATGTAGCAGCTTAATCACATTTTGTAACTGTAATTTTTCCAAGGCAATTAATAGCTGAAGTTACTGAAAGAGGAGTCAGGTTTCCTAGGCAATTTGACACCTGCAGAATTTTTAAGGCAAAGGTTCCTAACCCAAGACAGGTCAGCACAGCCAAAGGCTGCTGGTCTCTGTACAGGTTGTGTTCTGCTTTGATTCTTGTCTCATACTTTGCTTTTTGAAATATTGCTCTAACTTTGTAATCCTCACTATGGGCAGAAGGAAATGAGTGAAAACATCCAAATATTAGTGCTATTTCAGAATACTTATGTTAAACCATATTTTTCACCTCTTCACCAGTGATTTAAACAGCTCTGCATGAAGTTTCAGCCAGGCAGATGTTTGCAGTGGAGGTGTAAATGCTTGATCTGGCTTTGTCTAGAGCACCATTTCAGTAGCATGACAAAGATGAGTCTTCTGCAGAGGCCATCTGATGGGGACTGTAAAGAATGTCCTGCTGGGCAGTGAGGCTGTAAATAGAGCACAGCTCCAGAGGCACTCACACTTGTTTCGTTTTATTCCGTTTGTTTTATGTGAACAAAAGGTAGAGATATTCAGCTAGGTGCTCAGATACTTGATGACTCCTGCCCATTAAAAACATCACTCTGTGTTTTTCAAGATGTGGCTTCAGCCACTGCTGATGTCATTTTTGGCAAAGCAAAAGGGTGGAAGCTGAGCTGTTCCTCCTGCAGACTCCTGCTGTGTGGTGCTCACCATGAACAGAGAGAGCCGTGTCTGATACTCTTGATTTCTCACATGCCCAGCCTTTGAAGGGGCAGCCTGGCACAGGGAAAATGAAGAGAAACCAGGCCTATGTAGAAATAGTTCATCCCATCATACTCTAATGTATGATTTCCCCCTGGTAAATGGAACATCTGCTCATCTGAAAGCCTGTAACTCTGCAAATTGCCCTCTAACCAAAGAAGTTATAAATGGCAGTTGTTTCATGGGAAATTTCAGCAGATTGGTATTATTTAGTGTGTTGGAAGAAGAATTGTGACAATGCAATGGATTTTTACCTTTCTTGCTCATTATTGACATACAAATATACTCTTTTGGGTGTTTTGCAAATAGTTTTGAACAAAAAAAAAATCTTTTCGCTGTAGTTTTTTGTTTTCCTGAAACTTTTAAAAACATCGAAGTTTTGAACAAAAAAAAGTCCTTTCCTCTGTAGTTTTTTGTTTTCCTGAAACTTTTAAAAACATGGTATTTTTTTCTAACTAGAGATTGAGAAAAAAAGATGCATCAACATTTTTACTTCAAAAGCCTAAAATATTATAAAGAACTTCTGACCAATTGTCTGCAACCCTTTTCCTTCAATTTAAGCCAATCTGAATCAATAATAATTTCCTCTCTTCATGTCACAGAGACACAGCTCTCCTCACTCCTGGCTCGCCAGGGAGGGAGAGGCTCTCTTTCATCTCCTTGGTCCTTGCTTTCATCCCTAAAGGAGGCCTGGAATCACCCACTGCCTTTACTACCTGAAAAATAAGTTTGGCTTTATTCAAGGGGCACTACTTTACTGAGCACTGTCATTTTTTAGAGTGGTTACACATATAATATTTAGAAAACACAATGGCAATTAATTCCTTGTGTTATTTATATTTTTTGAGTAAAAATAATTAAACTTTTACTAGGAGAAGTCCTTAAATAAATTTTGTGTTAATAATTACTCAAAGGGAACTAATTGCCTGTCACAGGGATGTGCAGCATGAGACACTGCTTTGAGTAATAAATAGCAGGCTGTTCCCATAAACATATGCTGGAATCAGAGGCAGTGAGTAATGAAAATCGTGCATCATAAGGAGAACAGGATGGTGTAAGTTGTGCAAAACAGCCTGAACGTAGCACGGATCCTGAGCTGACAATTACAAAACACTAATTGGCAGTGGAGCAGGTTCCCAGCTGGCATACCTTGCTGCAGTGTCACCAGCTGGGAATTTGGGTGAGAATGATGGCGTTCCTGTAACACTTGTCAGAGTGCTTTGACGCGCGTTCCGCAGGCGTGTCCGGGTTTGCACGCTCAGCTCCTCGCAGCGCTGCTGCTTTCAGTGCTCACCTTTGGACTTTGCAGTGGTTTGAATTCTGCTCAGCCTCAGCTGGAGCACAGTTTGGGGTGGGGTTTGTTTGTCAGCCCCTTCCTGTCAAGAGAAGCAGCTCTTTGCTCAGCACACGAGTCGAGACACCAGTGTGAATCCACCTGAAGCCCCAGAATGTGCTCGTACAAGATCTGGTTTTATTTCACAGTAGCTTCATTATAGTCTTTGTCTGCTTCCCAACAGGCTTCTCATTTCTTGGTATCAGACATTCCTTCTTTTCTACACAGGACTAAACAGTACTGATCTCTGAAGTATTGTTCTTCAGGGCTGTTTGTCTCAGCAGATCCTTCCTTCAATGAATGTCTGCGGAGTCAGCCTTGAATTTAGACAGAGCACTGCCAAACGCAAAGAGGTGGAGGATGCAAAGAGAGGGAGGTAACTCTGACAAGCCGTTGATGTAACCTGGGAATCTTCATAATTTCTCTCTTTGTAATGCTGAGGGGTAGCGTGTACATTGAGAACTGTTGTGCTTAGAGTGAGCACTAACATTTTTCTCTGGGGTAGGCCATAGCTGAGCAGCTGTTCTTAAACCAGTGGCAGCTTAAGGGCTGGCTGCTTGCACTGCACAAGTGTCTGGAAGGGCAACACTGCTGAATTTAATGATTCAGAATTGAAAGCTCACACAGAAATGCAGAACCAGTGTTCCAGTGTCTCTGAGCCTTTCCATGAATGACCAACTTGTGATTGATTATTTTCCAATCTCATGGAGTATTTACCAATTTGGCTTGGACTATCAGGGCAGGATAAATCTGTATCACAGCTCTGGTTTGGAAAGGTGCTCCAACCTGTGAGAGAGATGGGGAAAAGGACAAATGAATGCACAGTTAAGGATTTTATGTATGAAAGGAGATAAGTTGGGCAGGAACATTTGTAGGCATATGAGTTGAGACAACGCTGCAAGTCTGTGCTAAATCACCAAGATTAAGATAATTGCTGAGTTACACCTTGGGGTGTGCAGGCTCCCTGACTAGTGCAGAACTGAGAGCTCTCCCCCACTACAGCAGCACTCCTGGTCCCTGCTTATCTGCATTTTAAGCCTTCCTTATGAGTTATCACTCTGTCCTTTATTGCTCAGGCAAATGACAAATTGAGGCTTTTATATTTCAGCCAAATCCAATTTATTTTGTTGTCTCTCACTTCTCTGACCCTGGCTATCTCAACTAGCTCTTGCTTTTAGTTTGCATTTTAGACTGTAGCATTCTGTCATTTCAAAGAGAGTCTGGGGATGGTATTCCCAGGTATGGCCATTACAGAAGCCAAAAAATTATTTTACTTGCTTTGCACTGAGGTTAAAAGTCAGCAGTCTCTTTATTAAAGCGAGCAAAGATTTGGATAAGGAAAAAGAATCAAACCAAATGAGCTCAAACATTCTATATGTAATGCTGTGACTAAAACAAGATAAAATTTTCATTCATTTTGGAAATGTCATACTACATTTACATCTTGTGTGGTGACAGTTTTCTCTCCTGTAAATGTTGCAGCAGTCATTAATTTACAGAGGTTCCTGTTGTATTACACTGGGAAGGATTTTATCTCCCTTCTTCACACCACAATAATTAAAAAGGAGTGGAAATGTGGGAATGTTACAGACTGGTCTGCATTCTGTAGGATATTATTTTTGTAGGAAAATGTTTCACTCTTTCCTTCTTATTTAGACACGTTGACTGAAGGAATGAACCACTGATATGGGTCATTTTGAAAAAAATATAACTAGAAGAGAGTTATTATTTAAAAGATTCCAAGCACTGGTATTAAGGTTTTCCCCTAATAACAGACTACTGGGTATTACTGAGAAAAAACAAAGGGACAAGACTTTGTATTAGCAGCTCTCATTGGAACCAGAGCTCCAAAAGAACAAAACTACATCTTGACAGTATTTTGTCAAGTTTCAAAATGACAAGGGTTATCAATCCTAGTGCTTCAGCAGCATCAGAGGAATTATGCAATGTAACTGCAAATGGCTGGATAAACTTCCCTCCCCTGACCATTTGAAGTTGTAAGTGCCATCATCAGAGGCAGGCTCCTACACCTGATTCTGTTTTTCCCAGCAAGGTAGGTTCTGTACTTTCTCAACACTAAATTCTTTGCCACCTTATTAAAAACCATGTGGGCCCAGTTTGCACATCCTGGCATTTCTGCCTCTGGCAGGAGACAGAGCAGCATCCTCTGCCCATTTTACCTGACTCATTTTACCTCTTTAATGCATTTAAACAACTTGTGCAACTCTTTTCCTGCCCTTTTGGGGAAGAATTTCCCCCTTTCTTTTTCCATTGTCAGAAATGCAGAGTGTATATGCTCAGTATTAAGAATTGTTGCCAATCTGTGACTTTATGTGAGCAATAATCTGAAAAAAAATAGTTCTGTGCCTTAGACAAAACAGTGTACCATGTGTCCATCAATTGTACACATAATTATGGGTTTCTTTCTGAGTAGTGCTCAGTGTGAGTTTCAAGATTCGAGTTTATTACCATTCTTTGTTTAAGTTCTTTTTTGAAGAGCTGGTGATAAGAAAATTTGCTGCTACAGGGGAAGTTTTCTTTTAATTGTGGATTTATACAGCTCTATGGGGTCATAAATGGGATTATGAAACAACAGAAGATCTGTCAGTTTGACAGTTACTCACTGGTGAGTTCTCATGTGCTTCCACTGAGCTCCTTGGAAACAGTTGCTGGTTCCTCAGTGAGGAAAAGACCCTTATTGTGGGTCTATTGTAATATTTTACATATTTTAGCAAAATATTAACTTTTAATTAAATTCAGTCTTGTTTGGATGAAGATTTAAGGTTCTGAACTCCTCAGCAGACTTGAAAAACGTTTTTCCATTGCAGCTGTGTGTAAAACCAGATCTGTTTGGATTGAATTTCAGCAGGGACAGAAAGGAGTGGTTAAACCTTTATAGTTCTCATTCTGTATGGTTGATCAGAATTCAGTTTTCTTTGCAGGTATATTTTATTGTAGTAATTAACTTTTTCAAGTAAATACATTGAAAAGGGATTATTTTCAGCTTATTTTAAGACAGTATGGTTACACATTCCTTACGGTTTTGCTGCATTAAAGAATACTTTAATGTGAAATATATAGATTTAGATCATATGAAAGACCAAGTTAATGGACTCTTCCTACGGCCCTTGTCAATGTGAGACATGATCCCAATTTTCAGGAATTTACTGGGAGGGAGGCTCAGTTTTCAGAAACTGAGAATGTTCCTGGGTTGTTGGGGTTTTCCACCATGATCTTTTGTGCCAGTATTTTGTTATAATTATCTGAATCATATTCCCAGAGTTGGAATGTCCTAAGTTCAAATGGCTGACAAGCTACTTCATGACTTCATTACCAGTATGTCAAGAGGTTAAAACCTCAAATCCCAGGTGAAAATATTGTGCAGGCTTAACACTTGGAGCAAACCTTATGTTTCTAAATATCTTTTCTACGGAAAAATTGTAAGGACTTTAAAAGGAAAACAAAACCAAGCCCTACAAAACCCAGTAGAAAGATTAAAAAAATGCCCTTTTAAAACTTCTTTTTTTTGTTAAGCATAAGGTTTCTAGCCTGAGCTCTAGAGTTCATCTCTGCATAGTGATTCCCCAGCAGAATGACTTAGTGGGGACATTTAAGTTCCCTGCTCTTGAAGTATTGTCAACTTTGTTTACTCTTGTTTAATCTTTTGTGTAAAAAATACGTTTTAAGTTTGATATTGAGCTTATAAGTGTATAACTAGGAACTTTTAATGATGCATAATAATAAACTCTAATGGAAATATGCATCTAGTCTTTAAAGAAAAAAAAGCCTGACGGACGGTATAGGATGACCTATTTAAATGCTCTGTCAGATAACAGATTCTGAATCAAAGAGAAATCACCCTCTAGGACAATTTTCTAAACTTTCTATGGATTAAATACTCTGCAAAATTGAGGCTTTCCAAGACTATGGCCTTAATATTTCCATAGTTCTGTATTTTCTGACTAAGGTCTAAAAGGTATTTAGGTCATCTCCTGAAAAAAATCTCATTTTTACATCAATGTATATTTCTCTTGGGCTCTCTCTTTTTCTTAGAAGGGAAGCCCAAATTATAACGCTGCCCTACCTTACTTTAAACCCTGTATGTTTTCTGTGACAGCCAACGAGATTATAGACTTACAGAGCAGTAGATGCTGGCAGAATAATTGAAAGCCTGGTTAGGTTGATTTGTATTATGTTGTAAGATTGCAGAAGATTAAAGATATCTCCCATTCCCAGTGATATACCTGAGTTAAGATTTAAAGGTTAGCCAAAGAAATCACATCTTTCTCCAGATAGGATGTTTGATCCAAGTAACAAAAGTATCACCACCCTTTTTATCCACATTTTCAGCACTCTGTCAATCTCAGGAATGAAGAGCACTGATTGTACAATAAGCCATTATTGTATTCTAGCATGGCCTTGAAAATGCCACCCTATTAAAATCCTTCCTCTAATTCCTAATAGTACTGTGTGTATCAAATTCTATTTCTTTTTCATTCAAACCCCTAACTCCATACATTTGACCTTGCATCAGATCCTCCACTGCCGAAAGTTTCCACAACTCCACTGAAATGAAAATAAAAAGAATAAATAGGTGTAAGTATATATGGAAAATAACCTTGGCATCCCATCAAAAAACCATGTTAAATTTAATTTCTCCGTTATGTAAAGCAAGTAAATTCCACAGTAATGATAAGAGAATTCTTCCTTGCTCTGCTCTCTGATCGACTTGCAGGTAACTTTTCATGAGAATTCTCTCTGTAGTAAAAGATCTAATATTTCAACCACAGGGTTCTTTTATTTATTTGATGTTTTTCGCTGCAGTTTTTATCACAGTTATTGACTGAATCTATGGAATGCTGTGTCTGAAGTCACATGGAGTTGTAAGTACCATGAGCACTGATGGCACACGGGAATTTGTTAGTGGTGCTCAGAACTCAACCAGTGGAGCTGTGTCTAAGAGAGAGTCACGGCAGAGTTTGATAATAACATAATAATATCAGATGTGTAATCCATAAATGAAACACTGGGTGCTCTGTGAATACTCATATAATGAGAAAGAGATTCTATGTCGTTATCTCCACGTTATATAAATGCTACACAAATGCAGAAATATGATTAAACCCATTGGGCTTCCTGCTAGCTATTTGCTATTTTGCTTTGTGTGTTCTTGTTCACCTTATTGCTGTGCCAGAGCTCCCACTGCCATGTATGGCACTGATCAGACAAGGAATATGCTGTCAGGTAGGAAAAAAAAAAGGTGATTACTCCATAGATTTTTAGTAATATATTTTTAGAGTTCTTTCTCATAAGGTAGAACACAGTCCTATAAAATTTTTTCACCCTTCATCACGTGAGCTTAGAAGCTGCTTAGGAAAGCTGCGTGAATTTGAACTATGGAATATAAAAATGGAGGTGAACCTCTGTATTTTGGGCTGTTCTCTATATTTTAGCATTTTTTGATCAATTTGTACAAGTAAAAAAATGTAAATTAATAGAATGATAAAACTTAAAACACGCATGATGTTATATACTAATGATATAAGATTGATAGGACAGAAATGTGTAGTATCTCTCTATTGTTTTTGACTCCTAGAGGAAAGCATTAGGAACTCACAGAAACAAAATATTTGTAAAAATACAGATTTGACCCATTCATATCAATAACAGAGGCAGTCACTTCCTTTTTCCAAAGCCTGCAGACCATGACAAACCTGGAAAGCTCCTGAGAAATACCTTGGGAGTGTAAAAGACAAGCTGTAGGAAGCTGTCTGTACTATATTCCAGCCTGAAATGAAAAGTATTACAGCCCTTTAAAGGACATCAGATACAGTTTATTAGGCATACCTTCAGTAATTTTGGTTTTTTTGGAAGCATATTTAAAATAATAAAGCAGATACAATATAGCATCTAACTGCACGGGGATTTGACTTGGCTCCTAAAAAATTGTTTTGACTCATTTACAAGGACTTAGATTTTTATTCAGATCCTCACTTGGTGTGTTGAAAGACTACTACCGATTTCTGTAGGGTTTGTAGCTGTAACTATGAATATACAAATAACTGATAATGCTTTAGTCACCAATTCCCACCTTATAGAGGTGCCAGTATAAAGTCACTGTCCTTTATACCAGGGGAGGGGTGAAGGGAATCTCTAGAGACCTCCTGATGATCTTCAGAGAGAAATCATTCTTCTATCAGCCTAGAGGACATTGGTCAAAAAAAGATGTCTCTTTTCAGGTGTCAAAGAAACCTCAAACGATGTATTTTGTATCACTGCTGACAAGAAGTTCATTTTATAGCTAAGTGGTGTAGGATGAAAAATCATTTCTGATAACAATTCAGCTGCCCACATTGGGCCAGAGCTCAGATATAATGTTAGCTTCTGAGCCTACATAGCCACAATTCACACCAAAATAAATAAATAAATAAATAACTGCAAGTTTTCTTTATAATAATGCATAGAAAGTCTAATTTAACATTGCGTGCATGTGTTTCACACACTCTTAAAGCAATTTTTCTTCTATGCTGTGAGTCAAATAGTTGATACAAAGCTGACACTGGGAAAATAATCTGGAAGAAGAGAAGTGTGTCAGTTAGAAATCCTTGGTGGCATGTTGGATGTACAGAGGCATGGGTGTAATGGGTGGCAAGCTGCATTCTATAGCCCTGCTTTATGAATAGCCCAATTGTAAGTAATCCAAATTTCAAAGCACAGGCTGGCCTGAGGAGGTGTGTACAAGTGATTAGAATTTCAAAGACCTCAGAATAAACACCAGCTCTTTGATGGGATAATTTATGCATGAAATGGCAGGAAGAGCTGTCTGAGTTGTTCTTGGAAAGTTCACACGGAGCAGCATTAAAGTCTTGAAATTAATTTTGATAGTGGATTACTAGAACGTAAACAAAGTATTGGAGTTCACTGGATGAAGGCATTGACAAAGGTTCCCCTATGAAATATGAGTTGGAGGCTGTCAATACTTTAAGATTTGTGCTAAAAGAAGAAGACAACTAGTACCAAAGGAAAGAAAACATCATTAGCTCAGTAAAATTTAAGTATTATTGTGCCCCTTGAGGAATACATTTTTTTGAGCAATACCAAAACATTAACTGCAAAAATTAGTTTGTTTTTCCATTTAGAATAGGGAGGAGAAAAGGTTGGGGCACTCTGTTCGTCAGTCTGCTTTTGAGATATCTCCTGGTTTTCATCCAATTTCTGTCTGAATGTAAAGTTACAGTTTCAGATCAAGAGTACACCTGAACTACAAAGCACTGTCCAACCCATTTTCTGCTCTTTGGGGTCTGTTTGGACTCACACATGTTTTTATGAACATCATATTGGAAAAGAAGTTTTCAGAAATCAAAGCGTTGTAGAAAATGTTGAACTTCAGTGACTTTGACCTCAAATTTTCAGTCAGTTTTGGACTATATTGTGTAAGCAAGAGTTGAATGAGTTTTAGACAGGGCTATGTAGTGTTTTTACAGGCTTTGAAATCAAATTTCATGCTTCATCTCCCAAGAATATCAGTGATTGATACAGGTTTGAGAGGTAAATACACTGAGTGATGTTCACATCTTCTTTTTAAACTCTGGGGAGGAGGTTTGGTCAATGGTAATTCTACCAAAATAATGGTTTACTGTATCTTTCCAGGGCTAAGACAAAAGACTGTTCATTTTTTCTAGAAACATATATACAAAAATAATAATAATAGAATTTATATTATTGATATATCTTCATTTATTGAACATCATTTATGCAAGTAATCTATCAAGCCTAGCCAGTGATCAAAACACAAAGTACTTGATCTTCTGTTATTTGTCACTTTAACAAAATTTTCTGAACTTTAAAATCTCTTATCACTATTCTGAACTTAAGGTTTCAACCCTGCAAAAGAGAAAAGTATTTTCTTTGGAGGGAGCTTGAGTCATCACAAGCATAAAGAAAGATTATAATTTTAGAAGGCAGACTAAAAAAAAAATAAATATATATATACTTGCCTAATGGTAATAACATTTTCTTATGTTTCTCATGACCAAAATTTGCCAGAATGTAAAAAAGAGGGCATCCATGGAAAGCTAACAAACAAATTAAACAAACAAAATCTTTCCAGCTGTGGAGCTCACTGCTACACGATATTATTTGAGTGAAAAAGTTAATATACATACACACATATTAAACCCTAAACAATCAGAGCAAATTAAAGATTTTTAATTATTTTTTCTGTTGTATTAATCTTCATGATTCAAGACTTGTGAGCATGTCAGCCAATAATATTTTGTGTACAGTTTTTCCTCTTTCCCTTTATGTTTTAAGAACAAAATAATGCCCAAATAATGGGATTATAGCCAAGACTACTGATCTGATGCAAAAAGGCATCTGTGCTCCTACATCAGAAGTAGGAATTTCCCTTACAGGAATGACCAAACCTTTGAAGGCAAATTTACCATGGATATTAATCAGTGAACCTGAGACATGCTTGCTAAGTTAGATAATCTGCCCTTCAGATTTTGTGTTTAGGTCACTTTGCTTTCAGGCCAATGTGTAGGAGTATTAAATGCACGAAGCTGGAGATGACTCAGGCAGGTATCTTTGGGTTTTTAATTAATCAACATCTCAGTCTCAGCATTATGCACAGATAACACACACGTCAGAGGTATTCCAGGACGCTCTTCTCCTCACAAAGCAAGCCCTGTGTCTTTGATGGAGATGAGCCAACGTGTGTTTTTGTCCTAATGAAATTCCTTTTGTCAGCTCACTAACTGATGAATAATTTAGGCCTTGAAGAATACAAGTCAGATGATTTGTGTGAACTGATTCAAAAAAGAGGAAACACAACCACCCCTTCAGAGACTGATCCTAAGCAAGTGTGAGGGCAGGGGTGGCCGTTTCAAAGACAGAGGTTGACATGTTTTTAAACAAAAGGTCAGTGGGTTTTGAATCAAGGCAGGAATCATGCTGCATGTGTAGTTTGAAACAGCAGCTGGCGGGTTTTAAGTTTTTAGACGTGTTATTTCTATCCTCCCTTGCATCCTGTCCTCTTGCAGAATGCCAGTTACTAGAAGGCTGTGCAGTGAGAGGACAGATGACTTTGTTTCATCAGCTTGAATTTGCACACTGAGAGTTTTTCTTCTTTCATAACAGTCTTTGATTCTATCTGTTCCATTTCTCTGTTCCTCCAGAGGCAGAATCCATCAACTCTGTAGCATAAGCATATGTGCCTTTTATGCTATCCTGACACAACCTTTGCGTGCTGCTTTCTAAATTATAATGGGGCCTTAAGAAAAGGAGTTGGGATGAGAATATGTGTAAGGTTTATCCCGTGTCAAAAGAGTTCAGAACAAAGCTCATAATCTACTCAGTTCCTATTGAATTCTATTTGGAGCCAAAAAATATTTCTGCTCTTCTGAAACTCAAACAATTTAAGGGGGTTAAATGCTTATACACACACATGCAAATAAAATCTACAAGAGTGAGTAGGAATGAAAGAATTTTCCTTGGAAAATGGACAAATTGAGAAGGAGAGACTCAAAAACTCACCTCCAAAACAACGCATCAGAACAGAAAGCCTGGAGGGCAGGGATGTGAAGGCTTGGATTAGCAGGTGGATATTTTCAGTTATTGTTAATAGATCTTCACTTTGACAGTGAAAATAAGAGAAGAGAACAGCACTTTTGGGCCAGTATCTAAATGCTCAAAGGTTCCTTTATGCACCTGGATGTCTCATTAATGGCCTCCTGTTGCATACATTATAATTCCCTCACCAAGTACAATATTCCTCTGAGGCGTCCTGAGGATGCTCTGTGTGAGAAGGTCTACCTCAATATAAATGGTCCATCAAGCAAATTACTGTCTTGAAACTCTTGAGAGATTTAATAGGAATGGGAGAATAAAGGCCACATTCAAGGACTACTGAAAGTTACAGACCAAAAGTATTGTGAGGTGAAGGGGAAGGATGGAGATGTGCTGTCCCTGTTAAATATGCTGGATAACTTGGAACTGAAATGGAAGAAAAATGGAAGTGGCAGGGCCATTTCTTTTGGGAAATGTGACATTAGCAGCGTGGTTTTTGTTTCTTTGGTTTGGTTTTATTTTCCTTTTCCTTTTTGTATTAGGACAGCAATTCATTCATAGGTTGCTGTTAGGGAAATGTTTCTTTATGGAGTTATTAGAATTGCGTGGTCAAACCAAGCCTTTAGTCACCCACCTTTTAAAACCAAGTCCACAAATTTATATGCACTAGGAATTACACTAAAGAGAAAAACCTGGATATTGCAACAAATCCTCTCTTTGCTGTTACAGCTTATCTTTAGAGAAAGAAATGTGACCCTGGTAAAGGCCATGTAATGACTGGCTATGATTTTCTCTGTGGTTCAAGGCTGTGAAAATTACTCACAGGTCAAAATCTGAAATTATATAAAACATTACTGTAAGACACAGTCAGTAAGGCTTTGTTTTTACCTGGAAGTAGGCAAGGAAATTTAAAATGTTTTTGGTTATTAAAATCAGCAGCTTTTCTTGCTCTTCTGAGTGAGGTAGGGTAAATACTTACAGAAACATGAAAGCATTGAATACTTTTCTGTAGCCAAAATGGTGTTCAATAGAAAAGGAGTATCATTATGAGCTTATAATTTTACAGAAGAAAGGACTTGTCCTACTTTTGGTGTCCAATAGAATTTCATTTAATGGATCCCCAGAGAATGTTTTATACATCTTGCAGCCAACTAATAAGAAAGATAACCATCTATCTAACTTACAAGGTCAGATTGTTGACACATTGATTTTATTTCATAATCTTTAATAGACTCTTTCCAATATAATTTGACTTTTATATCCTCTTACCTGCAGATGCTTTTGCTCAAATGGCATCACTGTCACCCTACACCCACCATCTGTACGCATTGCCAAATGCTAAATTAAATTCACAGCTTTTTAAATATTCTCTTTCCATATTACCATTGCATTCAATGCTAAAGCTCATTTTAAAAGACAATAAAACACGAAACTGCAAGGTTCAGCTACAATTTTATACTTAACACTACAGTATAATTGGGATTTAGAGTGTTGTGCAAAATGTAATGACTGAAAAGGCCCAGCTAATCATGTAGATGTGATAAATCTGCTTCTCCTTGCATTCAATAAACTCTTTTTTTCCTTGATATCACAGCAAAGAAAGAAATTAACGGATTATTATTTTAATAGGCCACAATTAAACCTGTGTCAAATTAATACTGCAAGGAACTGTCTCGATACATTGAATTTTTTAGAAGAAAAGACAATAAATATTTGTTTTTCAGAGAATTATCATGGCAATACTGAACTATAGCAAATAGATGCAGTAGCCATTTGTACCAAACTAGGTCCATGAACAGTAAAAGTGGATAATATCTTTTAAAAATTCTTTTCTCTTGTCAAGCTTCATCATAAACAGATGTTAGGATGACCTTCTCTCAGGGTAGAAGAGCTGATGCCTAATAGCACTCCTGAGCTTTGAGAACAACTGGCTGCTGAGCAGGTGTCAGTGTTATCCCAATGATGGTGTCTCTTCTCCAGTCTGCTCCGCTGAGGTGCTGAAATCTCAGAAACTTTGCCACAGGATGTAGGTGGTGTGAAGGGCTCACCCATCTCAAGAGTGAAGTCTCTAGATGCAATGGAGGTGAGCTAGGTCAAATTCTGGCTGGAGTGAAATTTTCTGATGGCCTTGATTACCATGTCCTCATGACAGAAAACGTTCAAAGAGAGAATAATAATTAATGTTTTTTGTAAGAACAGGGTGGATCCATACTTGTCCTACTCCCATGCCTGTTATTAAAACATCAAAGGAATCGATACTTTGTGCCCAAGCCTTAAGGGTATGCAGAATACTGATCTTACTGTGCCTGTGATGGCAATGACACCTTGCACTTTGCACATTCTCTGCTTGTCATAACAGGAGTGTTAGATATTGATTTACAGTCAGATGCTGATTTACAGTCCTGGTATCCACACAGGAACCAGCCTTACCCCAAACTAGTCTTAAAGAAATGCTTAAAGCAGCTCTGGAGAACATACTTTATTTTATGGGTGGGCTATGGGAGGACATGAGTTTCAAACTTTTATCCAAAGCTTAGCTGAAAGTGTCTCAAAATTTGTACAAGGACTGTTGACAGTTAATTAGCTGTTTGGCATGTTCAAAAAAGAGAAACAAAATAATGACCTATAAATTATTTTATTCAGTTTAATAAATCATTGGATTTATTTTCCTATTTGGAATGACATTTTTAACACTAGAACCAAGAATTTTTCTAGAAAGTGCTCTTAAGGAGAGTAGGATTTGACAATGCTCAGACAATTAAAAAATATAAATCTTGCTCCTCACACCAACTAGTTGGGTAAGGCACAACAATATCCCTTTCTTCACAGAGTGTTATATACTTCAAATTACTCTGAGCCTTTTTCTAAGAAAGGAATAGTTTTAACTATTTTCCATAAGAAAATAAAAAATAGCATAAACTAAGTAATATTTATTGGTTTTGTTTTTTTTTCAAAGTGTTAACTATGAAAAGACAGAAGTACAAATTAAAATCAGTTAATGGTTCTTCAATTTCTTTAGCTTACTCTTTAGTAAGCTGAAATCCTCACTTTAAATAATTATGGAATTGCTCAAGTGAAACCAGTTTCAGCAATAGAAATTCCATTCAATATCCTTTTCCTAACCTTTTCTTCTCTTTTCAATAGGTTTTTTGCCTCTTCTCTTAAAAAGTATCATGTGCTTTTGTTCTGTGGGCTCACAGACACGTTCTGAATTTTGCCTGGCCAGTATTTCTCTCTCTCTAAGGAAAACAGCTAATAAGGCACTGAATTAAAGTTCTGGATTTCCAACACATTTGGGAAGAAAATCTGGGTTAAAACAATAATTAAATCTGATCCACCCATTCTTTATTCATTGTAGATAATCACTTAATAAGTTATTCTGCCCCCACTGCAGGTCTGCACAATTTGATGCACACAAAGCATGATTTTTTCCTTTATGTTTCTGCATAGATCCAGTGAAATGGAAGGTTGAGAGGACACAAGAGTATTTGATAAATAAAATATACATTTGGGCAACTGCTGTAGTGGAAAGGATTTGTAATTCAGAAGATGGTATTTCAGGCTTTAAGAAGGATAAAGAATAACATGAGAGGGAAATATTTTATCTCTTTGATAATCTGGAGAATCACCACAGAAGATCTAATAAGAAAATAATTGGCCTTCCAGAGTGTGCTGAAAGGCCTGGCTTTATGAAAGGCATTTACTCTTTTCTTAAAGATCTGTCTGCCAGACACAATTCATATTTTTCTAGTCACAAAAAAAAAGCTCACCAACCCTGGAAATGGTAAGGATGTGAGATCATTTTGTGAAAAATTTGACATGGAGTATACAGTTTAAAGCCAGCATATGTTTCCTCATAATCTTTGAGGAAAAATAAGGAGAAAAGCCTAAAAGTCATCTGTTTAAATGTCTAGAGGGTAAAGAAATTTTAGGCCCATTAGAGGTGAGTGCTCTGGTATATCTATCTGGTAACTCTTGCCTACATTGCAAATGAAGGTCTGGGGTTTTGTTCATTTATCAGAAATCCAAATGAACTGAAGGCTAACTAGAGAACTCTTACTTAGTGCTGAATTCATCCCCTTTTTAAACTCTGTGGACAGACTGTGAATATGAAAACCATGGGATCCTCTCAGGGAGCTCATTCTAGAGTTTCTTTATCCTTATTTTTCAGAACAGATAATGCAATAGTCTGTTGTATGAAGACAATAATACCTTTTTCTCTAACTTTATCTAACCTTTATAGAAATCTATAGTCACTTAACTGTTTGACCAGTGTCCTTCTAGGAAACAAAGGATTTTTTGTATTGCAAAGGTCACGAGGGGAGGAGTATTGAATTTTTGAGTTAATGACAAATAAACTCCATTCTTATATTGCACAGCAAGTAGTGCTGGGAGTCCACGTAACAAATAACACAGGCAGAATTCTCATAAGTGAGTATGAAATTTTGCATGAGCATAATGTCCTCGTTAGCATTTGGACCATCTAGCATACAGATGCTAATCCTAAAATATCTTTCACAGTGTTTGCCTCATTTATGAGTTCTGATAAACAGTAAACCCAGTGGATTCATTGTGTTTATACTGTAGAGGTTTTTAGATTCAGTGTATCCAATTACCAAAGAGAATGCAGTTGGGAAAACATTCTATCAGAAAAATAAAAGGCTATTTATTATGTTATTTCATGTCTTGCCACCATCTGTAATATCACAGGATTCCGTGTAAAGAAACCCTTCTCCAATCACATTTTTATTTTGGCTTATCCATGTCTCAGCTCTCAGAAAGCCAAGAACCAAGAATGCCTCTGATGAAGCTGCCTTATGTCTAATTAATTGTGGATAAAAAATGAGTTTCTAATATTGACATTTCTACACAAACTTGAGGAAAATTAGCAAGAGTGTTCAGATTATGTCAACAGAAAAAAAAGGAATATGTGGAACAAGATGCTCACTTAGCCAGCAAGTAGCCAGACTGGAAGGCTGTGTGATAAATGACATTTTGAAATACACCCAGAAAGAAGGAATGGAAGAGGACTGTGTGGGTAACAGATATATGATCCTTGCAGAAGATGCAATTTGGAAAACATATGTCTACGTTGCCTGTTTAGCTGAAAAACTTCACTTTTATTTTTTTTTGAAGGGTTGAATTTTAGGTGACAGGGTGCAGCAAACTGGGAGAGATTTTTAGTCAGATCTAATTAGGCCATTGTAAGAAGACTGTTCTCCAACAACAGCAATCCTCTTCATCTATCTCAAACAAAGGGAAAAATTATTTTTGCTATAATTGTTACTTGGAATAAAAGAGCAGAGGCCAAATGTGGAAGCAGACATACACTGGAATTGAAGACTCCTCTAGATGTTTGTACTAGAACATTTTCAGTGTTTCTTCTTTTAGGTGAAAGTTTTACAGCTAATTTACAGCTAATTACAAAGATATGAGATATATTATGTTTTTAAAGAAGCTTTGTGTGATGTCTTTCCAGTGCTGATTTAGGAGGTATTCGTACCTGGGAGACTCAGTGCTTATCACAGCACATTGTACCAATCAAAATAAAAATTTGGCTATATTTTTAATAGGCTATATTTTTAATAGATGAAGTGGCTGCAGCCTGGCTGTGAATGACAGCACCATGATTTTGCAGCCATGCTCAGCCATGTGGCTGGATGGAGAGAAGCATCAGCTCTGCTCCTCTCTTTCCATAAGGTCTGGAAGCAGGAGAGGACAGGGATAAAGAGAGAGATCCCACACTTGCAGTCTGGGCAGGGAGAAGAAGAGAACTCAGCATCTGTATCTCCCTGTCTCCCTTCCAGAAATCCATCTCTGAAGGTTGATTTTTTAAATCTCTGGGAAAAGGAGCAAGTATTTATTGCTGGTGTGCAATCTGATTTTATTCAGGCATGTAAGCCTAGCTTCTGCTTTTTGGTGAACTAGGGGTATTTCAGACAAAGGAAGAACTCCCTCTTTATTTTTTTTAGCTTGTCATATAATGCTCAATATTTTTCATCTGCATTGTCAACCCAAGACAAAACTTTGATAGTGCTAAAAAAAGATGAAATTGTGACTGTCATAAGACTCATTATCTCATGGCAGATTCTGCATCAGATATTTACTACTTATATGGGCCAAACAAATTAAATATAACTGGACAGACTGTAAGATACCTCTACCTTGCAATTTCTGGGTGATACATAAAATGGTTTGTTTGGGATTTAGCAAAAGAAGGACCGAAGGTCATATCAGAAATAAAAATAATTTATGATGTGGGCTTTTCTAGCATAATAATCATGTAATCAGGTGATTGCTTAAAAAAAAGACAGCTTTGAACTTTATTGTCTATGAGATTAAAAAAATAATTCTCTTTTGCTCATTTATAGCTTTATTTTGTTTTATCTAGAATGCAATGATTTTCAAACCACAGTTCCTTTCTGTGGTATTTTTATGAAATGGGAATGTTGTATTGTTCTTTGTTGTGACAGGTAATATTTCAAGTAATGAATTGTTGTTCTCTTTCAGCCTAGGTGCCATTCTCTCATGTGATCTCACATAATAACTGATTTAGTAAGAGAGTACTTAAAGTGCTTCTTGCCTTAAAACTGATAAAAAAGAAATTTCTTGTTTGGTTTCTCCCCCGTTGATCATTCTGTAGAATACTTCCATTCTGTGGCAACTGTTATTCCACTTTGATTATTTTGAAAGTATACAAATAATTTCTGCTTGAATTGAATTACGCAGATTGTAAATGCAAAGGTTCAGTTTCTATTTCACTCACTTATTTTTATTCACAAAGAAACCTGCTACTCCCTGCATAATTCTGCAGTCAGTGAGTAAGACAACAATCCACATCAGGAAGTTTATTGGATTGTAGTTTGAGTGTATCAAAGATATTTAAATTCAAAATTCTGTAAAAATTTTTCTCTTACACTATTTGCATACTACATTATAATTGCTAAGCATAAATACATCCAGTTTTTCTTTATTTTTCATTATTTTTTTCCTTGTAAAAAGCCTTTGCAGGCTTTGGCAGGGTAAAGTTAATTATTTCTGTAGTAACTGGTGTGAGGCTGTGGTTTGGATTCATTCTGGAAACAGTTTTGAAAGTACAGGGATATTTTTGTTGTTCTGAGCAGCGTCACCCAGAGCTGAGGCCTTGTTGGCTTCTCACCCACCCCAGCAGAGATGCTCAGGGAGCTGGGAGGGGACACAGCCAGGACAGCTGACCCCCACTGACCCAGGGGACAGCCCAGAGCATGTGGCACCACGCTCAGCAAATAAATCTGGGGAGAAGGAGGAGGGGGGAGGTTTGGAGCCATGGGGTTTGTGCTCCCCAGTCACTGTTAGAGGTGGTGGAGCCCTGCTGTCCTGGGCATGGCTCAGCACTGCCTGCCATGGGAACTGGGGAATGAACTCCTTGGTTTGCTTTACCTGCTAAACTGCCTTATCTCCACCCAGGAGTTTTCTCACTTTTCCCCTGATGCAGGGCAGTTACCAAGTGGCTCTGTGTGGCTGAGCTGCCAGCTGGGGTTAAACCACCACAGACCCACATTCTTTTCCAAATACTAACGTTTTGTCATTTATGAGGTAATATTTTTTGGTGCATTCTATTTTTTTCGGGTATTATGATATGGGAGGTAAGACATAGAGTACTGTAGATTTAATGAGCATAAGCAGCCTGATAACCAGGATGTCTTGGCAAGAGCAAACAGACCTTTGAAGATTCCAAGAAGGTTGGATCAAGTCTGGTGACAGGGAACGAAGATGAGATTAAGTAAAAATGTTGAAAAATGTATAAGTTTGTATGGTATTTAGCTCCAAACAACATAGTAAAACATTTCTAGCCTTCCTAGAGTGGTTTATAAGCATATGTAGCTCACAGTAAAACCAGATTCTGATCATCAACAATAGTCCCAGTCTCTCTCTCATTTGCCAAAGTTATGAGGCAGCTACTCTTCTGATGTTAAACATTCCTGCAGAGCCATTTTTTTTAATCATTGCAATAATTCAAGAAATAGTAAACTCTCAGTGGAGAAAGACCTTGGAACAGCTCAGGGAGGCCACTGCCAGGTGAAGAATTGGGAAGAAACCAACTAAAGACAGGTGGGCAGACCTGATAACATGGAAGAGTCTTTGGAGGGCTAAGGGAGGAAGAGATACTGTTTTGTTAAAAAGATAACATATCTAGGAGATCAAACCTCTAGGATAGCTCCTTTATTATCAAAATTAGGCTTATAACTATAAAAAATGTAAAGAGGGAAAGGGCTGAAAAATAGAGACCCATTACAGCTCATTAGAAAATGTTGGCATTCCAGTCATTTTAGAGCCTTTACTGAACGTAATGTTTCCTGAATTATAAAAATCTGAATAATTAGCTAAAAGCATTAATGTATTCATGTTGAAGTCTTGAATTTGAAAGATGAAAATGAGGCTCAGGAAAACCTGTCTCTAAACCTTTGCTCATGAAAGTGAACCTACTTCTGTGAAGGAAGTCCAGCAGGCTTTACACACTGCTGGGTCTGGAGGAATGACCTCAGCCCTTCCAATACAAACTCCTTACGACAGATTTGTAAATGAAGTTTTGTTCTGCCATGGAAGCAAAGAAGGGTTTGGAGAACTTTAAAAAAGGGTTCTGCAATGTCTATGGTTGAGATAGGTCCAAAACCATCTCCTCTCCCACCAATCAACGCTTTGCAGGATGGGGGAGATTGTGGCATTTGTTGTGGCCTTTTCATGCAGTATTTGCCACATTTCTGGGATAGAAAGTCCATGGCTATGATTCCTGTGTGTGCTCATGTTCACAGAGGAAATGAATCCACAAGAACTGTAAGAGCTGGGCAATCAGTTAGTGGCTCAGAAGGCTGAGTTTCTGTGGTAGGGGGAGCACTGGGGAGAGCATTCCCCTTTTGCTTCCCTCTGGCAAGCTGAAGCACGAGCATGGCGAGCTGAAATGGCCAGAGGGAAAAATCACAGCACTGACTTTGCTAAATAAGCCATAGGAGGGCTGGAATAAGGAGGCACTCTTCAAGAGGTGACTAATGTGTTTTTCCTCTGAATGTGACAGGATTGACTGTTCTGTCCTCTTACTGTTTTGGTCTCTTTAAAAATTAACAACTATGAATAGAAATAGATGAAAGACTGTAGCAAGCAGTATTCTGGTTTTAAACTGGCAGATTCATGGGCAATTTTCTGTCTCAAAAGCTGAGGAAATACTGCTGATTCCCTTTAGACATAAAGTCCTTTAAATTATATTTGTGGACCAAAAGGGGACTTTTATTTATATTTAGTCTTCCAGGTAATATTTACTCTGTGTGTGTGTGTGAAAATAAATTTTGTGAAAAATCAAGGCCATGGGAATCAGCATCCAATTTTATTTCATCTCTGAATGATAGATGACCTGGCAAGCATGGAGTAGAGGGGTCTAGAGGAAGTCATGTGGGACATAAAAATGCTGTGAAAATAAGACATTCTGGAGATTTGGTGTAATGTCAGGACCATGTTTTCTGCCATCTATACAACACCTCGTCAAGGCCTGGTAAGTATTTTGGTTATGTAAATAGTGATAGTAAACTGAAAGCCTTCTCAGGTCAGAGATGATGCTTCCTCTCTGTCTTTCCAGAAACATTCAGAAAGATGTGACAGCAGCTCTAGAATTTCACAGCTTCTTAGTTAGTGAGATGATACAAAAGAATATATAAAAAATGCTTAAAGATCTGATGAACACATTAGTGCTGTTTTGCCAGATGTCTCTCAGTTTTGTAGTTTAAGAGATTTTAAATGCTTTATGAAGATCCTGGAAGTCTTTCATTACATGCTTTTGTATAGTAATAATCAATAATTTAAATCCAAATTGGATCCTGAGAAAGCTATTTCACTTCTTTTATGTCCTTTAAAGGCTGAGGGGAGAAAGTTATCCTAATCTTTACTGTTTTGTGCACTATCTTTCAGGGTTTCTCTGTCAAAATACACTGCTTTTTAAGTGTTTGTTCCCCCAGAGAGGACATTATTCTTTTTATTATCATATGAATATAGTTTAAAAACCTATCACATTTGATAGAATTCCTATCATATAACACACAAGTCAGAGTTCCTTTGGAGAATGAAGATGGGAATGTTTGTTTTCTCTTTATGTTTGCATATAAAGGCTTTATTGACAGAGTGATTTTTTTCTTTAATTCAAATGTTTGTATTCAGCAGCTTACTTTCTGGGTCTCTGCAATGATGCAATGTGAATTGCAATGAAGGAATTGCTAAACTGAAAAAGTCTTTGGGTCACAAGTACAAAAGCAATGACCTTTTGAGGTCACTACATCCACTGCTCCAGTTGGGGAATAAGAGTTAATATGAGTGAGGAAGCAAATATTCGTATTCTTTGGGCCATCACCTTGGGCTCCTCAGCCAACAGACCATGATGGTGGCACTGCTTGGATCTGACCTGAATTCAGCCCTGTCTTCCATTTGCCACGGCTACAGGATCTCCCTGGCTCTGTTGTGCTCCCAGCAGACCTTGTGCAGTCCCTTTGTCCTGGGTTGATGCTAAACTGGATCCCCATTCGTCTGTTTAGCTCAGAAATAAGTTTTGTACCTTTCAAACTGGATCTGAGAGTGAAGGAGAAGCAGTGCAATGGCTGAGGTGGTTGTTTTCTAAACACAAAGATCAGAGTTTTCAGCTTTCCCNGCCCGGCCTTTGCCAGCCCTGAGGGAGCGACAGCAACTGAGCCGAGCTCCAGCCCCGGGAGAGACTTTCTGAATTTGGCATCTCTGCGGGCACACTGAGGGTTTGCTGTTCAGAGCTGTTCATTTGTTGTGCTGGGGAGTGCTTTTGCCTGTTAATTAAACAACTTTTTTTCACTTTCCTCCAAGGAAAATTTTTTCTGACCCGATTCAGCTAAGGGGAGGGGTGGTTCAGATTCGTTTCTCTAGAGCGACTCCATCCAGAGGTTTGTTTTTATTCCTCTCCCAAATTTGTCCAAAACCAGGACACCCTTGGAGAGCTGCACCAGTACTCTCATGGAACGGGATTGGGAGACTGCTCCGGATGGCTGCAGGGATGCTCCCCTCCATCCTGGGCTAATGCCAGATTAAAGTGGACATGTAACCATGGCTTCATTTTCTTAGGGCCAAGAATCTGTAAGTCAAGTACCAAATAAGCCATTTCACAGTTGATTTTACTGTATTCATTTGCAAACAGAGAAAAAATCTTCAGCCAAGGAGAATTTCCTGTTTTACTCAGAAAATTTAGTCAGTTTAGTTCAGTACTTTTGAATCAATCTCTGTGGTAAGTAGATTGAAACACCAAAACCAGCTATAGTGACCATGGTAAAGCTGCGAAAACTGCTATTTACTGCTTGAATATATATTTTTTCCAGATATTTGCAAATATTACTTAAATTTAGTTGGTGGGCAAGAGGATAAAAAATGTTTTGCCAACTCAGCTGTTAAACTCCAGTTCCTCTGTTTGCCTGAAATGTTATTTAAATTATTCATAGCTTCATATATCTGAAGATCAGAAGGGACCCTTATAGTCTCATGGTCTGACTCTTGGCATAATACAGCCCAGGTTTCTCCCAGAAGCTCCAATACTGACCCTATAACCCATGCAGTGTAGGAAGATATTCTGATTTCATTTGCTCTTGTATTTTCAGTCTTTGAAGGGCATGTCTAAAGTCGAACTGTTCTGGATAAATGATTTCCTGCCTCATCCTTTTAAACAGTTGGCACAGCATATCTGGAACTTTATTAGGTGTGTTTGGTTTTCATTTGTTGTTATTGTCATACACCTTGTCTTTGAGCACTTGCACATGATTTTAGGTTTCTTGTTTCCATCAAATTTGAAGATCAGTGCCTACATTATACATTTGTAGGTCTGACCCTAAGTATTTCACTTCTCAGAAACATAGAGTTGCCAAATTATTTCTTAGTGTTTAGCCTAGAAAAAAGTACGTTCATTCTCAGTCTTACCTCTGACTTTGGGTGCCAGGTTGAAACACAGAATTCTACTCCAAGAGTGACTCAAAGGAAGAAATTACAGTCTCAGCTGTTGTCTCAGGAGTCAATAACTTCCCTGTAACTTAATTTCCTCAGTGGTTAGAGAGAAATATGAACTTTTAGATAATCTAGTTGTATGTGAGTGTCTTGGTTTGCAAGGGCTGTAGGAAACTGGTATTGCTTTTATCAATGATTTAAATCATGAACAATTATCCAGCTTTTAGAAAAAAATAAACCTGTCTTTTATGGAACTAAAATATTTTACACTGACCTGCTTTGGCCTTTTTTAAATGAAAAGTCATAACTTGGGCACTTAGCACTACTTGGTGTATATATGTGCTAGAAATGGTGCAGGGATCTAGTGGGAAAACAGAAAACGTAATTTTAGTTATGAAGATGATGTCATTACCTGGAAGCCTTTCAGTGGCATTGAAACTGGCATTGAAATTCAATATCTTATCCTCAAACTGGATTATAATTCATTGGAGATAAAAATTCAGAATGCAGGCCTTGCCATCAGTCAGGCCCATCAATGGCAGAGCAGCCATGGGTGATTTTGGGAGCGCTGCTTGGCACGGGCCTGCCAGAGGCACTGCAGTGGGATGAGACCTGAAAGAAACCCTGAGGGCACAGGACACTGACAAGATGAAATAAATCCACACCTGAAGTATTTTAGAGCGTAAAAATTAAGATAAAAACTGCAACTGGAATATATCTTAGTTATACCATGATCTTAGGACTGTAACCTGAAGTCATGAAGAAGAATATAGAACTGACTTAGTTTTCTATTTCTTTGCAAGGATATGTGGTGAAGGTATTGTTCTTCTGGGTGTTTATGTTCAAATCTCATTTAATTGTTCTCCTTTTTTTGTTCTCCTTCCCCCTCCATTTCAGATATGTTAGCTTGTTACTTACTGTGTATTCTATACTTAATTTTATTTTATTTTATTTTATATTCCTGGATGTGAGTCCAACCTCTTTGTTGCAAAAGTAGAAAATGGATTCAGTAGTGCAGAACACAAGTATTGATGCAAGTGATGAATCACATCATTAAAATTGCAAGTAGTACAAAACATAATTTCAATCTATTAACCTGGATTAGTGTGCGAGGGAGAATTTAAATCTCATTTACTTGAAAGGTTATAGGGAATAGAATTATTAGTGAAACTTTTAAAGAATTTTTCATGAGGTGAAAACTCTCCAGTATTTTCCTTGGAGAACTGTAGCACAAAGTATGAAGTATTAAAGGTGCAGTGAGCACAAAGTTGGAAGTCGTATAGAGAAAGAATTATTATTTTTTAAACTCTGGTACAACTTTGAGGGACAGAGTGATAAGTGATAGTAAAATTCAATTGTGTATCAGCATTGTATTACATGGGAAAGTCATGGCTATTTCTTCTAGACGTTATCAATGGTTCAGAAGGTCAAAGAGCCAATCTCGATGAGAGAATGGCCACAGTTGTCAGTATGGTTTAGTTGTTGGAACACTGCTTTCAAGGCCTTATAAACACCTGGGCTACAGAACATGGCATGGAGTGGGTGGTACCATATTCCTTATCATGCACCAGCAGCTGGGAAAGTTGAGTGGTGCAATGGCCTGCTCAAAACCACCTTGAAGGCATTGGATGGGGGAACTCTCAAGAACTGGGAGATTAATTTGGCAATAGCCACATGGCTAGTGAACACACGAGGTTCCACTAACCGAGCAGGCCCTGCCCAATCTGAGGCCTTGGGAACAAGAGATGGAGACAAGGTTCCAGTGGTTCACATGAGAGGTGTGCTAGGGAAAAATGCTCTCTCACTTTTTGGCATCAGAGAGGACGGCAGGCTCAGCCCTGAGGGACCAACCACTGTCTGTCCGTGTGCGCCCCGGGAATCGGGAGCCTCGCCTGGCCCTGCCCTGCCGGAGCCGCTGTTCCTTCGCTCCTGCTCTGGGTTTCCCAGCCGTGTCCCTCAGCCCCGGCCCCGGGACATTCCCGCAGCTCCGGCAGCGCCGCCGAGCTCCGGATCCATCTCCGGCACCCCGGGACTGCTGCTCACTGCGGCCCTGGGACGGCAAAGCTGCACCCGAGGGGAGAGAGCTGGGCCTGGGACCCTGCTCCTGTGTGCTGAGAGTGCCACGGATATTGATCTGTGTGCTCAGAGTGCCATGGTTATTGTTCCATGGTTATTGATCTGTGTGCTCAGAGTGCCATGGTTATTGTGCCATGGTTATTGATCTGTGTGCTCAGAGTGCCATGGTTATTGATCTGTGTGCCAAGAGTGCCATGGTTATTGTTCTATGGTTATTGTTCCATGGTTATTGTTCCACGGTTATTGTTCCATGGTTATTGTTCCATGGTTATTGTTCCATGGTTATTGATCTGTGTACTCAGAGTGCCATGGTTATTGTTCCATGGTTATTGTTCTATGGTTATTGATCTGTGTGCTCAGAGTGCCATGGTTATTGTTCCATGGTTATTGTTCCATGGTTATTGTTCCATGGTTATTGTTCTGTGTGCCTTGTTATACACACCTGCAAAGAGCTGTTATTCCCATCTTCACACCTTTGCTGAGAGCCCCTTAATGTCAAAATTATAACAATTTGGAGGGAGGAGGTTTGGCATTCTCCATTCCAAGAGAAGCTCCTGCTTTCCCCTAGCAGACACCTGTCTTTCAAACTAAGACAGATTTATCTCAGCTTAATGCAATTTCCATTGGTGATTCACTTGCTAAACTTAGAAATATTTCCATTAATATGATTTTTCATAATCTGGTGATTAATAGTAGATTTTCTATTTTAATATGGGAAAATTCTTTACAGCCTAAGTTAGTGTCAGAATTTATAGAGGCTAAACTAAATGCTTATTACAACAGTGACTTGAGTTAATGCAATAAGCCCATAGAGGCAGTGCAGTATTAGGGCACAAGATGCTCCTGAGAAGGCTTTTCCTGAAAAAAAAAAATTCTTATGACAGCACTCCTGTGACAGTATTTCAAGACTAAATTTCATGGATATTTTTTACCTCAAACACATCTAAAATATTTGACTGTGTAATGAAGTAATGCTTATAGGACATCTCTTGCATTCTTACTTCTCAGAAAAATGCACCACTACCTGAGGCTGCTGAAATTGATCTCTTCCTGTCAAGGATGAAACATGAAATTTGGTACATAACCTGCAAGTTGATAAATTGATGTACTATATGTAGCATGGTCTTAGGAAAACTTGGCCAGTGAGAGTATTTTGTTTGTCTTTTTATTTATGTGTTTCTCCCCTATTGAAGATGACTCTTGCAGATTTCTTTAGCTGTTGGTTTTTTACATTCAGCTGAGTATATTTCTACGTTATGGTAGATCTCATTTAGGAACTAATCATGATATATGCTGTGATAGCTCTTAATTAATTTGGTTTTGAGGGCTAAAAGTAAAATTTTGCTCGTGTCGTTTTCAATTGTAATGCCAAATATACACTCACAATGGTCAGTGGTGTTTTTACACACACACACACTCATGCCCTCCTCAGCTAAGGAAAGCACAGATGTTCTGTCAGAGCATTGACACAGATTGGAAGAAGCCTTCCACCTCACACATGGTGAGTGGCAGGAACTCTAAGTCCATAGCCCAGATGCTCTGCATCATTCCTCCAGTGACCATTTGGAAATTCTGAATCTGAGGCACCGAATTTAACAGCCAGAATTAAACCCTCCCTCCCCATGTCTTGGTTTGTAATTCTGCAGAGCTTCACAGAACTATTTTTAAAAAATCATATCTGAAATGTCAATGAATTTCCAGATGCATAAATTAGGAGAAAATTCCCCATATTTAAATTCATTCATCAAGCAGAGACTAAGTCATTCCAATTCTAGAGATCCCCAGGAAAAGACGCTTTTGGGTCAGGAGTATGAAATGGTTTTGATGAGCATTAGTCATTATATACCTGCTTCTGTTAGTGCCTGGTGTCTCTCTCTGCTTTCTGCTGTACTCCTGCTGTCCTGCCTCGGGGACACTCTTTAACATAATCTGGCAGTTCCAGTTTTCTTCCTGTTCTGTGAGCAATTTCTTTTAAATCTTCAACAGTCTCAATATACTCAGTATTTTTATTTCAAGAGGATAAGCAATTTCTAGGTCATTAGTAAAAGCCTCTTTTTTTCCCTCTTCTTTTTTTTTATTAGTCATCTTCCAGATGCATTGAATAACTTTCAAAACAAGGCTTGTCTCCACTTAACAAAGTTAAATTCATTGAAGCACTTCCTGTTACTAGGAGAAATAGAATTACTGAAACTGAGCTAAATGACTGACATCATTGTTTCCAGGGGTAAAATCCTTGTTGTAAATAGTTTTTATCCAAGATTTAACATTTTTTTTGTCCTTCAAAAATTGCTAGTTTGCTCTAAATACCATCACATCTGTTATTATTATTATTATCATTATTATTATTAATCTATAATAACTACTAAAGTTGCAGTCCTGAAGTGCCTTTTTTTAAAGTAAAAGTAAAGACAAAGTTCAAGGAAGGTGTTATTTCTTGCAAAAATGATTATAACAATTGAACAAAAATGTTGCTGACTGAATTTCTCTGTATGAGTTCTTTATCCCACAGACTTGGTAGTTTGTAAAGCTAATATTTCTATTATTTCATAAAAATGTGCCTTCTACCTATAACACAGTTATTTTTTCTCTCCCTTAGGAATCTTTTGAAAGCTTCAACAGCTTGATGATGTTTTTCCTGGACTATTTAACTGCTGTCACAAAATTTCAGCTTTTACTTGGAGCCATTTTTGGTAAGAGTAATTTAAATAGCAAAGTAGAAATATTCTTTGTTTCAAAAAAACTGTCTCTGAAAGGGAGAAAAATGCAATTAGACTGGTTTTGGCTCTGGAGTTAGTTGGAGATCTCTGTAGTGTATCCCAGCATCTGGGGAGCTCTGCTCTTTTAAGTGGAGCTATGTTTGGGTTTATATCTATACTCTCTTTTCCAGCCTGTGCCATTTTGCAGTTGGATCCAATGATTACAAGTTTTTTTCCCAGCCTAAATAAATCTCTGATTTTATGACCAAAGTGAGGCTAATTAAAATTGCTGAGTCTTGTTTTAATAAGCATGATATATCTTTGGCACTAAAAAGAAATGCCTGTGTTCCCCCAAAGAACAGGAGAGAGCCAGACTGAGCTGCCCTTCCGTGTGGGCAGTTCCAGGAGCAGAGGAGGGTGCTTGAGGAATTGGTGCAAGTCCTTGGTTCTGCCCTGTCAGCTCTCTGCATAAGCCACAGCTGCCAAAGAAGAGAGGCACACGTGGAGATCAGGCCATGGAAGTGTTGTCATTGAATGGAAATTCATTAGAGAACTTTAGTTAGTCATCTTAGCTCATCAAAACAGGGATTCTTCCACCCTTGGATAGCATTGCCATAGAGAAATTATGTGGATAATATAAAAATGACGAAATGATGAGCAATTTTTTGTGGTTTAGTCCCCGTTTTTAAATCACAATTGCTTTTATTGGAGATTGTCAGAAGGACAGCTGAATGGGCATAGTCAGAAACTCAGACTTGTTATGCAGTTAAAGGCCACAAAACTGCACTTGTCATTACTTTTGATCTGCAAATTACATCTATTAGGAGTGCAGCACTTCTGAGTGAGTGCTAAAAATCAAATCCAATGTGATCACTGGAACAGTAACTTCTGCTTGTTGAGGTTAAGATGGGGGGAATTACCCTAAATCTGTCTTCATGAGGTAATTGTCCACAACCCTTGTTGCTTAAAACTGGAGGATCCTGTTAGAGGAAGGAGGAATGGATGGCTATCCCATCTTCTGTGTGTGCTCCTTGGTGATGCAAGACTGGCTGTGTCTGAGATGACAGCAGAGTTACTGAAGCTACTGAACACTATTTTCACACTAATAAAGTTCCAAAATACTTGTTGGGAATTTACACTATGCTCCTACTGTAAAGGGCTGCATTGACAAGAGTTACAATGCAGATTCATATACAAATGTTCAAATACTCTGGACTGAATGATTAAAGCCCTAGAAACTTTGTTCATTTGGTTTTCAGCCACTCAGATTACGTTTCACTGCTTTGTCAGTGAAGGTTCATGCCAGACACTGTTTCAAGAACAGGAAGGTGAAAGATGAGAGTGTTCCATGGGCCCTTGTTTGCCAGTGATGGATCATTTTGTGAAAAATAACAAACAGCACAATGTTTATCAAGAAGTTCTACATAGCACAGGCTTGTGTAGCATAGTTCAGTGTTGGGTGAAGAGTCAAACCTTTCAGCTGGGGGCTGGTACTTCCACCTGGCACAGAGAGGTGTCCAACAGGGCACCAGCAGCTGCAAGCAGTTTGCTGGTGCTGGCTGTGCTAATTACACTCACTCCTGCATTTATCCTGCTGCAAGGAGGGCTTGCCTGTTTGTAGCTGGCTCAGACTCTTTGTGCCAGCCTGCATGGCACTGCATGGCACTGTAGAGGTATGAGGACAACTACAGGTCCTAAGTTAAAAGTAGAGACAAAGTAAATAACTTCTCTGACAATGACACGTGTGCTGTCCAGGTCTGGTTGTCATCGGACTCAGAAGGTCAGTTTGCTACAATTTGTTTCTTTCCACTTCTGTTTTCATCCTCTCCATGTTCATGAAGTAATTTTACGTACTCTCTGGACTTACATTTTGAAAACTGTAACTGCTCTGTGATATCAGTAAGCCACACAGTCTTCCTTGGTGCATTTCATTAAAGATTGCTAATAATATTCTAGGCTTTGTGCATCTGATTCATGAGAAATGCCTAGAAAGAGTAGGTGTATTCTGCTATTGTCAACTACATTTGGCTTGACTCAATTAGTTGGGAGCTAAAATTACATTAGTGGGATGGGTTTGCACAAGCAGAAAAGCCTGTTGAAGACTCAGAGTTTTAAATAGGCTAGAATCTTCATTTGGTTTTGTTCTCTGAAAAATGATTTGAGAACTGTCCACGTATTCTGTAAAGATATGATAATGTTTTTGATTATATAGAAGGACTGTTTAAATGTAAGTCTCTAGTTTATAGATGAAAACTTATATAAAGAGTGTAAATAATTTCTTTAAAAACCTAATGAACTTGGTATGTTATTACTACCTTTGTTCTCTATTTAAAAGTGCATTGTTCTGTCCCTTTCATCTTACTGTAAACACAATCTTTCAGAAATATAAATACTATTTTTTCCCCTCTCCAGATCTCTCAGTAAAGAGCTGAAAATGCATTTCGTTCTGGACTCTCACCTCATCTTCACTTTCTTTGTTTTCTTTAACTCTTTCCTTCTACTCTTTACAATCCTTGATTTTATATATATTATTTTTTTGGGGGGGTGCATTTTCCCTGCTTTACACAACTGTGGTTGTCACATTATGTTTCCTTCCATCTGTAAGTTTCAAGGTATTCTGCTCCTTTCTGAGGTCTGCTAAAAGCTTTACAATGTGGCCAAGTATTACTTGTCCATGTGAATGCTGACTCCTCCAAACAGAGGATAAACCCGCATAGATTTCATTACTCAGCAGTCATTTCCCTTTTGAGTGTGACATCCTTGTTGAGAAGGTGAATCTGTACAAGCAGCAAGGCAGGCTGTGAGAACTGGAGGGAAAGAAGATATCAGTGTGACACTTCTGCAGAAAACAAATTCAGCTGGTGTAAGAATAATAATGAGGAAGGATAAACAGAGACGTTTCCACCTCAGTCCTGCTGAATTGCCTCTTGTGGGGTGTGCTTTCTGCACACTTTTTATCCCAGAGCATGAGATGAGGATGGTGACAAAAAGGTTAAGAGCTGAACACAGAGAAGTACCTGCATTTTATTGAAACACCCTGCCTTGATCTCCCCAGAAACACAACAGCGCTTACCTACACAGATGAAAAGCAGAAAACTTCTTGAAAAGGTTAACATTTGTTTTGTGCTGGTCTAGGCAGTATCAGATGTGATTATTAAAGGGGTATGAAATGGCCTTTACCGTGGCAAAGTTTTGTGTTATCTGTTACTCCTGACACTCTTGACACGGGAGGAAAAATTCTTTTGTAAAATTCCCTTTGATATGAGAGGGGAATTAACAGTTACTGGAAACAGGATTAGGTAAAATGTAATTTTTTCTACGTTGTATCTTTCTTGCATTACTAATAGTTGCCAAGGAAACCAGCAGAACTCTAAAGTCTTCTGCTAGAAAGGCAGCTATGGTTATAAACAAGGTCATTCCAAACTGTGCCTGCAGATTATAAAAGTGCTGCTGGGGACTGCCATGGGTTCTGTTCTGCATACTGGTGCCTGTTATGTCTTCAATTTCAATTAGATAAAAAATATTTATCTTAGTCAAGAGTAAGTGGGTTTTGTTTGGTTTTGTTGTTTTTGGTTTTTTTTTTTTTTTTTTGATTGGTTGGTTTTGGGGTGTTTCTGGTTTTGCTTTTTTACAGTAAGCAAAACCTCCAAATTATTCTGATTTACCTCGAGAGAACTTATTTTACACTGAGTGTGAAGGTTGCCTGGCTGGATTGTCACATTGCTCTGGAGGCTTCTGGTAGAATCCAGGCTCTGTCAATCTGCTGTGCTTTCTTTTCCTGGGGAAGGTGGATACCATTCAGTAGTTTTACCAACCTTTTGATACAACAACAAAGTAAATTGTAGCTGTCTTTGTGCATGAGCTGTAATTATTTTCCAAGAGGTTAAGCTTGGCTCTTTGCCTTTCATCTAAAAGGGCACTGTTTTTTATATTTTATGTTGTCCACCCCTGTCAGGCATAGCTATGAACCTTGGCACATCCATCCATCAGGGAAAAAATGCCAACATTTGTAATACATCTTTTTAAGGAACAAATACTTATGAACTTTCTCTCCTGTTGAATTTACAGGCCTGATGTTTATTGCCTCACTGATTTCAGCTAAAACCTAAGGAGGAAATTGATTTAGTATGGAAACAGGTAATAATAGCTTGATTAGAATCATTTTCAGCTTCAAAGGACCCTTATGTCCTTCTGCATAAAATAGTGATCATAAAATCAATTTGTGTATCTCTGATTCCCTTTTTGCCTTTTCTGAAGGTAGATGTTTTCTGTAAAGGACACATTAGTCATGGTATTTTACTGCTTTGAATAGCACTTCCATTTCTGATTTGCTTAAATGTTTTAGTTTCCAAGCTCAAATACATTTGGGATGTTAAGACAATCAGAAGTGATTGACAAGTATGAATACTTCTTCCAGAAAGTGCCACAGACAATACACTAATTTTTGGTCCTTAAGCAAGCTGTTTCTGGCTGTCACTAATCCCACACACTTTACAATTTACTCCAGGGTTTAATTTTTGTCTTTCTTGTGATGGAGAGGAAAAATCTGATGCTTGGAAGGGTAGCAGTTGCAAGCTATCTGTGACTGCTCGTGTTGTTCAGGGTGACCCAAGTGTGTGCAGATGTCTTGGTACCTCACTGTTGGTTCTCCCAGGTATTGTAGACAGAATCTCCTGGCATTTAGGAAGCTCTGTTGCCCACACTGAACTCAGAGTCCTTCAGCCTCTGAAGCAGCTTGCTTAAAAACCTTGCTGTCTAGAAAAAGAGGTGGTGTTGATTCAGTCTGTGTGTCACATTTGTAATTCTCAGCAGAGAGAAGTTAAAAGAACTTCATCCAGGCATCCATAGGTTTTATATTTTGAATAAAATGATTGGATTTGAAATTCATGCACTTATTAGTACAATAAAAAGAATTTTTACCTATATTTCTGTTGATGAAACTCATCAATGTTATATCTCAGTGTTTTCCACTTGGGAAATATCTTCAAAATGCAGGTAAGTGTTGCTACTTATTACAGGATGGTGAAAAGTAGTTGCAGAAGATTCTGGTGTGACCAAAAACTTTGGGGAAAAGGTTGAAGGGACAAGCTGCAGTTCTCTGGCTCCCCAGTGTGAGTCTTTGACCTTCTACCACCAGTGAAGCATTAAAAATTATTTCAGAGGAGAATAGTTGCTGGCAAAGGAAAAACTTTTCACACATCTGAAAGCAAACCATTATCACAAAAAGTTCAAATGTTCAAAAGTTCAGTTCTTGTGGAGCATAATATGGCTATCTCTGGACTTCTGATACTTTAATTTATATCCATTTAATATTTAAAGAAATGTGCTCTGAAGCTTTTGCTATTGTGTTTTGATTCTCAGGTGCATGTTCCTGTGAATGAACTAGTGCAATTTTGACTTTTTTTCATATGCATTTGGTAATGCAGGCAGATTACAGACTAAAAGTTACTGATTGTGATTAGGTGATTTTAAATTTCAATGTTGTTCTTACCAATCAGTTTTCTTTTCAGCATCAGATATTCTCATATGTAGTCGTTTTCTTTGGCATTGTTATACTTTGATTATAAATGCCCCATGAGAAAGGCATTATATTAGGGAAGCACAGTTTACTTTGAGGACTGACATTCTCTTTTTTTTCTCTACTTTGATTTTTTTTCTTTTTTTTAATGTCTCAGTTTTCTTTATCAATAGTTATGCCTAGGGGAGAACTACTGTGATAGCCCAGTAGCTAAGAAATATCTTAACTTGCATGTTAATTTATCATTAAATAAAGTTTATAGATCTAAGCAGAGACCCTCATGGAAAACACAGTAACTATTAATTATAGGAACAATATACTCTGGCCTAGTTTTGGACCTCACTGTCTCGACAGAACTATACAAATAACAGACATTTTTCTACCAAGCATGTCTAAATGTCATGTAATTTGATGAGGAACCAAGACCAAAGAGTTTCACCTAAATTATAGTTTTCCTTGATATTCGAAGAGCAAAACCATAAGGGGACAACTTAACTGAAAAGGTAGGATACTTTGCAAATGAAAAGACATTTTGACATTTTGGATTAAAAAAATCAATATATTTCATTCTCGTGGAACCTCAATCCTATTTCTGAGCCGAGAAAACAGTCACAAAACACAGAGTAATTCTTGCACTGTTTGCCAGCACTGAGAAGTGATTTGTGATAAATCTTGATATATCGAAAAGATCTTTAAAAAAAGGAAAATTAATACATCACTTTTTTGATCAAATTACTATTTTTTTCCACCTTGGCTGGGAAATAGAATTTTGCTAGGAGGAGAAGCTGGTGTCTTGGGGTGCTGTATCAGAACACAGGTGATTTCTGTCATCTGGCTTCTTGAGTAGGAAGTATCTATATTACTGACATTTTTTTCATTTTTGCCTGTTGGTGTTGCAAATTTGTGGAATTGTAATTCAAAATGCTTTTCCTAGTTTTCAAGGCTGACAGATTTTTAAGGGCTGACATATCCTATTTATACTCACCTCTGATACGCTTCATTCTACTGGGCACTACAGAAAAAAAGAAAACCAAAAGAAATAGAAAGCATAAATGAGAATCCTCAATAGGAAAATAATCAAAAGTCCCTTTAAACACAAAACTTTGGCCTCAACCTTTTTGTAGGTTTTTGCTCACGTAAATTCTGGTGCTTTGTCATCAAAAAGGATTTGTGTCCAGCCATTCTCTGTGGAGACATGGTGAGCAGCCAGTACCTGGGGTCACCTGTGGACTAATGCTCCTGCACATCAGGAATCTGCAAATTCCGCCTTTTTTATTGTAGTGCAGGATGTCACAAACACCACGTGACAGATCAGGTAATTTGCCTGCAGGTTTTTCAGTTAGGTTTGTATTTTCAAAGCATGAGAGGCTGAAAGTGGAGGGCTTGGGGGATGCTACACGCCTGTTTTAATCTTAGGAAAGGTGTAATCCCACAGCCAATAATTCTTTTTATCTCCACATGCAATCAGCTGCTCTGACATACAGTGATCATGCCCACACATGAGAGACATTGTCATTGCCGTGTTCTTCCCTGGACATACCCTGTTGGCAGCTGTCCTGGTGTGATGCTAAACTGGATCCCCATTCGTCTGTTTAGCTCAGAAATAAGTGTTGTACCTTTAAAATCTGGATCTGAGAGTGAAGGAGACACGATGGAATGTCTGAGGCAGTTGTTTTCTAAACACAAAGATCAGAGTTTTCAGCTTTCCCTCACACACGGCCTGTGCTGGCTGCAGTGTGGATGGTGGCACAGAGCTCTCCTTTGCTTTTTGTCAGTTTTTGGCTGAGGCACAGAAGTTCTCCACACTGTGTTTTTTTCCCTTTTTCTTGGCACTGTTTGACCCTGCTCTGGTTAAACACCCAAAGGGCCCCAGGAGCTCCCACCTGTGTCCCACCGGGCCTGGCCTGGGCCCGGCCTTTCCCAGCCCTGAGGGAGCGACAGCAACTGAGCCGAGCTCCAGCCCCGGGAGAGACTTTCTGAATTTGGCATCTCTGCGGGCACACTGAGGGTTTGCTGTTCAGTGCTGTTCATTTGTTGTTCATTTGTTGTGCTGGGCAGTGCTTTGCCTGTTAATTAAACAACTTTTTTCCACTTTCCTCCAAGGAAATTTTTTTTTCTGTCTCGATTCAGCTAAGGGAAGGGGTGGTTCTGATCCGTTTTTCTAGAGGGACTCCATCCAGAGGTTTGTTTTCTTTTCTCTCTCAAATTTGCCCTAAACCTGGACAGCAACTCTCACAGCTGCTTGGCCCTTTGGCCTGACACTGCACAGCAGCTCTTCTCATAACACCAAGATTATTTTAATCCCATGTATAATTCAGCTTCATGTCTGATTTGATTGTGTCGTTTGTCCTGTGACCTTTCGTGACTACCACACACGCCAGGCTTGATTCTTTTCAAGGGTCCGGTTCCATTTCTTTTGCCATGTATGGAGGGATTCCCAGTTAGCTAAGTCTTTCTGTTAAGGGCTGCTCAGTGTACACTGTCAGAGGAGTCTGTCAGGAATTGATCAGGGATAATTTATTGAGACTGTTTTGCCTGGACCTTGATTCTTTCCAGTACAGATAAGTTTCAATGTTTAGTATGTATTTAGTGTTATTTTTTATAACTGCTGGGAACTGAAGAGGAGCGAGATTAAATCCTTTACGTTCTAGAGGGAGTCAAACACTGTGTCCTTCTTTTAGTTAGTTTTTCTTTCTTTCTTGAAGAAAAATGGGAGAATTTAAGTACTTTAGGTACCAGGATCATTCTAGCTGGGAAACTCCTTATAATTTTATTTGTTTCACTATTTCCTAAAAAAGCAACCATTAACTGATTTACTGGAAGCTTTTGGAGGTTAAAAACGATGATGCTGTATTTATGGCATAACGGTAGAAATATTTTCCTTTTCTCATTAAGAAATGTGTGTGTGTCTTCATACCATTGTATTTTTTCTTACAAACTAGAAATCCAGACTCTCCAAGGAGAGCATTATCCTTTTATCATGATGTCAAATCTATCCCTAACAGCTCTCAAAATGCAGTGTAGTCATATATGTCAAAAAGTATCATAATTGCATCAGAGTTCTTGTTTTATTTCCTTGCAAGTATACACCACTATTTTTCCTAACTTAATGTCCAGAAATGTAAGAATAATTGTCCTTTGCATAAGCAGATAAATCTGTAGCTTCTTTATTCAGAGCCTGGAATTACTTGCATTTCTATTTCTTTTAGCCTATAATAATTAGTCTTCACAATGGCCAGATTTTATCATTAAAAGAATACCCTTGATCAGTCCCTAGGCACATGGTTTTACCCAAATATTTGATCCTTGGAAGTCTGCCAGTACTTTCAGACTAAAAGATTACTTGAAGTTTCTTTTACATAATGCATGCCAAATTGTTCTTCTCCTGGAATACTTACAGAACTATTTCTGCTATTCCCAGAGCACCCCTGAGTAATTCCTTACTGAATTTCTTACTGTACTGAATATTCATGAAAACTTATGAAATATGATGATGTTTCTTCTAGCAGTGTTTTTTGCAGTGTCTTACCCACAGAGTTTTACTTTCTTATGGCTGGTTTGTTCCAACTGTTGCTTTTTCCTTCTTATGGTTAGATTATTCTTCCAAAGGATAAAATAACACTCAAGAGCCATGATCATTGTAAAGTCCAGTCCTTTCCTAGCACAGATGACATTATTTAATCCTTTTTCTAGTTTAGCAGACTTTAGCTTAAGCTATTTACATGCCTTTATTTGATATACTTATTAGAATACAGTCTCTGGGTAGCATTGTTAGAAGAATTTTCAAACTAATTTTGCCAATGTCCAATTCTCACCCGGTTCTCTTGGTACACTGGGACAGAGAACTAAATGTGAGAGTATTATCAGACATGGAGTTGCCACTTCCATTTCCAATTAGCCCCAAATTTGTTATACATTTTATTCAGAAGTGTCTAAACCAAGGATTTTTTTTTTTCTTTTCAATGATCCGCTCTATATTTTTTTAATCACAGTTTTATAATTTCAGTATCTGGATCAGGCTCATGAACCAGTGTTGTGACCCAGGCTCCTCCAAGAACTCCCCTGGTGAGGAGGGAATGAAGTGATGAGGTGAGGAGGAATGAGCAGTCAGCTGCTGTTCAGTAGTCAGATATAGTTATGTCATTGCTCAGTACTTACTGCTATTTTTACCAATCATGTTTATTTAGAAAATTTCAGGTAAGTGTAGAGCATGTACCTCAAACATGCATTTTGGTGATAATGCATGAGGCACCTGCAGAAGAAGCATGTTTGCTCTTTGATTTTTATCTGTTTCATTTTCCCCAAGCTTCAGAATACCTCAGCATCAATCTGTTTCTCTTATCTCTTTGACTAGCTTGAGTTAGATCAAAGAACTCTCTATTTTCAGAGAATCTACATAATAGTTATAAATACACTGAGAAATTCCTATTTTGGTGATAGCTTCTGACTTACTGGAAAAATACTAAAATAGTATTGAAAATAAAGAGAAGAAATAATAATGGAAAAGAGTAGCAAGTGGCTCAAACACCATCCTCTCACAGAGGCCTGTGCAGGTGCCTTGTCCTCCACACTACCAGACTGAGCATCTGACTAAGAGCCTAAAATAATGCTGCAGGAGTATCAGAGTTAAGGAACTCCTCTGGAGGGCATCCTATAAAACAATCTCATTTTGTAAAATGCTAGGAATAGTTTCTGAGATTTCTGTCCTCTTCAAAGCTCATGACAGAACTCAGGCTGCTTATGGCTTTAAGAGGAAAGTAGGACATGTTCATGTCCAAAAAAATGACAGGACTATATTTTGGTGTGATTCTACAGGCATCTGACAGAGCAATGCTGCTTTGTGCTTCAAATTGCTTAATCCTTTGCTCTTCTCCACCAGTAGCACTTCTCCTTTTTTTTTTTTCCTTCTGTAAGTAATCAGAGACTGGTGTGCCATGAAAATTTGCTCAGTGCAGAAATGTTCAGGCTAGGTGAGATCCAGCCTTATAAAATCACATAAAACAGTGCTGCATGGTGTTTTCTGACCAGGACCAGATAAAATCAAGCCAAATGAACTTGGTACCAAGCCTAAATAAGGAAGCTTTGATTCTTGTCAGATGATTATTTCCTTTGGGACCTTTCCAAACCTTTGTGACTACACTCTCCCTGGATCCAAGATCAGATGCCTGTAGCCAGAATTTCTATCACAACTCATCCCTTTCCAATTTCAGGAATAACATGAGTAAAATGAGGTGCTTCAGCATCTGTCAGTATAAAACTTCTAATGTCTTCCTTGTGAAATTCATGAGCATGTGTTCTGTTTGCTGCCACAGACATAGAGAACAGAAGTGATTCAGCATTTCCAACCTCATGACAAAAATAATTAAAATACCCCAGAGTTGTTCTGGTTTTCTCAATTTCCCTTTTCTCCACAGAAAATCATGAGTTTGAAAAATAACAAATTTGCTTCCCAACCTCCCCCTCCTTTTTTTTTTTTTTTTTTTTTCCTTGTGGTGGAGGAGGAAGAATTAGTTTGAGCTACAGTTCTTGGCTAATAACAGGAATTTAAAAACTACATCTAATGTGCTATTTGAAAGCAGTGAAACCTGGTCAAGGTTATTCATCCCTCTAACCATTGACCCCTACATTCAATAAACACACAGTTGAAAAATGACCACATCAAGGAATTTTTCAAACTTGGCCAGAGAGCATGAATTTGAAGAAACAACTTGTACAAATCTCTGAAAAATTACTTGGTAAAAATGGCATTTCCTTACTGAAAAATAATCTTTTATGTATTCAGACAGGTTTCTTAGAAATAAAATATTGTTTTGGATTAGTTTTTGTTTCACCAATGAGGAGAAAAGGCTGTTGGCTTGGTTTTGGGCTTTGTAATTTTTTTGACTTTTTGTGTATTTACCAACAGTAGTTTGTATTACACTGAGACACATCTGCCAGGCACGGAGCTTCCACAGAGATACAGTTTGTAGATATGTACATCTGAGCCTGATGAAAATTCAGTGATGCCTTAGGAAATGAAGGTGGGAAAAGAAAAGAGAAAAGATGACAATGTATTGTCCTCTCACCCAAAATCAAGTGTTTTTTTCAGGCCCTACCTCTTTTTCACATCTCTTGTGTTTCGTGCATATCTGAGGAAGACTTTCTTCTTAATCCTTCAGATCCATTGAGCTTTTGGCCTCTTGGAATATGAAAGTCAAAAATGTTCTATTACTTGTTTTGTAGACATGTGACTATTAGCATGAATATAAAAAAAGTGTAGCTGTTCTAGTGTTTTTAATCTGGTTCTTACATGAATCTGGAAGCAATCAGTGCTTTGTAGCTCGCTGTTTATAGGCCCCCAACACAGTGGGCCTCAGTCACAGTAATGCTCCATCTTGGACTCGGTTTGGGTTGATAACTTTCCTTGGAAGTTCAGTAACAAAAATGTTGCTCTGCTTGGGTTGTTCCTCAGGGAAGAATGACGAGCCTCCGAGGCAGCTGATTCAAGCCCAGGAGCTTGTCAGGCAGCAGGAATTGCTGGGGTTTGAGGGGAGCCCAGCCCAGGTGCTGCCCCTCGAGCTGAGCCCTGACGAGGCTTTCGCGCCCCCAGGGCAGCTCAGGACCACCCCCTCACTTTGGGGCTGCCTGGGTAAAATTGAGTTTATGGCCAAGTTCAAAAGCAAAGAGAGTTCGTGTCGTCCTGACTCTTCAGGTTTTCCTGAGGTGCTTTCTGACTTGCTGTTTTCACAGTTCTTAGTTCTTTCTCACACACGGGTGTCATTATCAGAAGTCTGTTTTAATAAGACGAAGTTGTTTCCACACTTTCTCTTGGTGTGAAGAACAATTGATGGGCAGCTGTCTTGACCAACGGGATGGCAGAGGTGTCAGCCTTCTCCTCCAATCCCTGGGCTGTGTGAAAATATTGTAAATATGGAGTTGGATATTTTAATAAATAGTTTTCAACCTTCTCAAGAAAAAGTATCCATGTGTGTCCTTGCGTGTCCCACAGCGACAAGTTTGTTTTCCTGCCTGGATTTGGAAAAGACAAAAGTCTGAAATGAGAGCTTTTCTGGCCAAAATGGAGACATCTGGAGCTTCTGCTTAATTAAAAACTTTTCCTGAGGTGTTTGTATAAAGCTCCAGTGAAATGTGTTTCTGTCCACTCTTTACCTTTCATTGTCTCTCTTTTCAAAAATGCTTATGGCAGATGGTGGAAAAAGAAGAAAATAAACAGTATATCCAAAGAAAACAGAGTTAAAGCATAGCAAAAGCCAGGTAATTAAAATTACTATGACGTATTGTTATTTTCAAAATTTGGGAAATATTTGCAAATGTACAAATGCATTGGATTATAATATAAAAATACTAATTTCTGTAAAATTTAATAATTAAGGAACTGAGTAAAAAATATTATTTTTAATTAATAGTTCTGTACTGATGCATCCCTTTATTGGCTCCCTATGCCAACTCCTCCCTTCCCTAACTGATTTTTAATACATTTTCTTCTCTAGAAAGAAATTGAACCAACTTTTAATATCTATCATGCTTATTTTATGCAACTTTAATAAATCAAATCATATTTATTAAGGTCTGCAATTATGTATGTCAGAAATGTTGACTAGATGTAAATAAAAGCCCTTGTTTGAATGTTGCTCTTAATTATGTGCTTTTGATTTTCATGGCTTGCATTTTAGAAAACTGTAAAAAAAATGTAATTGCTAATGAATGTCTGTGCTAGGGTTTGATTATAGTTCAGTGTTTCTTATACAACCATTTGAATCTGAATATACATATTTTCCTGCTGCTCTTGCTTGAGCACTAGTACTAAAATTCCTGACTAATGCCAATGTAGAGTTTTAGTTTGTGTCTGAAGTGTGCTGGCACTGAAATGAATCACACACAAAGACTTGATATAGTGCTATAAAGGTTGAAAAGCAGAACTCCTGGTTTGGAGGTGATTTTAATTTTCTTTTCAAGCCCATCAAATGTGATCAAATCTTCCTGACATTGAATGTTTGGCAATGGTGAAGTCTCAGTCACAGCATTGTTAATCTTGTCCTGTGCATTCACTTCTGCAGAGAGCACATAAAGCCAAAATGTACGTGAGGAAGGTGTGGAACAAATGCTGAAAGGTGCATTTTTAGTTTTCCTTGTCTGGACCACAGACACACATACATCACTGTGATGAAATCAGAGTGAGTTATGTGGCTAGTCATTTGTCCACAGAGAGCAGAAGTCAAAGAAATTCTCCAGTACATCATTGGACAAGCCAGAAGAGGCAGACTCCATATTAATTCTGCTTGCTCTTTAATTTCAGGAAGTCGGTTCTGAGCCTTATGGGTATGTTCAGGCAGGAGCTCTGTGTGATCTCAGAGTAGCTGAAGGGCATCAGATGCCCTATTTCTGCCACTGAGATGTGCCTCAGCATCCAAGCAATAGCTTATAAATCTCTGAAAGCATTTTTCAGTCATGCATTTTTACCACATCCCTTAACCAACCACAAGACTTCAAAGAGCATAAAAATCACTTGTACCAGAGGATTTTTCAGCATAGGTAATATTGTAGAAACTCACTGTACTGTCACTTTGACACAAATAATTGGGCATGGAGGTGCACATACACAGAAAAAAGGAAAAAAATCTTTATCTCATACTACCACACAGGATGTGTGCTATAGACTTACAATTGTAATAATCCATCACTGTCTGTCTGTATTGAAATGGAAAACAAAAAATATGGTATTTGGACTGCAAAAAAATAAAATTGAATACCTGTGGTGCACTTACATTATTTGGTCATATTGTAGCTGATATGTCTGCAAAACTGAACTCTTCCATTGCACTTCAGATTTATGGCTGAGTAAATCAAAAGTCACTTTGTGAAGCTGAGGACCTACCATTTTGTAGGTAAAATGTTGTTTTATCCAGAACAAATAGCGTGCATATTTATCATTCCCTGCAATGTTACTTACAGAATACAAGCATTTCCTTTGCCTTGTTTAGTTTGCTTTTCTCAAAAGGGATAGTTGCATTGCTGATAGCTTGCAAAAAACCTGTGCTTTGTATTTGCGACTGGATTCTGCCCACGTGTGCAATGGAGGCTGGGTTTTGGAGGCCAGTGTGCATTTAGGGATTTGTGTGTGCTCTCACAGCTCCAGACCATTTCCAGCTGGGCTGCAGCCAGAGGAGAGCAGGGCGAGAGCCATCAGCTGTGACCTGCTGGAAAAGTGATCTCCATGGAGGAGAATTTGCAGTGGGCACAGGCTGTGGTACCTCACAGGGGAAGCAGATGCCTGCTCCTCTCTGAGGGGCACAAAGGAAGTTCTGTTGTCGTTATTGCTGATGCCATGACCTGATGGAGTTTCAGCTTCACCCCAAGTGATCAGTCTCTTGCTGTGTTACACCCTTTGAGTCACAGGGTTAAAAGATTTAAGGGTTAGAAATGTAGCTAGCAAAATGTAAGCCACACGTCATATAGCACGGCCTAGAGTAAAAATAAAAAGATCAAAGAAGAAATTAGGAGTTTAGTCATTAATATATAGCCATAGAGCAAGACAATCGATCTTGTATCTGACACTTAGCATTGCAGGAAATCAGAAAACCAAGACTTTCAAAGCCAAGGAAAGAGCCTGGACCAAAACCAAGGGGTCACAAAGACCTGGAAACAAGACCAAGCAGTGAGGAAGAGTCTTTACTTCCTCCCACACGAGCACTGACTCAAATCAAAAGGATCATAGCCTCAATTAAAGAGAGAACTGTGCAACTGCAGCAGACACCCAACAAATTTACACACAATGCAGGACAGGTGATGAATATGCATTATAGGCATTTTAGGTAACTTTATGAACATGCACAGTTTTTGGAAATAAATAGAGAATCAAAGCTTTGTAAATTCAGCACATCTTTAGGATGATAGTCCACAGTGCTCCAGTGCTGCAATAAACTATCAACTTTCAACCTCAAATTAGTTGAAAGATTTTTCTGTCTGTCACACACCTTTAGTGTTTCAACTTCTGTCCCAGCCTGCTCACTGCTGAGAGGATTGAGTCACAAAGATTAATTGTCCCAAGATAATATTAATACTGTAACTTTTTGCTTCAGCAACTGAAAGTTGGAAAACTTGATTCATTCTGATGAAGAGCAGTGATCATGTACTTTGCAAAGGTTTCTTAAAAAATTAAATGAATGGAAAAAAAAGAAGCGACTGACGATTATTTCAGTAAGTTTCCCAAAAAAATAGGGTTATCTAAACCAGTAACCACACATTAATCAGATATGTCACAGTTCTCATTTTTCTCTTCTGTAAATTTGTTTAGCTTTTTTGTGATTCCTAGAAAATTTGCTGCAGCCTTGATAGTCTTCTGCTGTTGAAAGGGTAGTGCAGTATTATTTCAACAGATTACTAAGTATTTTTAATTTATTTCTTCTGCTGCTTCATCCTGAGTCCCTGACATTGCTAAGAGCACATTAGTGAAATCTATCTTTGCATTAGTGATGCATCTTTTCCTTGCTGCCTCATGTGGCAGCAAAATGATGAGCTGAAGAAACAACATGCTTTAGTGCTTTTGGGAAATACTTTAAGTCTTGCACAAATGCCACTTATTTTCTTCTGCATTTAATATCTTGAACATAATTAGTCCATTGAGCCACTTGATAGATTCTACACCATCTACTTTTGAGTGTTTACCCTGATGGGAACCTATTTGCAAGATTCCTCTTATAACATCATATTTTATTAATCTGACGGGACAGACTACTTCAGAATATTTCTGATACCCTGGGGCACTCATTTTGGCTTGGCCAGGAATTGACTTTAGTTATATATATATATATATATATACATATATATATATCTCAAACGTTCAGAGATGTGTGTCTTGAAAATGCTTTTGGTTTTTGGTGAGGCTGGATGTTAGTTAGTGGTTTGGGATGACACTGAGCTAAGATTTTGGTGTGCCTCTTCGTTTCTTTTGTTGGTTGTTTGGGGGGTTGTACCCCTTTTATCACTTGTTTTTTTCTCATTGCAATACACCTTTTTTATATATTTTTTGTCATGTCCCATTTTACTCGGCACTTTACGCTTGCATTTTTGTTGGAAGGAAATACAACCACAGAACATGTTTTATCTGTTACTGTACTTTTACTTTCCAAATCCCAGCCACAACAAAACACAGAGTTTGGACCCTGCCCAAAATGCAGTCTTGTTTCACCTGGAGGTAGCTGCAATCTGCAGGATCTCTGCTGGAGGAGAGCTGTGGCAGGTGTGGAGGGAAAAGCAGGAATGTTCTGGCTGTACTGAAAACATTACAGCAAGTTGCATTGATCTGCTGTCACCTCAAACCTTCCCTGGCCCAGAGAAGCCAAAATATTAAGGTTTTTGTGCTACCTGAAGTTCGAAACAGAGAAGGCAGAATTCAATAAGCAAACCAGACTTTAAAAAAAGCCAATTTCATAAAGATTTTATCTAAAGTAAGAAATTGGGAAGTAAATCCTTATATATTCTCCACTTTTCCCAAATGTCTGTTGCTCAGTGTAAAATCTTAAACTATTTATTAAAAATAGCTGTTCCATGTCTGTGGCAAGGGATCAGATTCCATCAAAAGTCCACTGCAGATCTGGGAGGAAATTTTGAATATGCATCAAACAGCAGTTGTAGGTGTTCACTGAAGAGCCTGAGTCATGCCACAGAGCAATAAATCTCTTCCTCTAACCTTGTAAAATCTCAGATTATGTTTTGGTAAACAGGCACATAAATATGATAGGTTTATTTTTTGATCTTTTAAAAGATAAATAGTGTTTCTACCAGGAAATGTCAAATGCATTTGTATCACTAAAAATATTTTCTTCCAAGCAAATAAGTCAGTCTTTAACACCTAACCAGACACTTACATTTTCAAATTGATTCACCTGCAAATCTGGAAGAGTGCTTAAGATCACTAATGAAGATATGTCATTAATTCTCAATGAAAGCTCTTCAAAACTTGCCTAAGTGTATCACCTGTGAAGATTTTGTTTTCTTTTTGCATGAACCAGCATCCCAGTAACAATACCTTTGCCCTGTCAGGACCAAAGAATGTGTTTTCTTGAGACTTTGCTTACTATAATAGGTGAACTCAGTTGTTTGAAATTCATGTTTTTGACCCTAGGTTGTCCACTTGCTGGTGCTGTGGTTTTTCCTGTCACAGATGACAAGATGATGCAGAAAAAATTCCCTTTATTGAATCATTATTGAGATGGTACTCTGTAATATTGTGAAAACTTGTAGCTGGAATATATCACATTACCATGTTAAAAGGATTGGGATATTAAACAGCACAGCCTCTACAAGGATATCCTTGGGCTGATCAGGAGATAGCAGCAGAGCAGAACAGACCAACTGAGGCACTATTACAATGCAAACTCTGCAGCCCACCTGTGAGCTCCCAGGGCTTTTTTGCAATCAGGCAGGAGCTCTGTTAGAGAACACTCTGCTGGTATGTGCCACCTGTGCTGGAGCTCTGCTGCCTTTCAGCCACAGGCTGCTCATATAAACACATTGTCCTGAAGGAGTGGTGGGAAAAAGAAACAAGTCTGATCCTGTACTGCTTGACAGAAGGTATCAGAAGTAAGGAGAGGTGAGTTTTCCTAGTACTGAATCTCACCCTGGTAGTGAAGTAAAAGTGGCTTAGAGAGAGGACTGTGGGGCTGCACTGAACCTTCTGCAGCTTGATGACTGAAAGATACCAGAAAACTGTTCATTGCTGATATTGTTTGGAGCGTGGATGTTTGTGGTGTACAGGAGGCCGCTGGGAAATCATTAGGATGTTTCTCTTGCTCTTCTGGATTGTGAGGAAGCCACTCAAAAGAGAACTGTAGAATATATGAGGAGGTGAAGTCACCACAGGTGGAGGTTATAAGGGTAAAGCAGTTTAGTAGAGAGCTGAGAGCCCACAGCAACAGAGAGTGAGGGAGGAATCTGGAGATCTGTGAACTGGCCAGGAAGAACTTCATATTGTCCTAAAGTGATCTCAGTTTCTACATTAAATTTCAGTACTGTTCTTTGAATAATTTTGCTCTTGCTTCACTATCCCTTCTGTTCTCTTGCTTGGAATGAACAGGCTCCAGTTAAACAAGGTTTCTCTTCTGGTAGTTGATGTAATTACCAGAGGAATGGAGCTCTGGATCTCTGGGTTGGCTCAGCCTTATGATTTATGTTTCATTGCACTCTCTCCAACAAGTTCTTGGAAAGTATGGGAAACAATTGTTTTCTTGTGGGAAGGAGATTTATCATTCTTTTAAAAAGCCAGCTTCAAGGATGTGGTCTACTGAAATACCAGCCACCTGTCCCTGATGATTTGTCTTTTAATACACAACGTTGTGCCAACAATACAAAGAATGAATTCTTACTAATTCATAGAGGAATCAGAAATGTGCTTTCTTTGCCTTTTCTCCCCCTAAAAATTCATCAGGTCTTAAAGTGTCTTTCCATAAAGAGCCCAGAGAATCAGCCAATTAATTGTTAAAAATATAATGCCATAGTTGCCAAGTATTGTACCTGATGGAAGAGAAGGATATAGTTAATTCTTATAATCCCAGACTACATTTTTTAAGAAAAATTTCTTGATTGTGTCAGAGATCACAGTGCTTATGCTTGGTAGTGTCTCACAGCAACACAAAATTTTGTTAGGTTTAATTATTAAATACACAGCAATGCTGGCAGAAATGTAGAAGAGTGAACTGAGCTGGGGTTTTTTTTGCCTTTTTTTATTTTGCTTTTATTCCAGTATTGTTCTGATCCTCACCACACCTGTAGTTTTGAGCACAGCAGCAGAGGTTTTATCACACCCCTCATGGCTGCTGTTAATGAGCAAACAAGATGCAGGATGAACCTTGTGGGAAAATGCCTTAGGGAAAGCAGACACGTCTGAAGAGAGAAAAATATGAAACATGAAACTAAAACAAAAAATGCCCTCCCAACAAGACATTTCTGTAGTTATAGGGAAATGTATTAGCTAGCTTCATTCACAGACACTGGAGAATGCAATTTAATTTTAATTTTTCCCAACTCTCTCTCCTAATGGGATATTTACAATCAACATAATTTATGTTTGGAGCTAAGGATTTTTGTGAGATAAATAAAGTTCATTTTCATTTAATTATTCAGAGAGACCTTCATCACAGAGAGATTATTATAGGAAAAAATATTGGAAAGAAGTTACAGAAATTATGATTATAGGAAAGCTTAAAAGCCAGTTTATACAGATCAAAGGTCTGATCAGGTATGATGAGATAATAGGTTTAATTAAGATTATTTTGTCCAGCATTCCTCAATGCAGTGAAAAATGCCTTTTCTGCAGCTATTAGAAACTCAAGCTGTTCACACAGAGAAGAAATATTTGTGTTTTTCTGAAACCTCTCAGAAAGTTGTTCTGCAGGTGCTGCAGTGCCATGGAGCTGTGTCACCATTCTCACTGCACACTGAGGAAAGGTTTCCTGGATGCTGCTGCTTGGGGATCCTGGGGGTTAAAGTCTCAAAAGTCTCACTTGTGCCTTCAGTTAACACTGATCACCACATAAAGTGTGATGTGCATAGTAAGATTCCACTTGTGAAGAATAAACATAGAAATTTAGGACTAAAATGTAAATTTTATTTACAGTCATGTATATGCCTCCATAGGTGCTGAAAAGGAATGTTCCAAATTGTTAAGTGCTAAATGTTTATTTTCATATTTTCAATAACTATGATTGAGTTAATTCAGATGTGTGATTCGTATTTATTTGAGAAACAGCATTCTTACTTAAGTGTTAAGGGATGCTGGGATCAGAGACAATCAAAATAATCAGTAAGAAAAAAAATAGGATAGAAAGACTAAACAGTACACAATCAGCAAAGACTAATTTTAGATTCAATGTCAGAACTACAAAATTGATATGAAAAAAACTTGTAAGTTTTATGCCTAAAGGTTATTTGGGCTTTTTTTGACACTGGAAACCTGACAGTACATGAAAGAAAGCAGATTTTTTAGAAATATCCCTGTCTGGAATATTTCATTTTATTAGTTGAACATCTGTTGTTGTTTCTGTAAGCAGCTGAAAAATAATTGTCAGTTTCTTTCAATCTCACATCTGTAATGACATAACACCATACAATAAATTTTAATAGCTATCACAGATAACTATTACAAAAACATATTTTAGGATCTTTACTAAATTGAGAGGACACTTTTAAGTACACTGAGTTAAGAGGAAGCAGTGAGGGTTTTGTGATGCTGCAATCAGGAAAAAATAATTACAGTCCTGTTAAAGATTATTTTTGTTTCTTCATGGCACTCAGCAGTTTGAGTTTGGCAACTTCTTAACAGAGAAAACAGTCTGTGTCAAGAAAAACAGGAAATAGATAAGAGATGTTTCATATTTCCACATGTCCAATGTGTTTATTGTATAAACCTAAATTTTCAAAAACTGATGCTGATGAAGAAGCTTGGCTTTTCACCTAGGGCAAATCATTATATATGACCTTAGCAGCATCTTTTATGTTGATTACACTGAAAAACAACTTTGAAAAGTGATAGAGACTTCATTTCAAAATTTTATTTTTACATTGATGATAGATAAGCAATGGTGGAGTGGAATTATTACATGCAAAGCCTCTTTTCTGTGCCTGATTTTTGAATGTCTGAGGATCCTACCTTATCTTTTTGTTATCTCATACAGAAGCTCCCAGAACACACAAATTACCACAGCACCCCATGCTCTAGGATGGAGCTCAGGTAATGATTAGAGATATTCTGGTCAAGAGCAGAGCTCAGCGCTTCCCTTTCCCTGCTGAGTGCTGGGTGCTTTGCACTCCCCTTCTCTCAGCCTGTCTGCTCCCTTGCTTGCCTGAGGCTTTAAAAGTTGCCTGCAGGCCCTTCTTCCTAAAAGTAGCTCTCAGCTCTGTCATTCCAGTTTAGACAGTGGACTCCCAGGACATGGGATTTCTCTTTCCTCGTGGGTGTATAGCCAGGGATAATTCTGGGGAGCAGCAATCAGGAGCAGGGCCAGAGGGCTCGAGCCAAGGGAGAGAGACCTGCACCATTAAGGCAGGGAGTGCATAATTCATGTTATGTTTGGGAGGGAGGAACAGTGGCCCAGGGTCTCCCAGCAACCCTCTGTAGCTGAACTGGCTTTGTCTGTTGCCAAAATAAAAACTAAAGTAAACCAAATTGACTTCTGCTGACTTGCTTTACTTGGCGCTGCAATGGTTAATAAAGGTGCAAACGAAACGTTTGCATCAACTGCAAAATTGGACCTGAGAGATCAGGAGACTCCCAAACTGCACCTGCTTGACTCCTTGCTGTCATCTCTGTGAGAAACTCTGTTTGTGAATGATGGAATTAGTCAAATGCTCCCATAGGATTTTTTTTTCTATTTTATTTCCTGTATATCCTTTGCATGAAAACCTGGAGTTTGTGACAGAAAATTACAGCCTCGGTCCCACAAACACTGACTTTTCTATTCTTCATTGACTGTCCCTGGTGGCACACTGCAGGGATGCCAGGAGAGAGTAATTTCTGAATTTGGTGTTCTGCATGGGGATGGAGGTCAGAGCCTCAGCCCCGTGAATGCCGGGCAGCTCTCATATGAGAAGGGTTCTCTTGCCTGCAGCAAACAGCAAAGACACTGTCTGTGTTAAACACAGGCTCCTCTAGCCCATGTGCAAGGCAGATAAAATCAGAGAAAGCCAGGAAGAGAAGGGGATTATGCATAAAAAGAACAGAATAAAGAGAAGAGGGAGGCAGGATTGGGAGTGGTTGGATACAGCAGTTTCTAATTGAGAACTGGGGTGTGGACCCACTTACAGAGGCAGTCATTAAATGTCAGATACATTCAATCCAGGCAAATGCTACCATGAAAAATACAAACCCATAGCATCTATTGTCTTTAGCTCAGTTTGGAAAAAAACCACCACAAAAACTGCTCTTCAGTCCTCTAAACAAAGCTCTAGGTGCCACACTTCTACCTGGATTTTAAGACATGAATTAGGCTGGAGCAGTCATTACCCAGTAAAGCCTTGCCAAGTGCATAAACACCATTATTGATATTTTATACACTATCATTATCATATTTCCTCTCTCAAGACCATTCCCAGACCTGATTCAAGTACTTTCTTAACTTCTGTTGTTGATGGCTTTGCTTTTTTAAGTGAAAGCACAAGAATGACTGCTGCAGACCAATTAAAGCTCAGGACAATAGCATACATTTTAAAATCACGTGTTTCAAGTAACCTGCAATACCTCTGGGATATATTTTTAGTAACATAAGAAGCAACTCTAATTACTAAAATAAACTCATCAATGTCCTCACTTCTGCTGGAAGCAGGAATTTGGGCCACCATTCTCAGAGTGTAGGTGTAAAAATCTGTCATTCAATCTGGGAGCTGGAGCAATACATTCCTTCTCTGCATATGAATCCCCATTCTGCTTTGTGGCTGTCCAGAGTGGGGACAATTTCCTTTAACAAGGACAGAGGAACAGTTGGTCTCATTCACAGTCTCGAGAAGTCACAGGGTTTACAGCACTGCTTACTGTGGCACACTTGGCACTCCCAAGGATATTGCTGTCTAGGTGGTGCTTCAGTCCTCAGCTCCTTTTGCTAGGCTTTTCATTAAGAAATCCTCCAGAAGATTTATATCGCTGTCTTTAAATTTCCTTTATGCCTAAAGCAGAAATGCTAAAATCCTAACAAAGCTTTTGTAAGGAGTCTAGAATTGATAGCAACACAGTGAACACGAAACTTGGTTGGTGATTGAAAGGATTCAGAAATTGCATAGCTGATAATACTAGGGTGTAAATAAATTGTCTAGACCTCATGAGCTTGTTCTCCATGGGTGTGCTGAGAAGTGTAGTCTGTAGAAAAAGGGTGGCTGAAATGGCAAAAGTTGCAACTGCTAATTTGTTAAAAGGCAAAGTAAATGATCGGCTTGAGAAAACCATTCTGGAATATTTAATATGCAATGTCCAGCACCAGGGAGCAAAGTCTGTTTTTTTTCATATTTATAGTAATATAGAAGTGATGAGGAAAGATTCTTAGGTAGAAGGAGAGAGACTAAAACCAAAATCCCAGAACAAAGTTTTAATTAATCATAAAATATCTGAAACTTAAATGAGCATTTTTCATTTCCTCTACAAGTTCTGTTCTGACCCTGAATCACAGAAAATGCAGTGAAATAAAAAGGATTTTCTTATAAATGTCCATGCCAAGAAATGACAAGATGTAAGTAGATATTTCTCATTATTTTCAAAAACATTTCTGCATAATTACTTCTGCCACCATTTCATTGCTTTAGTGTCCCCTTGAAAGATTGCCTTTCAAAGTGTGTTTTATTGCAGTCCTTAAAGATAATACAAGGTTGTATCTTTGCTGCTTTAAGTGAAAAGGAATTTTAAATGCAGACTCCCATTTCTCTTTTCACCTGACCAGAGTGTGCATTCAGTGCCTTTGAGAGAGTTTCAATGTTTGCATAATATATTCTGTAATGGTTTTAATTTCAGCAGGATGCATATTCCAGAAGGTCACCAAAAGACTGGGATTTACCAGATAGAAAATATTATAATGATCTTCACGGCCTCAGTCTGAAACTTCATGTGGATTTTTGAATACAAGCTCTTCTCAAATTGCTTTTAGGGGGTCACATTTTAGTTCCTGCCTTCTCATCGTATCCCCAGCAGTAATGGGTCTTGGTTTTCCAGGATCCAATTTCATTGCATGGTGCTATCCAGAGGACATGGACACAGGCTAGTGAACTGCATATTTGAATTAACTTTCCATATAGAGTTGTTTGACCTCCGAGTCTCCTTCCACTTGCATGAAACACTCCATTCTGTAGCATTGCCTGTGTGCTGCTGAAGGCCAGGGCTGGCTCAGTCCTGGCTGTTTTGTGAGACTCTGCACAGGCCCTACGAGGGGCAGCAAAACAAGATTTCCTGTCACCCCTGTTCCTTGGGGACTACAGCCTCAGACAGTGTAGGAGGAGCCTTAGTAGGGTTTGCTGTCTTGCAGGTTCCACTGCTTTCTTCCAAGACTGGCTGCCAGAAGAGCCAGGAGTTGTCATTTCCCTGCAGTCTGGTGATCATTCTCTGGAGTGTAGAACAGCCATCTGTGTCCTGCACAGCAGCCAAACTAGCCAAGCTTCCTTTCAGGCAACAACCCTGCTGTTCAGAAGGTGCTTGGGAATTCATTCTGAACTAGCACTTCAGTGGGGCACAAGAAAGTTTCCAGTTTCTGGTCCTTCCTGGGGTGACTTTCCCCCCCATACTGTGCTAATAAGGAGCTGTTAAATAGAAGCATTAATAAATAATAAAATTAATGAATCCCAAGCTCCCCTCCTGTCCTGGTAAAGAAGACAAACCTTGAAACACCTTCCCATGAGCTTGTCCTATGGAATCTCCTTCTTCCTTCTTAACCTCATGGATATCCTCAGTTCAGAAACAGTTTGAGCTCTACTTTTCATTCTCTTGAGTGACTACAGGAGGGCAATAAGGATGAACTGTGATGTGCTAAATAATTGCCGTTGGTTTCATGGAAGAGCCTTCAAGTGAAGGTGTTGACAGCAGAATACCTTTCCACTTGTGTGCAGCATCTTGTGGAAATTAATTCAAATCTCAACCTATGGCCTTCAGTTTATGTAATGTCTTGTAAGAGGTGGTTTCTGAGCTGCAGAATTTTTATTCATATTTTCCTATCCACATCTGATTGAATATGACATCTGAAGCATGGGATCAAGTTTTTCTGGTTTTTAAGCCACATTTAATTTGGGAGGGAGGGAGGGAGGGAGGAAGGAAGGAAGGAAGGAAGGAAGGAAGGAAGGAAGGAAGGAAGGAAGGAAATGCCTCTCTTGTCAATGCAGACCTGAGGAACTGCATAGTTCTCTTTCATCCTATCAGTTTCTGTGAAAGGTATATGTAGCTGGATAATTTGTTTGATCTCTACATGATTCTGATTTCTTGAGCATGTACTCTATCTACAGAACACCACTCACTGGGCAGGATATTTGAGGTGTAATTTATTTTCAAGCTACCTCCAATTTTTCTCAGTAGAAAAGAGCACTCTCTATCAATTTTAACTGGATGAAGGGACATTTTTTCTACCTACAGCAAAGAGGCCATGGTAACTGTCAAAGCTCGTGCCTATGTACATTTTCTGTGAACTTACCAAAAGTAAAGTAAATAAAGTACAGTAAATTCTGAAAATTTATGCCTGTCCATTTCAGGCATAGTTGAAAGTTGATCTAAAAGGCAAAAAACGTCAGATAGAGTTTGCTGCACTCACGATTTTTAGCTTAACTCTGCAGTAATTGGAGACTAAGAACTTTCTATGTGCTCTTGGGGAAATGTCAATGTCTTCTATTTTGTTATGACATTTGAAAGCTGTGGCAAATGAATAAAAATGTGTAACCCACTCAGTAGTAGTCATTATGTCTGTGCTTCCCATCTTGCCCACTCTGTTGTACATTGGAAATTGGTTTGGTTCTCAGTTATAGGTGCTGTCTGTTCAGTTCAAACCATGAGGGTTCACACGGTAATTCTGATCACTGTCAACAAGGATCAGTTGTGACAGTACCTGGAGCTGCTTTCAATTACAGTGCTGTGAATTTGGAGTGAGAATAGAGGAACTTCAGAGCTGCTGGAATGTGGTGAGCAGGAACTCCCATGCAGGGGTGTTTGATGCCAAGTTTTGCCACTTGTTTATTTTATTGTTTGCCTGCAGAAGCACTGTGGCAGTAGCTAAGGCAACTGTCACCCGTGATTGAAGCCAGAGGGTCCTCACAGTGGCACTCACCTGCTGGGTGAATGGCCTGTGACATGTTGTGCTATCTGGAACATTCCCCCTTTTGGGCAAAGTGATGCTCCTGTGATTGTCCTGGACTTTGGGTTTTTGTTGTGATGTGAACAGGCATTCTTTGACAGTCTTTGAAGGAGCAAATTCATAACATGTGCCCAGTCATTAGCTTTAACTAATAGCAGGATTGATTAGGAGAGATAAATTTCCACACTGGAGAGAAAGGCTGATCCCACTCTAGTCTGTCTTTCCTCTACTTCTTTCAAAAATGTCACTCCTTCATCCTTGGGTTGTTTGTGGCATTAGATGTGGCAGGCACTCCGTGTCTCTGGTGTTTCGTGCAGGGAGTGGAGCATGCACTGGGACAGCTCCAGGCTGGGATGCAGCTGGAGCACAGAACCAGAGAATCTGATTGCAAAGAGCTGGGTTAGCAAGGTGTGAAGCCCTTGCAGGTGCATCCAGTCCCCATTCTCAGCCTGTGGTGGTAGCTGAAGCCTGTACTCTTAAAGGCAGTAGGAACAGGAAGGAGCAGGGCTTAGTTCCAGGCTTGACCAAGTCCACGTCATACCTGAGACAAGTAACTCCATCTTGTGTCACAGGTAATCACTTCATTACTGGGCAGGAAATACTCCAGTTGTGGAAGGCTCAGACTGAAGACCAAGCCATGATACTGTGGTCTTGAACAAGCCTCAGTGTGCTAAAGCAGCATCCAGGCTGCAGGGGGTGGAGGGTGGAACATCAGCACACCTGAGCAGGTCTATTGTTTTTTTACTCACCTACTGAAAATCCAGAACTCAGTTCCCATGTAGAATGGAAATGAGGGTGAGATCTTAGCAGGAACTGTTTGTTTTTCCTCTTGATTTCTCTACATGACTACTGGCAATGTAATTTAATGAAGTTATTGGTGCTTGGCTAAAAGGCTCTGTGTCCAAGTTTTAATTTCCTCTGTCTGTGACACATTGATGTTGGCAAAGAGGTTATGCAGAATTTAAACCAGAGTAAGATTAAAATCAGGGTAATGAATGTGTGTGCTGAAATTTGAGAGAAAAGTTTAACCTCCTTAATTTTGAAGAAGCTGCAAAGAGCCTGGATGTGCAGTACATATGTCAGAGAGGTAAAGAAAAGCCCGTCAGATTTTGACTTGGAGCCCTTAGACATGATTTGCAGCATCCTTGCAGAGAGGAAGGTGAGGCAGCTGTGTGATGAGCATGGAACAGACAGAGATTTCAGATATCCACACACAAATTCATTCTTTCTCTTCAGTTCAGGAACTACCAACGTATCACATCCACAATGCCCCAAAGCATCCTCCTAGCTAGTTGGCTCTTAGCAAAAATAGAACCAATTTCTTAATCCTTACTACCACCTCCTACCAACAAACTATGGAAATAGAATATGTATCTGCTTCAAAAAGCATTTGTCTGCTTTTCTGGCCAGACATATGCTTCAGAGGTGACAGCTGGTGCAGGAAAGAAGCATTTATTTATACATACATATATTTAGAAATGTATCTATTTATATAAATATACACACACAAAGATATATATATGTATATATATATATATGCCTACAGAAAATGCTTTATGTGCTCATGTGTGTATATGAAAAGGAAGAAACCAAGGAAACTGATGAGATGCCAGTTTTCCACTTCAGTTTTGTTACTTATTACTTTAGAAGAGTAGGGACAATGTCTCTATTCCTAATGAGCAGCAGACAGAGTAGACCTTATCTTGGGATGATTTCTAGGCAGGCAAAGTACATTTTTTGCAAATTCTTAATTTGACATCAAATAAATTCTTAAATATGCAGAAGATCAACTGTCTGGCTTCTCCTCCTCATAAGAAATAATCCTACACTCACTATTTACTGAGAATGACTCAGTAAATTCTCAGTAATGACATCTCTAGTGAAGTATCAAGAAAAAGCTAAGGAGGGCAGTTGAATTTAAAGTTCTTAAAGGCCTCAAAGAAAAAAAGTAACTCATATCTTCCTGAAAGAAAATTCATCATGTTGCCATACTACTAGCAGAGTTAACAGACACTACATGCCTGGGTTTTACACAAATGAAAATTGCAATAAAAAAGCATTTTAGGAATATGGATTTTTTTTTTTTCCAGAGAAAAAAACCTTTTTCTTGCTATATTTTCTCAAATTCATATTAAACAACATGTTTGCCTTGGCACTGAATAGATGCAAAAATTTTGAATCTAAAAATTTGATTCATCTGTAAGAGAACAAGCATTTATTGCATGCCAAGTGTGGGTTTGAAATGTATTTATTCATTCCTGATTTAGCACCTACTCATAGCATAAAACCAGTGAGATATAAAGGATACAGACAAACACTGCCCCCTCCCCAATTTTAATAACACTTACTTATCACCATTCTTATGTTAATGAAGTGTTTTTACAGCTGCCACAGTGGGCACAGGAAGATGAAAATCTGCCTTCACTCTGTTCAAAGAACCTAAGGGAGGCCAACACATCTGGTCTGGGGGGAAGATAAGTCTATCAAAGCCATTATTTCTCATCTTTTGCAGCAGCTCAGAACAAGGGTGTGAAGGAGAGAAGGAGATTTATTGACTTTAGGGCAGCCTTGTGTCTGTAGTTTTATCCCACCTACAATTCATCACTTTGTTTAATAATCGGCAGCCTTGACAGCCACATGTCATCTTTAGTATCCTGATAAGTTTTACTCTCAACTGCTCCCTTTTGCTGGGTTGGTTATAGCTCAGATACTGAAATACAAACATCAGGGTTCACATCAGAGCCAGCAGGTTCTGGAGAGTATTTCCCAGGCCAAACTACAGTGGTGATTCTATAAAAACTGTGGCTGTTTCTATGGATTGGTTGCTGTTTCCTAGATAAAATATTAGATATCACAAGGATGTCTTTTAGGACAAGCAGGCCTGGATGTGATGGAGAAAGAGGTTTTAATGGGATCCTGAGGAACTGCAGCTTTAGTCACATTGTCATTTGGGAAGCCAGTGTTCTTCTTTTAGCCCACGGCTCCTTCACAGAGCAGTGACATTTCCCCTAGAGTTTTAGTCTCAATTAATGCAAGAAATATTATGAAAGGCAGGAATGTTTTGTCTGTTCTTGTTACTTGCTGAGAATAATGATATATGCATGAGAGATGGTGGCTGGATGGGTATGAGCTAATAGGGCAGATGGAGAAGGAAAGGTGTTCTTCAAAGAAGTAAGAACTATTTTATTCTACTTTGTTACAGTGACATTGCCTCTAATCCTTTCCTTATATATTATTGATAAACTTTTCACAATGTACATCATAGTAGGATTCATCAGACTTGACATTTTATCCTCACAGTGCATTTGGGAAGCTCAGAAGTCTTCTATTTCCCATTTTGCATTTACATTTATTTCTCATTTTCATGACATTGAGAGAGAAGAGAGTGTAAGGCAAATTGTTTGAACTTCAGTTTCTGCAGTTAGGCAAGGAATGCTCATCTTGTTAAAAATCAGGCCAAAGATTTTGGTCTCTAAATATAGATTTAAAAATCTAATATTAGATACCTCATGTGGGAGAGATTGACCTCTGTGATTGACCAGTACTGTGCAAAGGCCCTACAGGAAATCTCAGAGATAGATTTTTGATTTCCTACATCTTCATTGCTAAAGAGTTACTCTTCCAAGAATTTTTATGCAAATAAATCTTTAAACACATCTTAACAATGATACATAAGTTGGCTAAAGATATTGGAAAAAATTAATTTCTTTTCAGGAACTGAACCAAAAATAAGGACAAAATAAGTTTTGGTCAGTTAGATAAAAAATACTAACTACTTGTTTGGGTCTTTTCTTCTCAAACAACAAACTTTAGAAAAAAATATGAAATGGAATGAAATGTTTTAACTGAGTAGAAAGAACATTGATTTCTTTTTTGTGCTTGTATCTCTTTTATCTCTTAAAAAAACCCCATGAGTCTTGCTTTTCCAGATGAACTGATTTAAGATTTTAAAAAAGTTATAAAATTTTAAACTTAAAATTTTTGCCTCATGCCTTATTGTTAAGTCAGCTTCTGCTCAGGTCTCAAAATTTTTGTATAACGCTATGTTCCTAGATCAAGGATAAATAAATCAATTATTGTTTCATCGCCTGTTCATCCTTAAACTCTCTTCAGTAAGGCCCTTCATTTTGTCTGTGGGATCCTGTCAGAAACCCTGCCCACAACCTCGCTGTTGGCTCCTGTGACTTTGAGAAAAAACATTTTATCAAGCTTGATCAAGCCCACTGTTAGCAGCATCACTCGATATCGGCTCTGGAGTCCTCCTCAAACACACCCTGCATCCGAGTCTGCCTTGATTTATGTTCAGTGATTTCCTTGGATCGTAGCTGTAGATCTGTTTCAAAACAGGGTTTGAAACATTCATCTTTGCCAACATGACTGTTTGGGAAGAAAGGGCTACATTGCTTTAAAAATTTCATATCAAGGCCAAGAAACGATTAAAATTATATAATCTTCTGTCTTTAGCCATTGATCTGGTCATTCAAACAGACAACAAAACCCTAAGCTCTACAGAGTCCTTCAAATGCCAAATGTTGATTTTCCACTGCTTTGCATAGACCAGATAGCAATTCTTAGCATAAAGTGAATTTTTTACTTGCTGCACTCATTGAGCAATTGTGAGCAATGTGTTGAGGATTTAGGGAAGCAGGGTAGAAAGCTGCAGGTTTTGTGGTTGATGCACGTTGCAGTTTGACACAGTCTCTCTCTTCTCTCTTTCCGTGGAATTCAGCCCTTCCACCCCGACCTGCTCTGAGCAGGACTGGGTCTGGGCTGTTGTGGGAGCCAAGAGGGGCAAAAATCAGAGAAATCCTACTCTAGGCTAGGAAACCCAAAAGAGACAAACCAGCACATTCTACAGCATCACCACTGACACCATGCAGTGCTGCCTTTACAGATCTGTTACATCAAAATGGATGGATTAGTTGGGAAAAACCTGAACAGAGATGCATATTTTAAAATATCCATATTTGAAAGTCAGCTTCTGGCTGCTTCAGTTCTTGATGAATGTTGTCAGTTTGTTCTGCAAAGACTGATCCCAGATGTTCTCTAACAGGCTGTATGTAAAGGGTATTAATTTAATTTAAATATGGAAGATGTGTTGAATTTTTTGTTTAATCTGTCTTTTCTATTTTCTAGATTTAAATGTGCACAATGTGATGAACTGATCCTCAATATTTTCCCCAAAATACACATGGAAAAAGGCAGAGGTAAGTCAGATATCTATCTCCAGATAATATTTAGTCCATTGCTTACCACACATTGTTCATCTTCAATATCTGTTTGTCTCTGTTATAAACTTAGGCCAGTACAGCCACTATAATTCAGTTTATTAAATAAGCTGATTAGTGTTTATTTAATTGGGTAACTGAGAAGATAATAGCACACAAAGCTAAAGAGCCTTAGTAGTGGAGTCTGACAGGAAAAACAGATATGAAACCACTACTATGGGGAATCAGGTCTCATTTAAAAATTAAATTATATAAATTTATTAAATTACCTTGAATTAATTCCTAAGTGTACACACACACACATTTTGAAACATCATTAAGATCCATCACAGTCATATTGATTTGAATTAATTCTCTGCAATAGGAGAGATCCATATACTATTTTGTAAACTAAATCAAGATCTCTGAATTCAAATAATTCAACACAGAAAAGCAGGGAAGACCAGGAAATAGTACCCAAAATCAAACCTGTGGCTATTGTGTGACACAACTATCTCTAGGAATTCTGAATCTCACCCCAGCAGCACCAAGTTTACCACAGACTGCATAAACCTGGCCAAAAGCAGGTTAAATTTGACTTTTTTTTTTTTTTTTCTCTAATTTATCTGAGAGCTCTTAGTGTCTGAACTGGTAAGATTTCAAGAAACCTTAATTTCTGTATGAAGCCCTCTGTGATTTGTTTTGACTGCGCAGTAGATATCCTCAGAATGGCTTCACACATCTCTCATAAAATCTTCTAATAGTACAGGAATTGAGTGTGCTTTCTGACTCAAAAAGGGTGTTGTGTGTTTGTGTTAAAAGGCAATTTTTCCTTTTGAAAAATGCTAGCACAAAGCACCACTTCCAATCGTGAGAGTGACCTGATGCTACTTGTTGTCAAACTCTGATGCTTTAGATGTATATGGCATAATCATTTTTCCTTGAAAGGCCAGAAAAGTCAGACTTTTTGGCTGCATCTGTTCAAGGCCATTACTCCTTTCGTTCAGGACAGCACTTTGTCATTGCAGGCTCTGCTTAGCAAACCCAAAGCCCACTCTTGCCCTGGTTGGAAAAGATCCTGGTTGGAAATTTATTTCTCCTACAAAATTACCGGGGAATCTTTCAGATAAATTTCAATACTAGTAAGTTTGGTGAAACAAAACTGCACATGCTCGATGTCGTGGCTCTATGTGACTAAATATCCTCTGTTTGGTTGCTGCTCTCTGATCTGGTTTTGGAGAATGCTGTGGATTGAATCAGCTGCAGCAGTGCTGCACCTCGGTGTTGTGGTTACCTCTGAGAGTGCCATGCAGCTGTTACTGCTGAGTTTGAGAGGTCTTTTAAGAGACACAAATTATTCAGAGTATGTTGGTATAATATGGGCTCGGCTCTTTGTTCAAGGAAGGGCACTGTACTAAGTTTTATTGTTTCAAGGTGAATATGCTCATACTTAGAATATATTTGCTGCTTACAAGTTGAATTTATAAAATCAGGAGGAAATCTGGCAGGCTGAGTGGATTTTTTCCTTAAAGGAAACCCCAAAGGTATAGGTCCTTACTGTGCAATAATTGGAAATTCAACCTTGTCACTGTAAAACACAGATCTCTAAATGTTTCTATCCTTAACATTTTTTTCAAATGGCAAGAAAAGATCCAAATTTACAAGGGTGAATGCTTATCTATCTTAATATGAAGGAGAGAAGGCTCATAAGATGTTTAAGCAAAGAAAACTCACTAGTCTGTACGAAAGGAATTTATTGAAATCTTTCAGAATGCATTGAAAATGATAATGCCATGCTATTAGGAAAACTTGCAATTAGATTCAGGAAGGCTGTTAAATTGGCTTATTAAATTCAATCTGCAATTGGAATAGCACTGAAGGTTCGGAGGAAAAAATTGTGTCAGCTAGTTATGTCCACTGTTGCTGTGACAACAGGATTGGAGAACAGTCTGTTTAAAACAAAACAACCTCTCCCAAAAATAACCACCAAAGCCAACAGAAGAACATTCTGCTGGCCCCACTAAACCCAAATAACCAGACAATAACAACAGGATGCCGTTTCAACTTAATGAAAATGAATCATGTAAGTATTGAAATTGTGCCTACTGCTGTTGTCTAGGATAATAGTAAACTCAGAAATGGGTAAATCAAATTAACGTCAGCGCTATTGAGCATTTGCTAATTTAGATAAACTTTTATGTGCAAACCTCAGTGAGTATTTTTGCTGAATTTTTGAAGGCGTGTTTGACCTCCTGTTCCACGATGCATGGGTGTCTTGCAAAGGGAACGTTTGATGCCTGCAGACAAGCTTTGTGTTTCTTAGCCATGGCTTGTGCTGAGCTCTGTTAGAGGCTGAGCACTTCTGAAAAACCTGCTCTCTCTTTGGGAGTCTAAATGGAAATGGACTCCCATCTCTCACCCATGGCTGCTACATGAGTTACTGTTATTGGTGCTTTTCTTGTAAGACTTTGTCTCTGATTTGTGGACCAAACTAGATAATTTTCCTTTTCTGGTGCAGTCACCTCCCTACTTTTATCTCTGTACACGTATCTGGATATTTCCAGCAACTCTTATTTCCAACTGCAGGGTCACAGGCCACAGCAGGGTAACAGTGGCAGGCAAGGGTTACTGTTCTCTTAAAATTAGTTTCATTCGATTAGGATAAATTATAGTGGGCATTCTCAAGTTGTGAAGATAAGGGCAGGGATGGACAATTATTCTGATTTGAACTGAATGAATTTGTTGATTGAAGAAGATCTGGTTGTTGGAGGTAGAGACAAAAAGGAGAGATAGAAAAGCCTAAATTTTATGCCTGCCACTTAAAATATGTCTGCTGAACTATAATTCAACTAAGTAGCAGCAAGTAACTCTAATTAATCTCTAATTAAGCCCATGAGTCTCAGCAAATAGTGGGTTTGGTTTCTTAAAAATAATAATTAAAAAAACATCCCTTCACCACCAAAGATTGTGTTTCCAGACTTTTCTAGCCCTAATTGCAGTCCCAAACACCTCATGGAATTTTCTGGGCCAATTAAATCAGGGCAGTGACTATATTAACATATTGCAGTGCATTTGGTGTTCTTGCTTGCACATTTGGTGCTTGCTTGCTGGAGTTAAATGGTTTGAAAAGTGAGGAACAGCCTGGCCCCCAGACCTAGATGTTGCAGCTGGCATTGCTCTGAAGTTGCTATGACCACTTCAGGTCTTCATGGGTAATGTTTTTTCTGATGCTTAAGGAGACTTAAAAGTAGGAGAAACAGCAAAAGCATTTAATAACCAAAAAGAGAGAACAAAAGCTGATGGGAAAAAATTGTGAAAAATGGTGTCTTTTTTATTACCAGGTATTTTATGTGGTGAGAAAAGATTCCACTGAAGCAGAGTCCTTCCTTCTGTGCTCTGCAATATATTCAGCATTGTTTATGCTGCCCATATAAAGGAATGAAGTTTTGCAGTGACAGCTTTTAATATACATCTACCCTAATGCTACTTTGGAGGATGATTCACTGTATGGGCATCAATATTTAGCACGAGGTGACATTTTCCATGTGTTTTTGGAAGAATTTGTACAGCCTAAAAGACAGTGAAATTTGATAATGCTTTTCCCAGTGTAACCATGGAGGATCTGTAGAGAGTCCTCTTTCTGAGGACTTTTCTACATGTGCTGAGTATGGGCTTTATGTGATGCATTTGTCTATTTTCTAAAGGGTTCATGAAGGAGAGACACTGGAATAAGCTAAATATGCTGTTTATGTGAGCTGCTCAATTTCAGTTTTTTTCATATGGCCTTGAAAAATATTGTTGCACTGCCTGGTTCTCTGTTGACCTTAGGTTACTCATTTGCTACTGCATTTATATTTCATGCAATGGAAATTGAACCAAACAAGTTTCAATCTGCAAATATAAAGGAAGAGGACACTTATGACAGATGAGAAACCAATGTCAGAAAATCTGGATGAAAATGGTGTTTTTGAGATTGGGGAGTACCTTTTACAGGAGTAGGATGAAATGGGGGTCACAGGAGGGAACTTGCCAGCTCTAGAGCACATGTAGGTCACACAGCTGTGATGATGGGCACAAGCCCCTTTCTGTTCACCTAAGTTGTATCTTAGAGGGTGTAGACACCTGTAAAACCTTTTAGGCACCTACATTTGTGCTGAAGTGTAATTGTAGGGATCCCAGACTGACAGCTGAGCATCCACCTTATCCATATGGCCTGGTGAGGATTCCCAGACTGGATGTTTCCATGCATCCTTCACAGAGTAAATGTGGCCTTGCATGTGTGCTCAGACCTTCAGGATTTTTTTAATGAAAGCTGGAAAATTTTAAGTAATTTTTAAGACAGAACACTTGGTGATAATACAAATGATTCTTTAGAATTTTAAAATATGAATTTGTTTCCTTGTTTTCCTTTTTTTTCCTGAAAGAAACTGAGGCAGTTTAAGAATAGAAAGAACCTGACTGATGTTATTTGCCAAGATGGGAAACTGGAACTCCAATGTCAGAATATTTTATATAAGGCATGTCTGTTGAGGCAAGAGCTAACAGAGGTTTATCTGTCTGTAGTATTATTAATGCAAATTCCTTTTGAGCTGCAAGATTATGAAGTTTGTGTCACTAAATCAAACAATGATATTTGAAAGGTGTGAAACATAGACCATGCCAGAGGAGTGTGACTCTTTTGGATAGTGGCAGATTTTAACTGCTTGATTTCTTACCTTTGTTCTCCTAAGTAAGTCTGGATTTCCTTGTCGGTTAATAGGCATTTAAGAGAGTTGTGTATTCTTATGAAAGTTTGCGTCAGGGAACTGTAGCAGCATTAAAATGGCATTTAGAGGAAGAGAGAAGTATCCTTTCATGCTGTCCTGATGAAAAGGAGTGTCAAATCCATCTGGTATTATCTCCTTTCCTTTTCTGCAGCTGTTGCTAATATTCAAAAGCAAGAACTGGCTGTGGCAGGGTCTGCAGTGGTTCTTGCTATGACTTCTGCTGGTTGATGTCCTTGACCAGGAGAGCCACTGATTTCCTATGATTCATCAGTGACTCCAGCCACAGGACAAACAATGCTGTGGATACCTGTGGGTGGCTTTGTAGTGGCTGAATGCCTGTGGGTGGCTGCCTCGTGGAAGGCAAAACATGTCAGAATCTACTGGAGGAGTGGGAAGGCTGATTGTGGTTGTAGCCACATGTGAGCACAGTTTTTCCAGCTTTAAAAGAAATTCACGTTTGTTTGAGATTTTCATACTTTGAACGTGTGTCTTAGCCTTTTTTTACATGAACTGCTAATAATACCAGTGTAGCATGCAAGCTGCTCAGGTATTGGACAGGTTAGAATTGCACAATCAGTTGATTTGATTGCATAAAGAAATGTCTCCATCAGATTCCAGCTCAGGAAAATCTTTACTGATCGTATAACAGTTTAGCAGAACACAATTTTCTATTCTGGGGTTACCTGAAATCTGCTATCCCTGACTGGTTTGAATTTTAGGTGAACTTTAAGATGAGCTGACACCAAGCTTTACTTGATTAAAGGAATAAAAAAAAATCAGATCTCTTGTATGGCAAGTTCCTATTTCTATTTTTTTCCGATTTGATATAAATAGTGGCATAAGTATTCCTAGCATCAGACTGACTATTGTGTGTGGAATAAAGCCTGAGGCTGGTAGAAATTTCTATGAGCTTGTATTGGAAGCACTTTCAACCCAGAAAGGGCTTAGTGTAGCAAATCTAGAGTCAGACAGTAGTTCAGAGTTGCATACCAGATGAGATATGTAAAGAATAGAAATTGTTTATTCTAAATGGGCATGAAGAAACACAATCTGGAAAGTAAAAGAAGAAAGTTTTTGTTCAAACATTTGGCAACATCAACACAAACCAAATTAGATTCATGTCCATGCTCTGCTCTGGCCTTGCAATGTCCTTAGCAAATTCCATAAAATACCCATCTGTGTAAAAGGCAAAGAGCTGCAATGGAAAATTGAGCATGAGGGTAAAGCACAAAAGAACAACGCACACGAGGTACTTGCTCAGAATCCTCTCTGCTCCACGACACTGCCTCTGCAAAAGGAGTTTGCCTCTCATGACTTTTCATCCTTTTCTGAATGTTGAGTGCTTGAACATGCATCCCTGTCAGCCAGTGCAATCAGTCTACAGAAATATGGAGGCATAATCCCTCAGTTCAGCACAGGGTTTTTTCCCAGTTAATAGGATACCTCACATTTCCAGTAGAATAAGACAATCTCTTGGAAAACTCGTAAGAATAATAAAAAAAATAAGGCTGTTTCCTATGCCATTTTAATTAAAGTCTTGAGTTTTAAATATGGATAATTTAATTTGGGGTGATGCTCTGACTGAACAACCAGGATATTTTAAAAAACTCGTAGCTGTTATTCTGATGATTAAGCGTTGAAAGTTTGAATTGAGATAAATCAGATTGGCTCTGTATGTGAAGTACCTTGATGAATTGGATATTTACATTTTACATATTATGTCTCTCCTTCACTTAGTTTGACTGTTTTTTGTTTTTTTTCTTTTTTTTCTTTTCTGACCTCCTGGGAATTTTGGATCATGACTCAAAACTTGACTGCTGGTATTTCATATCCAGGCTTCTGGTTCTTGGACGTTGTAATGCCTTTTGCTGTGTTTTCTTCATCTGCTTGCCATCCAGCTCCATCATAAATAATCAGTCCAGTAATTTTAAGTAGAAATTCTGAGAAATGGTTTAGTTTTCTTTTAATAGTCCAAGTCCAAATAATTTTCACATCTGCTTAATATAGTTTTCACTGAAGTACTAAAGTTATACTGTCTCCTTCCTAATTCTGTCTTCTCATCCAAAACGACCCACTAAGAACCTTGAGTTTTGGTGAGGTGAATTATTCTAATTTCTGGTAATATTGTGGGGAGTTCCTGGCACTCAAAAATGACTGTTAGGATCTGAACACTCTATACAGATATATCATGTCCATTTAAATCTGAAAAACAAAAAGGACAAAGAAGTTTTTATAGGAGGAGCTTGAGTGTTTCCTAGGGCCATTTAGCAGGCCAGATTCAGAACTTGGCTTCTACTTTGCTCCTACATGGCTCCTTAAATACTCATTAAACTGTTTTTCCCCTCTAAAATTCATTGTAGAAATAAGAATATTTTCAAAATCTTTTCTTCAGCTACTTTTGCCATGTTAAGAGGAAAAAAGCTTCAAATCTAGAGCTATACTATATTTAAACTATTAAACTATAGTGTGACATTAGAATGGCAAGAATATGCTTTTCCCCAGGAAAGTGTGTAGAAAATAAGCAGTAAATCTGTTATGACAAGTGAAAAGTGCATAAATATTATAATCTTCACTGACAAAATCATGTCTTGGTTTAGGCAAGATTAGACTTCAAAGCATGGTTGTTCTTTGCGCTACGCTAAATTCTGCGTCTCTGCTTCTGAGGTGAATTTAATTATGGAACAGAAATTCATGGAACATCAACGTCACGCAGGTCAGCTACAAGGATTGTGTGAAGGTTCATGATTTGCAGGGGAACCTCAAAATCAATAATTCATCCTGGGGAGCTGAGTGTCATGCTTGTGCTGTGCTTTTAGCACCTGGTTTAGAGAGTAAAAGAGTTCGAGACACGTTGGTGTTTGTGTTCTCAGCTCCAACTGATGCACGTTTTGGGAAGAAAGGCCAGAGACCGAGAGCACTGCAGAGATGACACCTTTGATTTCTGTAGGGAAAGAGAAAACTGACTGCTCTAACTAATGACACTCCCTGTTGGCCAGAGGTAGTGCAGGAAAAATAGCAAGGCTGGTACTGCAGTAGAAAATGTTAAGGCAATGAAGATGAGGAAAAGGAAATACTGTCATGAATAGCACCTCTCTCATTTAGGCTTTAACTTCTTAGACTTTGAGATGTTCCAAGCAAGCAAGAAAGCACATCTGCGTGATGGATGCTACAAGAAAGAAGTTAAGCAAACAAATTTATGGAGAGAGGTTTCTCAAAAAAGCTCCTTACAATAGTTTATTTCACTTTCTGCTGAGGCAGGTCTGAGTTTTATAGTTAAGTCAAAAGGGCCTGTGGTGCTCAGCACTTCTGCAAATTGCATCTCTCAGTGATGTGTCTGAGCAAGAACTAATTTGTTCTTAAAGCACCTGTTACTTAGAGTTGTAACCTGATTTTACAGATTTTCACAGATAGATACATCTATTAATCAAGCCAGTAAGGATCAGGGCTTTCAATTTTAGTGCTATATTAGCATTTGATCAAACCTTAAGGCTGTGTGGTTTTTGGCATGGTGGTGGAAGGGACACGTGTTGCTTATAGCTGATGTCTGCCTGGAGCTCAGCAGTGGTGAGCTATCTAATTATTTGAATTCAACAGATTTGGGAGTCAAATGGTGCTCATTTTTCAGAACGGTTCAAATAAAGGAAAGTGTGAAATTTCACGTCATGCACTACAGAAGATATGCCATAAGAAAACAACAGAACTTGCTGTTTGGAATAATTCTAGCACGTGGGTGCTCGTGTAGAAACAGAACATTTCCTCCACACTGTGATACAAATCAGAGGGCAGACTGAGCATGGCTGGGTCACAGGAAAAAAAACAACATAAAAGATACTCAAAACTCCTGGGAAAATGGAAGGTACTTTGAATTAAACTTTATGGCTGCTGTATGTGTTGCTTGCACATCTGCTGCAGAAAGAGATGCAAAGTTAAAGGTGGCAGGCTGACCCCGACCAGCCCCTGCTTCTGCCTCTGCTGAGCAGAAATCTGATTCTTCTCCTGTCCTTCCCTTCCATTCTCCTTACTTTTAAATTGTGAGGGAAGATATCAGTGGATAGTAAAAAAAAAAATCTTTTATTGTTGCTACAAAACCTGTTGCTGGGTTTTGATTGAATTGTTCACTTTATGCAGTTGACTCCATGAATTGGCTTGTTGAAGTAGTTTGTTTTTTATAAGTCCTTGAGGATTTTTCTGCCTGGTCTGAGATTCTCTTCTCAGCTATTCCTATTCCTTGTATTTTCCTCTCATTTCTCTATTTTTATTTGCACTGCTGCAGATATTAAAAGACAAAGAGATTTGATTTTACTAATCTCCTTGTGCCTATGTATGTAGTGAACCAAATGTGGAATGAGGAGTGATTAAAGTATCTTTTTAAAGGATAACAGAGTGAAGGACATACAGTTTGACTTTGCTGTAAAACCTCCACAAGTCTATGAGGAAAGAGCTGATTATTAGGGTGTCAAGTAACTGAATTGTCATTCCTTGGAAAATACTTGAAACGTTTTTAGAATGTATTTCTTTTTTTTGATAGGGCTGAAGTTTTATGATTTTGTTTTCTTTTTTTGTGTGTGTTGTCGGTGAATATCCTTTGTGTTCAGTGAGGAATGCCAAGGTCTCCCCAAGTTGCTGTTGATGGAAGATGAACATGAAAATGCATTTAAATTCAGCAATGTCTCCTAGTTTGCATGAAACCTAGTTTTTGTGTTTATTTCTTTTACTGATGGGAGGAAGAGGGACAGATGCCACTTTTGCCACTTTCCAAAGTAATCCTGAGCTTAATTGGTATAACTCTTTGGGGTGGAACAAGGCAGCAGTCTGTGTATTGCTCATTCTTCTTGCCTTGAATCATGTGCAGGACTTTAGGGAGGCATTACACAGCTGCTCTGTGTCAGGAATCGTGAGAACTCCTCCTACTGCAGATTCCAAGAGAGTCCAGAAGGTACTTAGGAGCACAAAATAATTGGTTCTGTTCTAGACTGTTAGTGGTTTGTTGGGTGAACTGAGGAAAGCCATTGCCCTTGGGATTTTTTTTGTTTGATTTATTTAGATTACAAAAAAGGCACAATGTGGTGTTGCCTCCGTGGGCCAAGTGGCAACTTACAGCAAGTATTATAACAGCCTGATATAAATAGCACATGTCAAAAGTAGCTGGTGCTGGGCACTTGTCCTCCAGCAGCAAAGATGATGTTCATATGGACTCAGAACTACTCTGAGCTGTTAGAACTGGAAACATGCAGTGCTCATAAATTATGGCATTATAGGCACACAAACAGATCCATAAAAACAATTGTTTCTTGTTATATGTTGGCCTCATACCAAACGAAAACCCTGCTCTGACTTGAAAACCTTCATAAAATTTCACCCCTGAGAAAAGATTCACCACAACACAGTGAACATCAAAGTAATTAGAATTCAGCAGAAGAGATTTAAAATAGATTTAACTGTTCCATTTTGGATAAATTAACAATAAGAAGGAGAAAACTTCCTTAGCAGAAAATAGCAAGAATGAGCTCACTATTTTCTCTGTGAGGCAAAGTTTTAAGAGGCTCATGGCTTGTGGTGCCCCTTGTATTGTGTATAATCATGGTACCTGGGAGGAGTATGAGACTGAGCATCAGGAAAAATTGGGCTATACAAACATATATGTGGTTCTATGCACTCTTCTTATGCATCTAGAATCCTCTGTGTCCCTTTATTTTCCCTTTAGAGCTCACTACCTGGGCACTGTTGTAAAAGTCGCGTGGGTTTGACGCCATCTCGGTGAATCCCGCCCAGCCCTGGCAGGGCAGGGCTGCTCTGGATCCTCTCAGCGCCCACAGTGGGGCACAGAACAGCCTGGGGGGGCTCGGGGGCTGCCCCAGGAACGCTGATCCCAGCACAGGGACAGGGCCCAGGCACCCAGAGCAGCGCTGGGCACAGCCTTGGAACGGGGCAGGCACAAGGGCAGGGCACAATTCTGCAGCCAGCAGGGCAAGGAGCGGGGGCAGCGCAAAGCAGGGGCTGCAACATTGCACCAACACTGCAGGGATGCACGGGAGGGCACAACTCAAACAAACCAACGGGGCCTCGAGCTGCAGGGGAGGGACAAGGGAGGGACAAGCAGGGGGCTGGCACAGGGAAGGATTGACATCCAGGAAGGGAACATTCCAGAACAAGGGGTGGGTTCAACACAGCATTGACACCTTCAGCAGGTGGATCAAGAAGTGAGGGACAGCTGGGAAAGGGAGGAGAGAACTTGGAACAAACCAACCAACCTGGGGAAATCAGGAATGATCCATTAAAGAAATTACAGTACAAACCCACATTAAAGAAAAGCACACCACCACAGGGATTTTTTTTTTCCTTCTACATATATGTAATGAATTCTCATAACATAATTTTTTGCATGGTTAAAGATAATAGGTTTTTATTGCCATTTCCACTGATGTCATCATTTTGGCATCATATATTTTTATTTACTTTTCCAGCACACAAATACACCCTGCTTTTCTGTGTGCCATCTGTTGCAGTGGTGTGAGCTGGAGGATTGATGGTGTGATCACACACTTGGGATCTGGGGTTGGAGAAGGAGCAGCAAGCTCTGCAGCCATGGGTTAGAATGTGACACAAATATCAGGAGTGGCAAAGAAGAGAAATCACAGAGTCATCACAGCATTTTTTGATATAAAGGACAACTTGAGTTTCCCAGTTTGGTTTCCTCATGTGCTTTGTGCTCCCTAACTCTTCCTGTTGGCTGAGAGCTCTGGACTCTGTGCCCTGATGTTCCAAAGCTGTGGGGAAATTAAATGAGCAATTTCCCCACGCTGGGTGGGTGGGTATAAATAGAACAAAAATGTGCTTAGTAAAGAATTGTTCTATAAGTGCTGTTATAATAGCTGTTATAAAAAGGTCAATTTGAAGAAATCTGGTTAAACCTGTAATAGCAACTGTGCAAATCTTTAAGTAGATATTTCAAACACAGTCCAACTTTTTCTATCTGTCTACAAAGTCAACAAAGTCTAATCCAGTGATCTTGCACACTGCAAAAAAGGAGGAATAAACTACCTAATGTACCTCATGTGGGTAAAAAAGGGCATCTTTTTATCTCATATTTATAGGTGGAGAAGGATGCAAAATTTAATTAGGAGAAATTATCTTTTCTTACATGCTTGAAGCACATTCATTCCTTCCAATAGTTAGATCTTGAAAATCTGGTGAATATTTTACAATTTATCACCGACAAAGAGAATCTGAGTTTCATATTGCTACAAGAATTTTTGGATTTTAACAAACTATTTAAAGGAACTACCCTCAAGGCCTGTTAATCACTGAAATAGCTATAAGCACATTTTTAATGAATCAAGAACACATTTAATAGCTTTACTTTTTTTCTTTAAAAATTTATTGTGTACAAAATGCAACAAAAGCAGTTATGAAATCTAAATTAATTGTAACTCTTCAAAAAACAAAACCAGACAATCAGATATGCATTTGCAATATAAAATCAGGATTTTTTTGGGGAAGATTAAGTTTGTTTTCTGCTTTTGAAAGAAGATAGGGAGACTTGCACTCCTTTGATTGCATAGCTCTGATTGCTGACAGTGATATGCTAACAATGATTGCTGGAATTTTCAGAAAAACTTCATAGTGATAATTCATTTACAGTTGGTCATTTAACTGCATATTTCTCATCTTTTCTGAGGGTATAAATCCTTAACTTCAGTGTCTTCAACAGAAGAAACTCAGCTGGGTTCTTAGGAAGACGCTGTCCAAAGGTCTCGTGTCACACATAAAAGAAATTATTTAGAAACTTGACCCAATGCCATCTGTGTATTATCAAATATCTGTTAAGCTGTTGTGATGACACCACTTTCTCCCATCCTTCACTCTTTATTCCTTATACAGTCACACTATTTCTTTAGTTTTTTCACTTTCTCTTAGTTCTTCCTCAGAAGTTGATAGAACCAAGTTGGGTAACTTGGTCATTTGCACTGCATGGAGCACAGGCAGTGCTTCCAGCTGCAAATGGAGCAGATACACAAACCAATATAAAAACATTAAAAGGTGACTTGGCATATTTCCAAAGAAATTGGGATTGTTCAGCCTGGAAAAGGGAAGGCTTTGGGGTGACCTCATTGTAGCTTCCAGTACTTTGGAGGGATCCCATAAGGAAGATGAAGAGAGACAATTTGTAAGGACAGGTAGCAGAGAATTTAACAGGACAAGGGGGAATGGCTTCACACTGAAGGAGAGTAGGTTTAGGTCAGATATTATAAGGAATTCTTCCCCTGGAGAGTGGGGATGCCCTGGCACAGGTTCCCAGAGCAGCTGTGGCTGCCCCATCCATGGCAGTGTCCAAGGCCAGGTAGGACAGGGGCTTGGAGTAACCTGGGATGTTGGAAGGTGTTCCTGCCTGTGGCACAGCGTTGGAACAAGATAATTTATAAGATCCTTTAAATTCCAGGCTATTCTATGATTCTATGATCCCGTGAGTGGAATTGTTTGTGAGCTGTTTAACTGGAGGTTGTGTGCATTTCTGCTCTGCTTTTATTTTGCTGCTTTTTTTTTTTTTTTTTTTTTGAGGTAGAACACTGTGTTTTGCTTAATTTTTATTATTATTGGCAGTTTAGGTAAGAGGCATGAGACTGTAAGGAATTTAGGGCTGAAACTTCCCCATTGTATGTAATTGAAAGCACTCAGTGCCCTTTGCCTTGAATAATACTACAATAAATATAGCAGAGAAATGCAACAGCAGTGATGGTCCTGCTGAGATTAGGGGTATTTCACACAGACATCTTTTCTTTCTCTTTATTCACGTGACAGAAGCTAATTTTAAAGAGAAAAACCTTACAGAATTCCAAGCGAATAAATAAACTGGAAAATGTTGTTATTATTTTCTGGTGGTACAAAGCAGTATCAAACAGTAAGTATCAGCTGGAATGAATCTCAGTAGAAGTTGTTTTTAAAAGTGCAATAAAATTCTAATATCCTCTGAAAGGTTATTATCCAAGTAAAGAAGGCATTTATGTATAAAGCTATGCCAATTTGTCTCGTCAAGATGGGGCTTTTCATGACACCAAATGTGAGCTAATTCTTTTTTCACTTACCTTGTAAGTAGCTTTATTCCAGTACTACTGAAGTCAATGACAGAGCTGCCATTAAATTCTTTTCATATAATAGCATAGAACTAATGGCAAAAAGGCCATGAGGTGGCAATTCCAGCTGGCAGCGTTTACAAAGGAGACTTTATGAGGAAGTTGGATAAATTCAAAGCCAAAGTGCAGCAGAAGGTGGCGAGTTCTCAATCAGCAGACTGGATTTACAGAAAAAAAGTATTGTAACAAATGAAAGAACTGACACAGAATTGGTGGAATGTGGAAGAATTATGGAGTTATGAGCTGGTAAAGAGGTTTATAGAAGCAAATTAAAGTATAAACATTAAGAATGGCTGTATTGAGTGGCTGGAAACAATTGCTAGGCATTTCCTGAGGTTATGTTCCTCACGGAGATGTTTTAATTTCTAAGGATAATGCTCTGAAAAGCAAATAGCTTATTTTATTACTTTCTATTATTTCTGTAGCTACCCACTTATCTCTCTAGATTTGGTTATGTTTCCTTTTCTGAAGTTATTCAGGGTTATTTAATTTCCTTGTAATATTCTTTTCATGGGCAATGTGGACATGCACCTGTCATCAGAAATTCACTTGTGGCAAGCTCATAAATAAGCAGTGCCATCCACAGAAGATGCAGTTCTGGATCAATCTGCTCCTAGGAGCCAGTGATATGAAGAGCAAATAAAGCTGGTGATTGGGTTAGTATCCAGTAAATCCAAGTGAAGTGCCATCGTAAATCACAGTAGGGAGGCTGGAACTGGGTGATCTTTAAGGTCCCTTCTAACCCAAACCCTTGTATGATTCTGTGAAATGAGTCTCTCCTGGGGATTCAAATATCTTCATGCCTGGATCTCTGTCTATCCTCATACTTCAGCTCCTCACTTGTAAATCAGGAATGAGAATGTTCCTCTTCACAAGCATGTAACTTGATCTCAAAAGCATATATAGGGCACAAATATTATAAGATGGGACTCGTTTATATGACTCACATAATGTGTAGCCAGAGTGGGTAAATATTGTCAAAATTTCTTTTCAAGCATGTAGATCCCAAGGAAGCAGCTCCCATTCAGTACTTAGAGTTCTGATGTCCTGGACTGCAAAAAAGACAGATGTGGGAGACTCACAATAAATATATTTAACTCATACAATTCTAGAATTTAAGAAATATATAAAAAATTAATTAAAAGCTATACATAACCCCTTCAAATTAAAAATTGTATTTCTTCTTCCTTAAAATAATGAAATCCAACAAATATCTAAGCAAATTTGGCAAAGTTTCTGTAGGATCTATCTGTACTCATTCTTTCCTGTGTAGTTATATCTCCCTGTGATTTTATTTTATATATGTCACTTTGAGTTCCACCTCACAATCCTCATTCTGCTGTGTGAATGTTGGAAAGATTTCCTGGTCCTGCTGCTCTGTCTCTGCTGGCATTTTCATTCTTTATTCAAGTTTCTCCCTATTCAGGTCTGCTTCCAGGTAAACAAGTCTTTTTTTGCAGCCTCACTATGCACGAGAATTTTCCCATGCCTTTAATCAGATTTAACTAAGCCCTTAATTGCCTCATTATATTTGGTCAGATTTTCTAATACGATCGCTTAGATGACAGAGAGTGGTCATAATCTGGCAGCAAATTCTCTGTGGCTCAGCGGAGCTGATGGCTGGGCAGAATTTGACAGGGTTGAGTTTTCCCCTCCTTGCCAGAGTGGCTGAGTTACTGGAGGGGAAGGGCAGGAGCTGGGTGGGGCTGCAGGAGTCCAGCAGGGCTGCATCAATCCAAGGCTGGCAAGGGGGAGGGTGGCCCTGTGGGTTTCAGCCACTTGTGGGATGAAGTGTGGCACGAGTGTCTCCGTGGTCGTGTTCCTCTGAGCGCTGTAAAATTTGACCACAGAAGTCTGGGTAATAATTTATGTGTCTCAAGTGGGTGAGATATTTAAGTGTCACACTCTGCAAATCCCAATGGCTGTGCTATTTATGGCAGGTTCTGTTTTTATCTATAGATCATTTGTGACATGTGACAAAAAAAGAAAGAAAGCCTGCGGCAAAATAGATTTTAGCTAGGTCTAGATTAGATTTTATAGGTCAGCAACTCTCAGTTAATTCAATACCATCTGATTGCTAAAAAGGTACTTAATGAGGCTTAATTGGAAGGGTTGTCTTTTATTGTCATTTAATGCAATTGCATTTACATGAGTTCAGGGTTTGGCAGTGGGTTTTTCTCTGAGCAATTCTTGGGTCTCAATCTATCAAAAGGCAGTAAAGGATCCCAGTCTGCTCCCAGGCTTTCTGTCTGATGCTTGGAGTGTCAGAAGCATTCGGAGCAGCTTTGGAGAGTGTGTGACCACTGCACAGAAAGGGTCTCAGCCTTAAACTGCTTGCTAGCTTGATAAACAGAGAAATACAGCAGTAAATGCTTTGGATTTTGCATTTCAAGGGAATAGGAATTTTATGGAAAATTTTACTTTTAAAAATTATTCCGTGTCTTCTATCTCATTCTAATGATCAATTAATGTCATAATGTGACATAACAGGAGAAAAAAAATGCCATATTACTTTTCAAAAGAAGTTTTAAGCTTAATAACTTTTTCAGTATTGACTCTTTCCTCAAACTATTTGTGAAGACTTTTCCTGTTTATCATGACAAGTTTCACTCTATGTATGTTATTGTGCTGCAGCTCCTAAAAATGATGTAGATGTGAAATAAAGTGGATTTAAAAAAAAAATAGATCAGGATGTCATATATAAAGCATAATCACAACATTTTAAATTAATNAAAATAAAAAAATCTTCTAGCATTTTCAGTGTTTTTTTTTAAAGAAAAAGTGTTTGAAGCTTACAGAATATTTTCTGCTGACCAGATGGAACAGGTTTTGTGATTAGACTCCTAAGAGGCTGCATCATCTCAGGTACAGCCAGTTTTGGACACCAACCCTCTGTGGTTTCTCAGGTGGTGTGTAAATACACCCAGCCACTGGGCAAGCCTCAAATAACCCAGTGCACCCAAGGGTTTGGACTAAACTGATACTGGAAATACTGAGGGACAACAGATTGAACTGACAAAGAAAAAAAATAGTGAAGATGCAGACATGACAATAAATTAACTGGGCTTGAATGATAGTAAATGTGTCTACATCAAGCTCTCAGATGTGCTTTTCTCACAATTGAATGCTATTAAATTCTATACAAAAGCCTTGTTAAATTTAAATTAAATGCTAATTTAACACATCTAAAGGCATTATCACATTTTTTTCTGAACTGTTTTTCTAATGACTTCAACTCATGTGATGTATTTATGACAAACTTCTGTAGCTGTTGTGCTGGAGAATTTCTGAGTTTATTAAATAAGTTATATCCTGCTCCCTGTCAACCATTTACAATATGGAAAAAGGCAAGAGTCAGTGAAGCACAAACTGAAAGCACAACCCAAAAAGTGGTTCATACAAAATACATGGAAATCTAAAGACCAAATGAGGGGGAGATAAGATAGTAATGAAGAAGATGCAATTAAGAAGAGAAATTTCAAGTTACACTTTCAGCCATCAAAATCCTGCCAATTGAAATGCTGGATGGGTCCTGTTGTACTCATGGGTTATTTAGAAGAAAAGGTGCCTTTATAGTTTAATGAAATTAGTATATCTTTCTTCTCAATACACCATGCTGCTTGAACAACTAACCTTTAACTAATGTGCTAATGCCACTTCCAATTGATGTACCTATTCAAAATGAACAATGCTAGTGACAGAATAATGAAAACAATTAAGCTGAACTTTTCAAAATTAATAGAAGAGATTGCATCTTCATTTTAGACAGCAAAGGCTATTAGAATCAAACGTTTTTCATGAGAAGACTTAGCACTGTTGTGCGTGGTTTCAAAAAGATGCACACTTCACATCCTTGTCTATCAAAAGCTAAGTGATCTGAGTAGACTCCAAAATCCCAGAATTTCCTTCAGGTAACTAATTTTCTCTAAGTTTTTCCTTTCTCTGATATTTCTAGTAACAGGTGCTCCCTGTAGCCCTCAGGAGGTGAACAGTCCCCCTTGGGATGCCAGGACTTGCACAAGTTGAGCTAAGCAGGTCTGGGCTTTCAGATGCTGGTGGACTTTGTAGGTACATCCTCAGATTTGTTCAATACTCCATGAAAAATCCCTGTTCATGAGGAAAATGAGAGGACTCAATGTAGCACGAAGCATACTGTTCCACAAATGACAGAGCTCATTAAATTTAACTTCCTGTAGAATTTTCTCACATGTTCTTATGTCCAGCTTCACAATTAGCACCCTCTCTGATCTTATTCATTACCACCATCTCTTAAATCCCACTATACTTGAAATCTTCTGCCTCACCCTTGCTCTGGACCTTTCTTATGAATATTCTTACATTATTCTATAAAATATGACCACTTGTACAACTTGGTAAATAAACCAAGCATCCTGGATTATATCTACCAGCAGCATCTTCATAAGAACAATGGCAGTTTTTCTCCTACCATAAAATGGTGTATCATTACTTTATGTGTCATAATTTTATGGTAGGAGAAAACTGCCATTGTAATTATGATTTTCTTTTTTAAATAAAAATCAGGAGTAATTATACTAACATTTGCTTAAAAAAAAAGGTTGTAGTTATATATTTTAAGGATAAGCTGAGTTGTTGTATTTTGCAGAGAGCTTGCATAAACCTTCTGGATTTAGTCAACAACTTACCTATACCTTGCTAAAAAACTTAGATTTGCTGTGTCTCACCCATACACTGAATTAAAGAGAAGATGCTAATCCCAGTAATGTATCTTGAGATCTTCCTGTCTTCCATGTGCTCTGCCTAAGCCCCTGCAGTATTACAAGTAAGTCTTTGGAGTGCATTTTGACAGTGATGGTACATTGCTATTATTTTTGGAACGATATTTGATGCTACATAATTACTACTGTGAGCTCTGTGCTACCAGAAGCCTCCATTAATCACAAATATTTTGCTCCTCTAGTTATGGCTCTTCCTTCCCTTGTTCCACTGACTTCCGCCTTCTGTCTTATTTTATTTAAATCTCTGTCCCAGATCAGCTATAAAGAGTAGACATTTATGGGAAAAACAAACAGCAAATTCTATGCTGGGCAATGTAGGCAGTTATTTGTTTGTTTGCATGCTGAGAAATCTGCCAGAAGTACCAGAACTTCTCTCTAGTGGATAATGTAATAAATTAGATTTCATCACCATGTAATCAGAGGTCCATGAGAACTGGGTATGAAAATCTTTCTTCAAATATTTCCTCAGTGGAGCCCATTGTGATCTACACATAGGCTCTGTTTGAAAATGTACTCCCTTGTTACATGGCTGTGCTTGCTTTCCAAAGAAACCTAATCTTTTTTTACCTCAAAAACTGCATGGAGGCTCTGTGTGTTACTAGCTAATAAAAGTGTATAAAGAAGAGTTAGCTGTAGAAGAAGGGTGTATTTGTAAGCATCTGTTACATTTATATCTTCTAAATACGTCCACTTGAGTAGGCAGATCCACAATTTAGCTGAAATAAAACAAGACCAAAAAAAGACATTACAAATATTCTGATTCTCATTTGAAAATTTCATCTTTTTGAGACATTAACATGTATATAAATAAATTAGGAGGACTGAAAATGTCCAAGAAGAGGCAATGAAGCTGGCATGGTTTGTAAGCCTGACTTCTGTTGTGTTTATTGACATGATTTCATCTTTAAGTGCACAAACCAGCTGCTGGGGGCACTGGGATGGGTCAGCTGGTTAAAGGACATAAATCCCACCCTGCTGAGGAGCCTGGGGCAGCCACTGCAAAGAGAGAGGGTGGCCACCAGGTTTTGGGCTGATCTCCTGATCTCGAGAGCTGTGTTTAGTAGGGTTTGAAAATGCTCAAAAAGGAAAGTGCCTGGTGGATTCACTGCCCTTCCCCATGGGAGACTTGAGGAGCTGGAGCGAGATCATCAAGGTGATAACTTTTAAGTGGTTTGTAATACACAACACTAGATCCGTATTTTATTTTGGTGATAACGGAGAGTTGGCAGGAATACAAGGAAATGGGTAAAATCACAGGAAGGTGCCTGTAGATGTCTTCTAGAAAATGTTCTCCTTGACAGAAATCTCCCACACTGTAGCCTTTCCTTTTGTGGCATCAGCCAGCACAAACTGCAGCCTCATGTTTACCTCTCAGGGATCTATGGACACTTTGGTTTCTTTGCTGGGTTCCTCTAAGTTCCAGAACTAGAGTTGGTTTGGTATTTGGGGTTTTTTTTTGAATGGTGTTCATTTTTATTTGTAGACAGCCTGCTAAGCCTCAGAACCCTGCTTTATTGTTTTAAATATATCCTTATATCCTTAGCATTCTTTCCCCTCTTTAATTAAGTGATAACTACAGCTTTGTGCTAAAGGCTTTTTACTTCTAATTGGGTCTTTTATTCACAGTTTAAAAGCAACATCTTTTTTTCCCCTTCCTTGACTAGAGTTTTGAATTTTTTTATACACTTACCACGAGTTTCACCATAATAATTTCTTTTAATAGTCTTTCTATCATGGAGAAGTGTTTTTACCTTTTTAGCTGTTCCTTTTTGTTTGCTCTCAGTTACTTCTTTTTCATAGCAACTTCTCTCCTTGGAACTGAGTATTTCTCGGGTTGATTTGTGCGTCTGTGGCTTCCTCATACCTCCAAAGACACTGAAATCAATTTTGAATTGAAGAGTTGTTCTTATTTTGAAAATTGGTCTTCAGTAACTGCAGCTTCTACTCTGTCCAATATACTGCTAAGGGAGTAATGAAAAATTGCTTTTGCCCTTCAGCAGTCTCCTTTTTAATCAAAAGAATTAAGTGTCCGTTTAATTTCAGCTGTTTCCTCTCTGCCCATCTCCCCAGCCTGTTGGGGTCCCTCTGGAGGGTTTCCCAGCCCTGTGGGGTATCAGCCACTCCTCCAAGCTTTGTGCCATCAGCACATTTGCTGAGGAGGCTTCTGCCCCCTCATTCAAGTCACTGATGGATAAATCAAACAATACTGGACACAGTTTAATATTTAAAATCTGATCGAGTCTTTGTCTCGGCTCTGAAAATTTTGCCTCCAGCCTTTCATTTTCTATAGTAAAGAACACGTAGAAAAGCTCTTACTTTTGTGCAAGAGGTACAAATCACTAATAACACTGAAAATCTGTGTTTTCTTCAAAAATAATCAAGGAATTTCCTTTTAAATTAGGGAGTTAATATTTTATGCAATTCGAATTAACTTTGGGAACATTTATCTCATCATGTTTGAAAATTCAAGTCTATGAGGTAATTTGAGCTAATTTTGGGCAGGCTCATTAGGGAAAAAAGGTGTTTCTATTAATAGTAATTTGCAAGAACTTTTGTTGAAGATTAAAGTCCCTTTCAGACTAGATATCTTACAAGTCAGTGACAAATATAGCAACAGGCTTACACAGAGAAGGTGCAAAATCTCAGGCTTGAGTTAGTAAGAAATTGTACCATTATTAGCTTCTCATCTTCCAATATTCATTAATATTTTTATCCCAATACAATCACCTTTGATGACACTACTTTCCTTTTTAGTTCATTTTCAGAAGAGATCAGATGAAATAAAGGTCTGAGTATTCAATTAAAATATTCTGTACTCCTTGTCCAAGAGCTCTCTGGTCTAACACAGAACATCCAGCAGAATGAATTTTTCAGAAACAGGGATGTGTCTTTGATATCAGTGCAAAACACTTTTGATTAGAAATAGGAGCTTTAGTTTTCCAGTCCTGCTTTTGGGCTGAGCTGGACCAGGGTTTTTAGTGAGAGGAATGGCTTGGCTTAACCTCTAGAGCAGCTGAGCACTTTGCTTTCACTCCAGCCATGTTTTTTCACTCTCTTGTGGAGAAACAGGAGCTCAATTTAGTTCTTTTACCAAAGGACACCAGCTTTTACCAGCATTTCATACATTTTTATGGTGGAAATCTTGAATATTTGAGATCGGGTTGGGAATACTAAAAAAGTGCTTTGAGTTTTTTTCTTTTAAAAACTTGATGTTTTCAAAATTAATTTGAACATGTTTTGCTTCACATAGAATGTTGTTATGCTTAGATTGCTCATTTTAGAAAGTATGAGTTTCAATTTAAAATAATGGAGAATTATCATGTAATTTTTCTACAACTATTTCTAATGACTAATGCAGTTAATATTACCCTGCACACCATTCATCATTTTAGGATGAATGTTATTAGCTGAAAAGGATTTTTTTTTCACATAATACAATATAGATAAGAAGTAATTAGTAATTTGCATAGTAAATACCAAAAATAAGTGCATCCAAATTAATGAGCTGTGTATCTGTACACATACTAAAGGAAATTATGCTGCTTAAAGATAAGGAGATGTATTCCATCCATTCTGTATGTAAAACTCCTTGGAGTTAGATTTGACAGATATTAAGTCAAAAAACCTTCTTTTTAAATAGACACAGCTACTTCTATTAGACAAATGATGGTACAGTAAGAAGAGGTCAAAGCCTATAAAAAGATATTTTTTTTGATAGCTGGTTACAAGTGAATTGTCTAATACAGGGATGGTGTCTTGGTTTGAACAACAGGTGTCTGCTAAGGAAGGCAGGAGCCTCCCTTGGAATGAAGAATGTAAGCCTCCTCCATCTAAATTATTATAATTTCGAAATTAAGGGGCTCTCAGGCAAAGATATGGGGGTAGGAATAGCAATTATTTATTAGGAAAATTAAAAAATAACAAAACAAACAAGCATGCAGTATTACAAAGAAAAGCAAACCCACTGAGAGAGTCAGGATCCCAGCTGAGCCCCTGTGGGTCAGGGGGTTGGTGGCAGTGCCATTCCATGGTGGCTGCAGCCCTCCTGCAGTGGCAGAGGTGGCTCTGGTGGAGCAGGGATCCTGGAGAAAGGTGCAGGTTTCCTCTGAAGGTCCAGTGGGGACAGATGGGCCTGGTGTTCCTCTGAGAATCCAGTGGCAAAGGCTGCTTGGTGTCCCAAATCCCAAGTTTTTATCCAGGTAGGAATGCTTGGCTCCTCCCCTGGATGGAGCATTTCCCAGTGGGATGATGGAATTTTACCAGTGAGGCTCAGTGGCCCATGAGCAGGAGCTCTGTCCCTGGAGGGAGGATGGGTCCTGGCAGAGATGAAGAAGCTGCCCCAGCTGGTTTTTCACAGCTGGCCATGGACAGAGGGTTATCCCACCCCTATCCCTGCCCCAGTTCCAGCAGCTGGGATAGAACACACACTGCTGGGCACAGCCTGCACTGCAGCCCATGACAGAGGGTAAAGCAAACAGGTGAAAGGAGGAGAGCTTAAAAGAAGCTCCACACAGGTCATTATTTCAGCCATTCCTTTTGTATTATTTTCATTATCAGTTGCAAGATTTCATTTTCTAATTGAGGCATTGCATTCAAGTTAAGTATAATTTGCTCTAATAGATAGCTAATTGGGCTAATTGTCTGCTGTAATTAACTAGAAGTCTAGTACATCTTTATTTTAAATGTTGAAGGTCTCATCAAAATTCCTTCATGTGAATAGGCGAAAAAGAATATGCCATTAAACTAATTATTTATGCAAGGTGGAAATATTCTGCTCTTTTATGTGATATCAAAGATCTGAGCACTTAAGGATGGAGCCTTGGGACCCTTATTCAGAAAATTTACCTTGGGATGTGTTATGAGGTTACCAAGTCACTCCAAACCCTGTCCAGCTTGGCCTCGAACACATCCAGGGATGAGGCAAGCACAACTTCTCTGGACAACTTGTTCCAGGAAACAAGTGGCAGGAAAAATTTTTTTCCTAGAATGTAACATAAGCCTGTCTCTTTTCAGCTTAGAGCATTTTCCCTTTGTCCTATCACTCCATGCCCTTACAAAACTCCCTCTCCAGTTCTGTTGTAACCCCTTCCCATCCCCTAAGGGACTCCAAGGCTCCCCAGAGCCTTCTCTTCTCCATGCTGAAGAGCCCCAACAGGCAGACTGTCTTCCTAGGAGAGGTGTTCCAGCCCTCTGAGGATCTTTGTGGCCTCCAGCAAGGTCAGGTCCTTCTTATGCTAGCAGCCCCAGAGCTGGGTGCAGTGCTCCAGGTGGGCTCTCACCAGAGCATGGTGAAGAGGGAGAGAATTCCCTGCCTCAGAATCCTGGCCACGCTGCTCTAGGTGCAGGCCAGGGTATGATTGTCTTTCTGGGCTGCAAGTGCACATTGCAGGGTCATGAAGAGCTTCACCAACACCCCCAAATTCTACTCCTCAGGGCTGCTCTCACTATCTTACAGTTTCTTTCCTTTAGAGGCTGGCAAATTGAGCTAATGCTCCTGTGTATTTCTCGAGTCCTTTTCAGAGGTAGATAGAGCCAGAATGTCATGAGAATAGCAATCACATCAGTCTTTACTGAAGAGAATATTGCCAGGCTTTATGGGGCTGATTAGAGACAACAGCTTTGAAGCACATCCTGCGCATATTTAAGACTTTATGAACAATGAATATCATTTTGCATTGCACTCACAGCACCGTGTCAGGATATCCTGCAAGGACAGTGTTTCAAAGTAGGGATTATCTAAAAGTGGAAGTTCGATCATTTCTTTTTCAGCATTGAAGACATTTTGACATGCAAACCAGCAGTGTGGCTGCTGGGACTTATTGGGAATGTTGCTGCACAGCTGGCACACCATGCACAGTTTCTCAGGAAGAAATAGGGACTTCATTCCAATCAGCTTTTGGCAGTACACTTTACAACTATCCTTTTCTTTAGGGGCCACTATAATTTTTATCATGAGCAGAAATAATTCCTGTATTGTAGCAGTGGAAAGGCAGTGGCTGCAGGAGTTTCACTGTGAATGCTAATCCTCTCCTGAGGCTGGCTCCACAGAACAACAAAGATGAACAAGTATTTGCTGAAGTGCTCATAATTCAGCTGGCTGCTGTGCAAACTCTCAGATTATTCCTATTTTCCAATTTTTTTCATATATCTACATGCTCAGAAAGCAACAATCAGGGAAAGAAAAGCCAATTTAACTGTGTTGCTCTTGTCTTAAGATATCTTCATCCCAGTATAGACCATGGGAAACTTGGTACTTTTCTCTAGGGGACAGGGTGATGTTTTCTTTTTCCTGAAGCATCTCTGCCTCTAGTCTCTTCTGAGCAAACCACATGGAACACCAAGATTTGGATTAAAACCATCCACTAATCCACCAAGATCCTGCATTGAATTTTATTGGAGTGATTATTTATTAAAGAAAAGGAGTGATTCAGTCATTCAAAGATTGCTGTTGGGCAATGGAAAATGTATGTTCTCTCTCAGCTGTTTGATGCCCACATGAAGATTGATTATTAAATCTCCTAAAAATACAGGTTGTGAAATGACAATAAGTTGAGAGTGTTGTTTTGTCAGTTATTTGTTAGACATGCAGCTGGCTGGTGTTTGTGTTGGCTTGTGATCTTGTATATTTTGAACTTGAAAACTCATTGTAACCAAAATCTTTTAGAACAGCATTTTTTTAGGCTTGATGAGCTAATCAGGTTGATATAAAATTACTGGCTGATATGTCACACCCTTGAAATTTTGTATGCTTAACATTCATGTTTAAATGGACAGTACTTGTACGGGGTTTCTTATAACTAAAAGATTTCTGGCTTAATCTTGGAACCTTGGTAACTCTCAGGTGGCAATTTAAGTATGGCCTAATGCATAATAGAGCAAAAATGAAAGTATAAATGCCTATCTGACATGACAGTTTTTATGCAGGAAAATTTTGTTTTGCTGGTATTTTTTGAATCCTCTTGTTGCAAGTATCTTAAACAAATAAGGTCTGTTTGGGACAGGTTTAATTTGAGAGTTTTCACATTCTGCTTCAATATCTTGTAACTATAGTATAAATGTACACTGATCCATTCATTCTTTCTCTCTCATATGCAATCTGACCTCACATAAACTGATGTAAACAGAGAAATTACTGGTGCCAGCAAACCTACTGTAATTTGAGGCTATTAAAATAGAAGTTAGAATCTGGCCATGGGTATAAATAGAGTGTAATCTAATTTCTTGAGGTCTGCAGATTCAGTAACTTTTGATATTTATGAATTCAAACTCCAGCAACAGTTTCTGCTGACATGCATCTGCTTGATGCAGCTTAAAAATGACCGAAGGAAAATTTTTGAGAGGAATGTATGTCCAGCTCAAGACCGAGTCTGGAGCTGGGGCTATAAAAGTCAATCCTTTGGTTTTAATACTCTCCATCCCATTCCTTGCATACCTACCTCTGCCCCTATTTTGTGTGCATATTGTCTAGATATTTTTTTCATATCTTGAAAAGAAACGGTGAAATTTAACTTATTAAAGAACATTTTTGTCTTTTGAAAAAGAAAACAAACATCAAAACCATAATGTCCACAAAAATTCTCCTCACTGTTGGTTTCCAGTGCATTGTCCTGCAGGAATGGCTTTAGTTAATTGTACAATGGCATTGGCTGAAATGTACATTTTCCCTTTCTCAGATTCCTCACTGCTGCAGTGACCACAAGGACATTTGGGTGGGGTAAAGCAGCCCAGGCCAGGTAGAACAGGGTACTGTGATTTTCATCTCTTTGTCCCTGGATGTTAAGACTTGGCTCTACACGCAGCAAGAGTCATGATGGACAGTCAGAATTAATATTTGTGTCCAAACAGTCTTCACTGGAGCTGAACTAGTGCAAATGTAATGGTGTGAGAGTGGAAGAAAGAGGAAAGAGTCCATGGTTTGGACTTCAGGCTGTGAAACAGAGACTATGTCATCTGGTCACAGTAGTCTTTCCATCAATACCATTGGCAGCCTGAAAGATCTTTGACTAGCCAAATACCTTGCAGACATTTCTATTTGTTGAATCAGCCATGCAAAACACACAAAAAGAATTCTGTTATAGAGACTTAATTATAGGAAATTAGGTGTCTGTGCTGTAAGTTCATGATAATAGTGTTAAAAAAAAGATAACCATTCTCATTGTATTCAATATCTATGATTGCACTTTATGCCTTAACTTCATATTCAAAGGGAAATACAAGTTTTTAATCTATGTGTGTGTGGGTCTATAAAGTTTCTGCTGTGTTTGCCTGCAGTCATCAGGTTTGCCATTGCAGAGCTGCATTGTGTAGTTCTCATTCCAAATGAAAAGAGCACAAATTGCTGACTTGAGCAATGTGGTGTTTCTGATGTTTGAAGTAAATCTTACATGTGGAATTATCCTTCACTGCTGTAGGACCACGTAAATCATGGCTCTGCCCTGCTCAGCATGATGTGTAAGATAGCTTTCATTTTGCTGCTGGTGGGGAAAGACTAAAAGGTTCTGCAGCTTGTGCTTGTGGAGCTCGGTTGTCTGTCTGGGTGTCATAATTCACCCCTTTTCAGAAATGCTGGAATGCTGCTCTGCACATGACCCAAACCTTTTCAGTCCATAGTGGCTCGAACAGCAAATGAACCCTGTTTATGTTCGGTCCAATATTCCCAGGAGGTTGTTCCTGAGCTGGCTGGCCCTCGCTGTTTGCCTGTCTGGCAGCTCTGTGGTGTTTTCACCCCAGTGGTCCCTCAGGCTACCAGGATGTTGCTGCTGAGGGCTTGGAGACAAGGCCAGGCCTGCAGGAGCTCAGGGTCACCTTTGACTGAGAGGTTCCAAGGCCATGGTGAAGGAAAGGAGCCGCTTCTGATGGAGCCTTTGGACTCAGAGTTTTATTCCTGGCCCAAAGGCCTGTGAATGCAGCAAGAGCTCCAGCAGAACTCCCACAGCATGGCTGCTGGGCCTTGGAACCAGGGCAGAGGGGAGNAACCCCATCTGCTGACAGAAGCCAGCCTGGCTGAAACAGCAAATGTGGGACCAAGTACATTGGGTTAAGAGCAGTACTTTCCAGCATCAACTAAAACATGGTCAAAGAGACTGCCATTGCCTTTAATTAAGGCTAGATAGGATATGTGGGTGGGTTAAATATGTGTCTATTGGGACACTCTGCATGCAAAAAATAACTGGTGTTTCTAGGAGACAAGGTAGACGTATAAATTATGAGAAATAAAGAAATGCCATTACCATTTGTAGATGTGAACTGAGTTACAGAAAAATAGCTTGCATGAAAAAAATAACATCATCTGAGGTCTGCAGAGAACTAATAACAGCAGTTCTGAGTGATTTTGTCCATATTTAAATATTGGAAAAAATGGACTGTGGTATGGATAGTTCTAAAGAATATATTAATTAAATAGTTGTAATGAATATGAGAATTAAATAATTATTTAAATAGCTGTTAGTAATGGCTTGGGAGGCAATGATGACTTTGGATTGGAACAGGAATAAAACAGCTTCTGACAGGACTGGCCCACCTGGTGTCCTTGATTGCTGTTTGGTGATTGTACATCTCATTAGATTGTGGACAGGCGAGTTCTGACTGAACCTGAGTGCTTCCCACAGCAGAAAGAAATATCTCATTACTGAGCTCCAAGATTGCCTGATGAGTTCATTTTTCCTTTCATTTAAGTGGTGCATCCTGTGGGGTATAAAAAAATCATAGAGCTAACACTGTAATAAACAGAGGAGAACTACAAAGTGTACAGTTAAAATTGTGGTCTCTTTTGGAAGCCTTACCTCAATTACAGTGGTTTACTAAAGGACACAATTGATCTTATGAGTGATGTAATTGCTCAATATAGCCATATAAGTCAAGTTACGTGTGGGTTTTATACACATATTTCCTATATTTAAGACATCTATTTACTTTCTCCTGAAGCTCTAGTGATGGTTGAGGAAGATGCTGTTCCCTCTTCCTGTTTTCATAATCAAAGCTGGGGCTTTGGACTCAAGATAAATCACATTAAGTGTCAGGCCCTTGGAATTCAGAGGTAGCCAGGTCTCTGTGCCCAGTCACCTTGGGGAAAATAATATTTAATAAGATGAAAGAAATGAAATGTAGGACTGAAACAGTCGTTTCTTGCATTTTCTTTCCCCATGAGATAGACAGTTATTATTTTAATTCATTCCTTTAAATGCAAAAGAGTTTTAATTTTAATTGTAAGGGGGTGGTGCTTCTCCTCTCAGTCAATATCTGAGTCACGTTCTGCGTGACGAGGGAACAAAATCCAAAGTACCTAATATGTGAAAATAGCAGCCCTGTCTTAAATTAGAGTCAAGTACTGGGATAGGAGTTGCTTTTCTGGAAGAATGTATTAATAGATAAAGCTGAGATGTATGACTACCACTGGCTTAGAGATAAAGCTACAGTTTGGATCTCTTTAGAAATTAAATGCAATATTTATGCATGTATGAATCAGAAGGCACATTTGAATGTGTCAGACTTCCATCAACTATCATTAGGGTTTTACAACTTCTTTTTCTTTTTTTTCTCCTCAAGTTTTCTGGCTTTTGTTCGTATTTGCTCAGCCTAGGAGCTGTGGGCCCTTAACAGCAAGTGTTGGCTTCATTTCTGCTCAGTTTTCAGCTTCCTGAGCAGGGTGCCTTTTATAGACTGTGACACAATTGTTAATTATGAGTGTTGCTCTGCTCACGCTTTGGAATACTAGTGGGAAGATTAAGGTATTCAGAGAGACATAAAATTGGCCCACCTTGCATCAGTGTGCCATAGAAAGATCTGATTTGGGAAGTCAAACTCTTGAACTCAGGGATATTTGGAGGAACCCAAGTTTGTATTTCTGTCTCATGTATAATTAAGTAGCAAACACCAATTTTATTTTGCAAGCTTCTTTTTGATAATCTGACCTTTCCAACAAGTGGGATTTTTTTCCGTGCCTCTCTCTCATCAAGGAAACCTTACAGATTTATATTATGGAAAAGGATTAGTGAATCCCCTCCTCAAATATCTCTCTGGGGATGGGTAGCAATGAAATGACAAAGACACAGTATAGCTGGAAATGAGAAGGGCCACCAGGTGACCCACTCAGAGCTGGTGGGAGGCACAGGGAGGTGACCAAGAGCAGGAGGAGGAGCAGCGTGGTCAGTGCAGCTCTGCATTCACAGGTAACCCAGGTGCTGAGTACAGCCCGCTCGTGTTTCCTACAGCACCCACACCCTGGGGGAGAGCTGCATTGTTCAGTTCTTCACCACAGAACTGCCACAGCCTATGGTGACTGATGCCTTTCAAGCAAAATCAGGTGCCTTGCCATTTTTTTTTAATGCAATACCTACTGAGAGGCACAAAACAAACACAAATGAATAAGCAGGTATCATTTGTTGTGTGCAGTGCAAGGAAAACAATCAGCACACTATTCTAGTCCAGTTCTGTCTTGGATTTCAGCTCCCAGATAAACACAGCTTTGCATTCAAAGACAGTATTTAGCACAGCTTGAAAAGTGGGCTTGTTTATTTTTAGTGTTTTGAAGGATCAGCTCTCAGACAAATAATTTTTCACGTAAACAAACTCATAAATTCCTAGGATGCTATCTCAGTCATCCCGAATATGCCAAAGAAGTGAAGGTCATACGGTGTAAATTGAAGCTTTTTCAAGTTTGCCCACCAGTTTTTATGTTTGTATGCAATGCAAGGAAAAGAGCCCTATTTTTTTTTTATGGTTTTTCTAATTTGATTTTTCATTTCACCTTAAATCCTGCAACCCTTAAATCACTGAGAGAATACAGTTTCTTTAATAAATAACTGGTGTTGGTGGGTAACACCAATTCAGTTTCAACTAGGAGAAGAGTCAGTTCCTTCTGGACAAAAATTTTGTAAGAAATGCAAAATGAGTTGTCATCATCCAAAAAAAACCCAGACAACAAAACAAAACAATCCTTTGGTGTTCAGTTATTTTACTTATGTTGGGAAATTTAAGGGAAAAAAAGCCAAAAAGCAGCAACAACAACAAAACTCCAAATAAACAAAAATCCTCCCAAGAAAACAAAACCCCACAACCTTCCCAATTCAGTGACTGGAAATCCACAGTAGTTTGGGGAAAATGACAATGTATATTTTCTTTTTCTGACAAAAATTAGTCTATATCATTGCCAAACAGAAATTCAGCTACTAATGACAGCCTATTCAAATTTCTAAAACTTTAAGTAATGCCTTGTGTTGTCTGCTTAAGGCATATAGTAACTCTTAAAAGAGTTTAAGTAATGGAATACATCAGAAATGTCTTGCAATGAATTGACTTACACCACAATTAATTAACACCCTAAACTGCACACTTTCTAAGCGGTTAAACTGCAGACAATTAATTTTTTTAGTTTGGAAAGGCCTGTCTCTGCTGAGTGCTGGAGCGTTGTGCACAGGTGGGGGCTCCCTGGGGGGACAGAGGAGGAGCTGCTGCAGTGAGGGGCTCTGAGGGTGGAGAAGAGATTGGAGCATCTCTGAGCAAAGGCTGGGACAGCTGGGGCTGCCAAGAGAGGAGAGGGCTCAGGCAGGGAACTCATGGACAAATATCTGATGGGAGGTGGAGAGGAGACAGAGCCAGGTTGTTTCCAGTTCTGTCCAGTGAGACACAGGGAATAAACTGAAACACAGGATGCTGGAGTTCCACAGAGCTTGCTCAAGACTTTACTGCTTTGGAAGCAGTGGGTTATTTCAAACAATGGTATTTCTTTCTCAGCTGTTTAAAGATTTCTCAGTCTCTAAAATGACACCTTGATTTATGCCCCTACATTCTTGTGGCTTACTGCAAAATATTTATCTAATCAATTGTGAGACTGTCACAGAGGAAAAGTCAAGTGCCTATTTAGAATGCAAATTGGTAAATACTAAAGGCTGCAGTGTTTGTGTGTCTGCTGCAGCATTCTGACCCCTTTTGTGTAACCAACATTTGATGATGCTGAATATTCAATTACATGCTGTGCTAAGTGACTGATTACAGTGATTGAGGCATTTTTCTGTTGCACATTAATAATATGGGGTGAAATTCTAATGTTTCACCCCAGGTACATGCAGGACTCACTGATCTGAAGTTTAGTCTGAAACTGATCGTAATATAATTGCAAGTGTGAAGGTTTTGTTTTGGTTTTTTTACTCTTGGTAGCATTTGGGGGCAATTTAAGGTGTAAGAACCTGTATTTGTGTTAAGCAGTTCCAAGTATGGCTTTCCAATATTCAGGCTCTTGCAAGTAGAGAAAGTTGTGATTACTTTAGTGTTGTGATTTCTCTGTGATTGCTAGCTGTCCTGATTTCATAGCTGTTAACCACAGCTATAAGTGAATGGAATGCATCCCTTAAAATGTCTCCCTGAGAAAGCATGTCCTCCTCTGCACCAGCCATTCTCTTCCAGTTCACAAAATTTTCAGTCATGAGGCTAAATTAGCACTTTTCAGAATCCCCAGGTCTGAAGACAACTGGAAGAATTCAGACATATTTTTACATCCTTGATAAGACCCAACCGTACTTTAATGAAGATCAAAATGTGAAGCCATAGAAAACACTTGTATTCATTTTAAAACTGTTGTTTATACTGTTTCCTTCTATAATTGTGCAGACTCTTTTTGTCAGGCATCGTGAGGAAAAAAATCTGGCTTTTGCTATGGCAACACAGAAGACTTAGAAAATGATCTCTCAGCATGGAAGAATGATGATTCCTAAAATAGTGTAGGAGCACTGAAAAAGAGAGAGGTTCTCTTGTGCCAAGGTCTTTTCAGCTCTGGAATGGGGGTTCTCCCACAGAGCTGGCTGTCATTCTCTCATCATTAAACTTCTTTAAGCGTACAGTAATTTAGAGTAACCTATACACTGCTGTAATTTATGGCTCTGGCCATTGTCTGCAAGGAGCCCTGGATATATTGGGAGCTGTCAGAGTGCAACAACGCTTCCCCCAACTTTAATGCATCCCCAGCCTTGGAGTGAGGGGGAGGGATAAACAGCAGAGGATGAGGATCCTCTCACTTTACACAGCTGGTTAGCTCCAAATAGCTCAGAGAAGTCTTATGCAAATTAATCTTTTTAGCCGGATTTAGGTACTTTACGCTTTTCAAAGAACTTTCTGCGCAGGTAGAAAATTGATCACAAACTGCTTTCGGAGGTGTCTCCTTTGCTCATTAATCCAAGCAGCCAATAATTCGTGAACAAAAGAGTGTCACAAGTCTGTGAGGTGATGTTTAGTAATTCAGCAGTGGGGTTGCCACCCCTGAAGGTAAACAAATCTAAAGAAGAGCTGGCAGTAAAGTTCTGCAAACTTCAAGCTAATTACTTCAATGATTTTAAAAATGACTGTGAAAGAATTCTTACTGATATTTCCAGTTAATAAGAATTAATAAAATCCTTGTGCCATAATTTTTTATTGCTGACATGTGCATTCCTTCACCGGAAAATTACAAAATAAACAAATATCCAAAGAGTTGCTTTTAATGCAAAATGCAAGAACCAAGGAGTTTTTTTAAGGATTAGTGTCCTCTGCTACCTTCTGTGAGCATCATACAGGGCTTTCAACATTTGGAACCAAAATCATGAAGCAGCCACTTGCAGGAGATCTGCATCTTCTGGTCCCTAAACTAATTATTCCCTTCATTCTTCTCTACAGTACATCTTGCACAGCCAAATGGTCACACATGGGAGGTAATAAAAGCTAAGATATTGGGAAAATAAGATCTATTTCACATGCCCCTTGAGTTCACTGGTTCTAATCTTGCCCTTTTCTAATCTCACATTGGGCAATACTGTCTGTGTCTGCTAGCCAAATGTAGAGTGCTCTTCACCACAACTCACATCACTGGCTGACGTGAGTTTAAAGGTAATTTCTGCTGCCATTCATGAATTTCTGTTTCTAGCCCAACATGCCTAACTGAACAATGGTGTCTTATAGCCAAATTTCATCTAGGGGTACTGTGAGTATTCCATATTGGGAGAACTTGTTGTTTCTGAGATCAAAGACACATCAGCTGTCTGCCTAGAACCCCACACACTGCTGGAAATGAAAACCATTTGTGTGTCTTGTTTCTCAAAAAGCTTATCAGCCTCATAGGCAAATGCACATATTTAAAGGAGTCCACTGACCCATTCATTTTCATGATACACTGTGGTTTTTGTGCTCACAGTGCTGTTACTCTGATGTACATGAATAAACATCCTTCGCCTACAAGAAAAGTTACTCAATACATATTTGGAGCTGCTAGGTTCTGCTCTGCCTTTGCTCTGTGCCTGTGCCAATATTATCTGAAGTTACTCAGACCTACACCTACTGTACATATAACTCACCTAACAGTTGACATAACCCACAGAATTATCATTATTCACCCACAGAATTATCATTATTCCGACACAGGGATTCAATCAATGGCTTTCAGCCTCCGTTTTTCAATGAATGAATGCTTCATTCTGTGGTAAGAGTCTCCCTCTGAACAAATCTCTCCAAATACACATATCCCATGTGGAGCTTAGAAGCCCTTCTGTTCTTACACAGCTCAGCTATATGAGCTTTTTGTGTTAACAGCTTTCTGTGCTCTGCAAACAATTATATTAAGTGTACTTGAGAGGGTTAGGATGGGTCTACCAGTTTTGTGCTTTGATGAGGGTTGTGATTAGTTTTCTTCTTTACTGCTGTAATTGTGTTAGACCAAGGCCTTTGAAGGGTTGCAGCTATTTTGCCATCAAAGGTGCCAGGGTATTTTATTCACTTTTTAGTAAAGGTATACAGTCTCCACCCACATAAATTACTTTATGTATCACTATATATATTATCACTAAAATGCTCGTGTTGGGAGGGAGTTTTGTTGTTTTAACTATTTCATTGCAGGCAAGAAGGCAATTTTGTTTGTAGGCAAGATCATGGCTGTCAGTAAAAGTCAGCATTTTAGAAAACTGCTTACCACTGGGGATGTGTGTCTGTTGTGTATTTCTGCTCCATCTCTTTACAATTTGGCTGCCTATTTGTATTTTATAGTGTGAATATGAAATGCCTCCATTGCTATGAACACAGGGTCACTTCTCCCTCTGCAGTCTCTCCTAAACGAGAATCTATTAATCCATTTATCCTTTTTCTTCAGGGTGGTTCTTGCACTATCAGCCTTAACTGAAGCACCAATCTACCATAGGATTCTCTTCATATATATATATATGTATATTTTCCTTTCCCTGGCTTATTCTCTTACCTTTTTTTATCATGTAAATGGGACTCTTATGATCTCATAGCCTTTGGAACTAGGATTAAATCTGCTTCATTTTATGATGCCAAAGCTGCCTGTCCTTGTTGCTCACCACCAGCCACATTGTATTCTTGCACTGACATTGCTTATCCATTTATGCCATGCAAACTGCTTTGCTGTGCTAACTTTTAATGGTGGAAGCTGTCTTAGCTCTAAGGACATTTAGATCTGCCCTCACATATGAAGGGTTGATTTTGTAGTCATGGGAATATTTGCACCCTTGACACTTCAAGATCTTATCTCTGTGCCTCACATGCTGCACCCAGAATGAGTTTTTGAACAAGAGACACAACAAAAATCTTGTAACTAATTCAGTAAACTGAATGAAAGAGAAGTCACCTGTGTAACTGAATGTAAAACAGTAATTAAAGCCTCTGCAGTCCAAGGAGCTTACTAAGCATGTTCCATAAGAGTGCAGTGCAATGACTCTCGTACATCAGGGCTTAAAGGAAAACAGTAATTTACAAATATGAGTATCTGAAAGAGCAAGTGTTTGAGCATTTATAGTGTGGATAGTCCTTGTGTAGGTGGTGCTGGGAGAAAATTCTCCATATGTGAAAGCATAGGCAATGGGGGAAAAGGAGAGGAATATGTCAGCATCTTGGAATGCAAATGTATTATTTTCATCCCCAAGAGATGTCTGCTCACACAGTTCCCTGCAGCCTGTCCTCACCCCTTCTCTCTGCATCTGGGGCTGTGATGCTTTTCTCCTGGTGCTAGATCCAGCAGGGTTTCCATTCCTCTTTGCTGAAGAATCAAGGCTGTAATTTACCACACCTCTTTTGGTGTTGATGGAGGTTCTCAGTTGGGATCTTCATTAGGAACAAATTTCTTTGAAAACAAAGGACAATTCACCCATGCCTGTGTGGAGTTTTACTGGGACTCTGTAGCCTCAGAGGAGGGGTAGTGGGACTACAAGGGGTTCTGAGTTTTGTTGTGCTTGGATCTTGCCTTTCCTCCTTCCAGCAGGGCCCTCAGTGTAATAGGATGTGATCATCCCTTGACTGAGTCACAGGCACTGCTGTAAATTCATTGCTGCTTCTAATATTAACCAATTAAAGTGCCCTCCGCACCATGTATTTATTAAAAAGCTTCTTACACATGTGAAATGTTCAGCTGTTTTAAAAGAGAGCTCTTCACTTGCACACTCAGCTCCTGGCATTTTATGTAGGAACTTTCTTTGATGTACTGTTAGCTCTACTCAGTGACATGAGGCAATCTCAGCCTGTTATGGAAGCAGGAATCATCTCAGACTCCCACAGAGAAGAAGCTGAGTGAAGATGCAGAAAAAATGAAGTGGGCTCTTTCCAGCTTTGATTTCATCCTAAACCCAGAGATTTAAGGCTAATAAGATCTGGAAAGACCCAAAAAGTTGTACCTTTCAGCTGGACTAGTAAGAGTATCTACAATTAGGGAAAGAAACAGAATATGTGTTTTTAATCAGAAATATGTCTGTATATACAATTTTGACTAGAAATAGGATATATAGCAACATGTTTCCTGCACAAGCAAAAAGCTCTGTCAGAAGTCAGGGACTTATCTTAAAACAAAACTTAAACTTATCTTAAAACTAAATGGCTGTGTGACCACCATATGTGTTCACTACTTGAATTTTTATTCTCAAAGATGAAATGAATTTCTTTTTGGGATCTGATAATTAAGAAATAAATAAATGAAATATGCACATGAATTACTGCTGACGGAAGGAGAGACACAAAATAACACAATTGCATAAGGATAATTTCATTAGAAAATAAGTGTCATGATCAGCTTATAGAACAGACTGTTGCTGGATACTTTTATTAAAAACCACACATTTTCTTTCATGGATTTTGTGCCTTTATGACTAGAAAAATGCTGCTTGTTTATAAAAACCCTAAACAATTCTGGAGAATTAAGGGCTAACATTTCTGATGGGTGGAGCCCAGGTTATCTAATCCAAACCAGGTTAAGAAATATCGATCGATGACTCTAAATTTTAGTTTCCAACCCCTGGAATTTTCACACAGTGTGTGGTTACTTTTTCCCCATTCTGTCAAATGTAGGCACTTGGAAACTGAATTTTTGTACTGTTCTGTGCTGAATATCATGGCACAGTGATTCATGGAAGTTTGGTGATGCTGCTTTCTCCTGGCTCTTGGATCAGGTCTATGGCTGGATTTTTAGAGATCAAGATAGTGAAATAGTAGCCTATTTTTACTGGAAATAATAATAACTAATTTTTACAAGAAAATATCTTTAAGACATCATCCCTGCTCTGGGAAGGATTTGTTTGTTTGTTTGTTTAACTATTGAAATTTTGTCATGTTTACCTTTTGAGCTTATATTTTAGAAAACCACCTTTAGATCTAAACCTATAAATAAACTAAAGAAGTGAAGCAATCAGCAAAACATTTTGAGGGAACTTGGTGGTACTTTGCATGCTCTGAATGTCAGTCTTCCAGTCATCTAGGAAAAGTACTGAAAAAGAAAGCACCCAGGCAGTTTTATTTTTTTTCAGTGAGACATCAACACCTCAGAAATGGAGAGAAGGGGAGAAAATTCTAAGTTACAGTTATCAGCAGACTTCTCTGCTACCTGTTAACACTCAGTGTTTTTACTAAAAAAATATATAATGAAAGATAGGAAATGAGCTATGGTTTGAAAAGTCCCACATGCTATTAAGAAGCAGGGACAATGGTATTTATATGATCATTAAAAACTAAGTAATAATGACACATGAAAGGCTGGAAAGAATGGAACAAATGGTGATCTGCTGAAGCGTTGCATAGGAGTCTTTTTCCCTCGAAGCATCACTTAATAGATTAACTTATTAGGAAAGCATAGATTTTCACTGAAGGAGAAGGGATTTTTTTATCCTTATTTCTGTCATCTATGTGTTCTGGTTGATGTCCACACGTTTTAATCAAAAGAAATTGTTTAATAGCTTGCCTACACGGAATAAAATATCTTGTTGCACTCCAGGTCAACTACCAAATACAAAATGGGCTGGCCATCTTTAATTAGACTGGTTTGGGTTTTCTAATTTCTCCTGTCAGGCCGTAAGGAATCTATCCTTATAGTCAAAATGCTCAGGGGAATAAAAAAATCTGAACCATGGAAATTTAAATGAAAACGAAAGAAGTGAAATGGGATAAGCACTGCCATTTGAAAAAAAAGTGCTAATAAACCACTCAGGTATTAGCTTCTGAAGAAGATTTTTATAGAAATTCCTTGAAGTGCTGGAAAGACTGGAATAATATTGTAATTGGCATCCCTGACCTGTTTTACATATACTGCAAGAAGTTTTTGTCTCAGGCTTGGAAAGTTCATGATAAAACAAAGCTCCCAGAATTCCCTGGTCTTTAGCTTTGAAGGTCTAAAGTATGGATTTTTTCATTATAGCATAGTGAAAAATAAACCAGTTTAGCCATGATACAGAGAGCATAATCATCAGGGTTTCTTTCCTGCACACTCTTGGATAATATTTTTTGCAATAGCTTTGATGAGGATCCTACTTAGCAGTCTGTGAAAACGTGACCTTCAAAGCTATGCTGTGTTCTAATCATGTGTACAGTGCCCTGTAACCAAATCTAAAGCTCGTGCATTGTGTGTTTGGGTGTCATTTCTCAGAACGCTTTTATTGCTCATCTACGCCTGGAAACTCTGTTGAAACCAAATCAAGCATTCATTCCTGCAAAAGAGGCAAGAACACTGTCTTATTAGCTGTGACAAAATCAGCATCAGCTCTGGTATGAGGGGGATTACCAAAGGCAAAACAAACAAAGAAAAGTATTCAGGAGCAGAAATATGTGATTGAGATATTGAAGGTGCTTTGCAATTATTAGGAATTCTTTGCAGGCTGGCATAATGAAGCCTTCTCACATCTCCTGGTGTAATTACAGTGATGAGGAAAAGATTTTCAGGTCAGGTCCTTAATTTAGATAATTCTGTCTTAATATTCAAGGATAATACACCAAAAGATGAACATTCTGAGTGCTGAAGGGATTCTTGGGCCTTGCAGTGTTTCACTGCAGCCAGCTTTATTGTGAACATGGCTAATATCTTTTCTTGCTTTGTAACACAGGCTCTGCTCTGCAGAAATGGATCGAATATTTTGCTTATTTTTTTCCTTCCTAACCATCACTCTCAGGGTGGCACCTTTTCCAGCTGCAAATCACTATTTCTGCACCTGCAAGGGTGGCAGCTCACAAAAGCTGGGTGATGATGTGGGAACAGTGTTCCAGGTATCCCTTTTCTCCAGTGTGCAATCCCAGCGAGCTGCAAACGTGCCCACCCATGTGCCACACCTGGGTTGATGTTGCAAGCCTTTGCCACTGCAGGTACAAAAATTGTAATGACTGAGACATTTCTGAACTTAAAATATACTTTCCTCCTTGTGAAATAACTATTATTGAACAGTAAAAGCACAGGCTTTGTTTTACTGTTATTCATCTCAATCTCTTCCCTTTTCCCAGAAATTTGCTCTGACTTGACAAAATGCATGTTTTTTTGAGTAACAGCCTGTATTAACAAACACAAAGGTTAATAGAATTTGAGCATCTTGAAATGTGATTTAATTTGGAAGACTGTAGTCTGTGAATATTAACTACTAACAAATTAAATTATTCAATGACAAATCACATCGGGCAGGCACCTATGTAATATTAATTGGTTTTGTCATTATAACAATTCTTCCAAACAGTAGGATGCAGGCAAACTCTGCATTAATGTTTTGGCTTAAGGAGTTCATTTGTAAATGAACAATTCATCATGTGAAGGAAAAGGGAAATAGCTCCAGGTTTGTGTCAGATTGCCCTGGTGTTAACTGTAGCTTTTTGATGTGACATTTTCTAGAACTATAACCAGTGGTAGTAATAGAGGGGAAGAGTGGCCATTCCATTAGTTTGGACAAATAAAACTATTGGCTGCCACTACCCCAGTATAATGTTTCTAGTGATCCATATCCATAAATCCATTAATAAAAAAATAAATCGCATTAATAAAAAAAAAAATGATATGTTAGGTGTTTGCTTCCAAACATTAAAAATATAGCCTTTATATTCCTATCCAATTTAAAATAAGTACCTAGGCAATAGCCTAGAGTTGGTTTTGGTTTTTTTTCTATTTAAAAAGGGTCTGCTGGAATCAACAGGAGTCATTCTTTTGTTTCCTATTGACTTTATATTAGCTTTTATAGGAATGCATTACTGAACTGCCATGAGGGATATAATTTATGCTGGCAACTAGAGAATGAAATTAACAGTTGGAGGATTATTCCATGGTGCACCATAAGGGAAAGAGGTGCACCCTTAGTTCTATATCATAGTATATGCCAACATTTATGCAGACAGAATCTAGAGAATACCAAGGCAGAAATTTGTCCCCCAGCTCACAAAAATGAGGGCAACAGACTTCAAATTTACTATTCCTGTTGTAAAGCACTCAATTTTAGGATACATTACTGATTGGAGTATTTTGTAATTGACTCTTCAATAGCAGAAAACCTTATTAAAAAATGTATTTTGTGTATATGGTTAGAATTAGACATATTATGATTGTAAAGAACACTCTGTTTCTTCCCCAGAATACACCGTGTGTGCAGAATATGATGCTTTAGCATCTAACAAAGTCAAAGGCATAATTTGAATGTCTCTGAATTCAATCAATACTTTGATTCTGTTAAAAATAGTATTTTTTTAATGTTATTAAATTCATGTTTATTGCTAGGCTACATGCCAGGAAATATACTTTGTTCATTTTATTTTTAAAATTATGCTGTGTACTTGTGAATCAAGGCACACAGCTGCTTTCTTTGACCTTTTTATGTTCTTAATAAGCATTCTCTTCTCAGTTAGTCTCTTCTGAGATACTCTTTATCCTTTTTACACATATTAGCAGACTTGATTCAAGAAAACAAAATCCAGCCAGAAACCTCTGCAAGGCCCTGAAGGTTTGTCTTGTCCATGGGATTTCATAAATTTAGGAGTAGTCTGTCTCAGCTGAAAGCACAAACATAGGCTAGTCCTGTTACAAGGCATCTCATAATCTTATCTTCAGTGCTCTAACAGAATATTGATGTTCTGTGGAGCAGACATGCCAGGTCACCTTGACCTGCCAATATGGGATTACAGCTATATCACTATATTTGGCTTCTTTGCCTAGCCTCAAATCATCAAGGGGAATTTTTTTTCCTTCCCCCAAGAGCCATCTACACATCACAATAGATTAAGGTTAGGCTTTTCTCACACTTATTGCTCATCCTTTGAGAGCAGCAATTATTTGGTACCATCATAAATAAGTATTCTTCTTCCTTGGTGTTCATTGTCCTGTCTTACACCTCTGTTTTCTGCTGTAGGTAGTTTAAACACATTGAGGTGTTTTTCAGTGTCCTCACTCTAGCCAGAACAATGTGGAAAGTCAGAGAAAAGTTCAGCTTCTGCTTTCTCAGTTGTGTCAGTGGTGCTGTTACTCAGTCTAAAGCAGAGTCATGTCAGTGAGAAACACTTCACAGTGTCGCCCTGTGACACAAACCTGGAGCTGTTTCCTTTCTGTCTCCTAAGATGAATTGCTCATTTGTAAATGAGCACCTAGAGCCAAAATATGAGTCCTGACTTTGACTACATTGGAGTGCTCAGAAAACTTCCCTACTTCCCAATTCACTGCAAACTTGAAAAATCCTGCAGTGTTTTCTGACAGGCTAATAAAGCCTTTCTAATCAACAAGGACATGGTTTAGAGAATTGCACAGAATCACCAGGGAAACTGAAGCTTGCCCTAATGCTCAAAGGCAAATGAAATAGTCCACCTGCCCTTTGTTTCAAGGTGTGGGGTATTGTTTAGCACGAATGGAGATCAAAACTTCGCTTTTTTTGCAGTGTAAAGGCCTCTGGTGTCTATCAGTGGCCTGCAGTGAATATGGGCTGGCAGTGGGTACACAGGGATGAGAATTACTGTGGGCTCATGCAGAGGGAGGTTTTCCTTCTTCCTGCAGCCACCGAGAGCTCAGGGGCACAACGAGGCAGAGCAGATGATTACAGCCCTCTGAATTTAGCTTGTTCTCAAATACTGACTAGAAACCTGTTGTTGTGCCCTCCACAATACTGTGTGGCACTCTGAAATCCTACATTTAAATCTACTACCTGCTTATTTATATGAGTAGGAACTACTTGGAACCTGCAAACCCACAAGTCCCCATCTTTCAAGAGTTTGTTGTGGTCTGTAGTATGTCAACTCTTTTCAAACCTTGAGTTATAGTGTGTTTCTTCTCTCAAGGTAAAGGCTGTTCCACAGTTCTGATCATCATTCAAATTCTTTTCCTGTATCTTTCCGCATTCCGCTGTGTTCTTCTTCAAAATGTTACCAGAATTTCATGAAAAATCAAAACAGATGGAACACTAGCCATCTACTATGTTTTCTGATTTTTTCTGTTCTTCCTCTAGTATTGAACATTGTTTGCTTTTCTGGACTTATAACAGAGATTTTCAGAGAATTTTCAAAAATTTCTCAATTTTTTCCTCCTGGTAAAAAAAATTCAAATCCTATATTTTTAGATGCTGAGGTTGTTATTATTGATAGCAGCAATCAACATTGCGTTTCATCTGACCCAGGCACTTTGTATCACCTGGAAGTGTTTTATCTCCCTGTTCACTGTCTTTTGCTATTAATTCATAAATATGTTGAACAGCATGTGTTTACCCAATGGATGCCACTGGGCCCCTGTGACCAGCACCCTCAGCTGTGAAAGCTGTTTCTTTCTTTCTGTACTTGTTTCTCAGCTCTCAGTGAATTACTGATCTGCAAGAGAACTGTTCTGTTGCTTTGTATAAAAGCTTTCCTTTTTCAAGAATACAAGCTCTTTTAAAAATCCAAGGACAATGAATTGACCACACCACAGCCACCCAAACTTGCTGACTTCTTCCAAGAACTATAAGACCTTTTAAAGGAAATATCTTTTACCTACAGAAGCTGCAGGAATTTTTCCCTAATGGTTATCCAAACATCTGCTGTTCTAGTTTTTGCTCAGATCTTTAGCTATTTGTCTCAAAGTCACAATTGCTTACCTACGGTTTCTTGCCTGCCTGGTGGAGCCCCTCTCAGAGGCTGAGGTTGCATTTGTTGCTGTCCATTCCTCAGCTGCTGATAAGGATTTAAGTGACAGGTTTTATGGCACCCTGTTTTGCTCCCTATTTATGTAAAGTCAACTTTTCTGTAAGGACTCGAGTGCATAGGAGGGTACAAAACAGCCATTTAAAAGCTGTGTTTTATTCACCTACATCACCGAGATAAGAGACACTAATTTTTCATTACAGTGTAAATCAAATGCATTATTCAACCAATGTGACCTTGCTAACAGATTCTGAATATCTTCCAGTCCTTGAGTTTTGTTTAGCACAAATGGATCATATTCAGTATTAGCTGGAAGAAGATCAAATGTAAATGCTGACTTACTGGTTATTAAAAAATGAACAATTTATTAGATATCAATAGAAGTATTTACCTATCACTGTGTTCACAACAGATAACTAAAACCAGAAAATAATTAATGCAAGGGGAAAGTCATATTTTATTTGTTATTTTCATCTGATGTCATCAAGAAAAGGATAAGAAGGCTTTATAATTCCATTAACATTTTTTCAGAGTAAACAACTGTCCACAGAGACCTCCACTTTTATTTTATAAAACACATCTTGTCAGAAGAAACAAGTGGCTTGAATTTTGCTAGAAGTACAATTCTCTTTATCAAAAATTTCTTCTGTGTCTGGGAATAATTCTCAGTTCATTTGAAGCTGTTCTCACATGACACATGTTGGCCCAGTAATTTGAAACCCAGAGGAATTTCAGACCATTTATTTGTTCCTTCTAAGTCAGAAATGTTTGCCTTTTAAATTTTATGCACATTGGTGATTGTTAGCTGATTTTATTTACTCTCACACTGTACTGACCCATCCATTAAAGATCCACTGCAAGACACAGAGTTTTGCTTTTTTTTTTTTGCTTTCTTTCAATCAACCAGGTCAAGGCACTGTTGAAATGACTCACCCATTTTCCTGAAGAGGAATCAGGCTATGCTAAAATCATTTTTTTGTTTTCAGTGGAATATCTCATGTAGCCACAACCACAGCACGGGTGGCAGCAGGAAAGCTCAGCCTGAGCGTCCTTGTCTCTGTAGCTGGATACCAACACTTTTCAGTAAAAACTTCACACCACCAGTTATTTGACATCTTGCATTATTTCTCTTACTCAGGGACTAGCTAAGTGTTGTGCATTTATTACTAGCAAGGCTGAGCTGATGAGGAAACCGAACAAGTTTGTTACTTGGTGTGATTTGGCTATGTCTTTTACTGGAAAGAAAACACTGTTTAAATTCTGTTAAATCACAATTTAGGAGAAATCAGAATAACCTGCCTCTAAAACTGCCTGTTGCCAGGAACTATTTTTGATGTCAGTATTAAATATGCACAACAGACAGTATTTTTAGAAATAGTCTACTGTATTGTTTAGGATCACAGTGAAGTTGCCAAATCAGGAAATCTTCAAATTATTCTGGATTTTATTCTCAGCTTTTGGAAAATATCTCAGACTTTGTAATCAACATATCTCACTCCTTCAATGTTCTAGAAAAAGTTTTCAGTGCATTCCTGCAGGAGAGCAAGGGGCTTCTGGCAAAACTCAAACTGAAGAACAAAGTTTGCAGAATGTGGAAAAAAGCGGGAGGCCACCTGGAATGTAGGAATTTTTTCAGAGCATGCAGGGATGAGCAGAGGAAGGCTAAGGTCCACTTGGAATTAAATCTGGCAAGAGATTTCAGGAACAGCAAGAAGGGTGTGTTCAAGTATGCCGGTAGCAAAAGGATGATGAAGGGAACAGGGCTCAGTTCCGAATGGCACAGAGAGGGTGGAGTCACTGAGTGTCTTTGCTTCCCTCTCTAAAACCAGCCCTCAGGGATCCTAGGGCAGGAAGGCAACAGAAAGTCTGGAGGTGGGATTGGATTAGAGATCAAACAGTGCAGAGAGGAAATTTTAAACTTTCTCTTAGAAAACAAATGGAAACAAAGCCATTCCCTGCAAAAGCATCCCTGTGTAAGAACAGGAGAGGGAAGCTCCTCTCCTGTTGCAGTTTGCTTATCTGAATGCTCAGACCACACTGGGTCCAGCTCACAGCAACTGAGAGGAGCTGCTCCTTGTTTCTGGAGACAGCAATGGAAACAGAAAACCTGCTCCTTATAGATTGTGTGAAATTGGAAGCTCTGAAAACTGACATCAGATCTTCAGTGAATCCTTCTGTCTAACATTTTTGTTTGTTTTTCATGGTCCAATTAATAAAGGAAAACTTAAGGTGTGACAATTAAAAATTCATCCATAAGGTTTTCCCCTAAAGACAAGGACATCAGTTTGGTGCCAGAGCTGGATGCTCGGTGGCTGCCAGGTCTTGTCCCCGTGCACAAAGGTTATAAATGTGATGGGAAAATGCAGCACCTCCGGCCCTTTGCAGTGATGTTTGCAAACGTGTTGCTTTACACACCTAGGACACTGGAATTAGTAGTTATTAGTATTTCTGTAGTATGGATATCATGGCTTTTTGCTGCATGGCACTTACCCCAGCACATTTAGCTGCTGTTTCCAGCCTGGCTTCTGCCATTTTTGCAGCATTGACATTGGCTGTTTTGTTGTGCTTAAATAACATTGCTTGTTAGTCTGTGATTCCCTTTGCTCATTCCTGCTGACCGCAATGTTTCAGTTGATATTACTGCCTGTAGCATTCTGGCACAACCTACTGGAGTCAGTGATTTTTTGTTTCTGCAACCTATTCAGTAACAAATCCACTGCCATTACCTTTACATTAGTGACACCTTGTTAAGCCATGAGGGTGTCTTGCTCTGTATTTCTTATCAGACCTAGTTCTGGAAGTCATCACCTTTCTGTATTTTTGGCTTAGGAAGGCTCTGTGATATGAATTTTTGGAGGTTGAGGAAATAGTCTGAGGAAGAATCACACTGTTGACTTGTTCCTATGATCCTTTAGCTGTCTGTGGCCATTCGAGGGAAGGGGGGCAAGGAAATGGAGATATTTGTTCTGATAAATAAGGCCATTTTGTATTTTCAACCAGAGATGATTACTTTTAGGCAGATACTGTAGAGATACATAGCCTTCATGCTTACCAATGTCTTTTTTCTCCATGAATTCCTTCTGTTCTTGTTAATAAGAGGATTCAGTCTGTGCCTGTGCCATTCAAGAGGGATAACAATATCCCCTTGAGTTTCCCAGATATAAAATGGTAAGGTAATGTCAACTAAATGTGGTTGAGGTTTGCTGTACTAGAGTCAGCCTGAGTGCTTCTTTTTAACTTATTTCTTTTTTTAACATACCAGCTAGCATGAAGGGAAAATAACTGAATAATGCAGTTCTTAATTGGCTGTAAATAGATAGAAATATGTGTTAACATATGGTGACTGTTGATGGTTTACTTTGTATAAAATAATTCCATCATCTGTCTGTCCAAATGATCTCACCACAGAAGCATTGCAGCATTTAGTTAGTGTGTTTCCCTGAGTGCTTTTTACATCATAGCTAGAGTTGAATGTTAACCAACTCTATTTTCTGAGGCTTGGCAGCAAATCTGATCTTTGATCATATATCTCATTTATATCACACTTTTCTTTCAGTAATTTAGTGTAGTTGAGCTTAAATATGCCAAATAAACATGGTTTGCTGGCTACTAAACCAAAATAAATATCTTTTTCCCACTTAAAAACCTCCACATTTGCAGTTTGCCTCATGCATAGCAAAGCAGAGACTGTGGAGCATATGTGAGGACTCAGCATAACTGGCAGAAGGAAAGCTTTTTAAATGTGAAGGACACCCACTGGGCAGTTCAGAATCTAGGGCAAAAATTGCTTTTTCACTCACTCATTCTCCATATTTACAAATCTTTTCCATAAAAACCAGCAGCATTTATTTGAAAGCAATTCTGTAGCTGGCTGGTTTTGGCAGGTAGGCAAAGTGTTTTAAAATTTCCAGACTTAAGAAAGCAATTGACATTTGATAATGGATAGTATATAATACTATGCAGCACAAATAGGAAAAGCAGTGCATGGTCACTCACCTCCAAAGGATGAATTAATTTATTCACAGATGGTTTGAGTTTGTGCTGTTCCACTCCACCACTGAATTTCATAGACTGAAGCAAATCTTACACCTCAACAAAATCAGGTGTACACAAGAACAGTCTTTACAGATTTTAATGCATTAACAGAGACATTTCACTTTACAAATGTACCATAAATCTCCTTTGTCAAGGCTTATATAAAGCTTATTTGAATTATTGTCTTAGTACAAATCAGGGAAGGTTATAGCCTTTATATGGATTATTTTATCTGCAGGCAATTTCCTTGGACTGTGTCTGAACCAGAATTACCTGCAGGTCAGGCAAGAGAAAGGGCATTTTAAACTCCACACTATGAATGTTCATTTTTAAAAAAATGTCTGAAAATTTCATGTTCAGCTGTGAGCCACCTATCATCCAAGCAGGGGCAGGTGGTGCCCCTGTCAATAATTCTGGACAGCTCTCACTTCTTTGAGAGTGGCTCTTGAGCCCCAGGTGGATATTGCTCCAGGATTGCTGGGAACTGCAGGGTATGGGGAGGTTCTGCTGAAGGGACTGGGGCACAGCCCAGCCCTGGGCACTCAGTCAAAGGAAAACATGGCTTAATATTGACAAAAAAAAGAATGTTTTTTAATGTTCCCAGAGCTCTGCTGATTATTCACATCTCATGAACTCAACAAGCTGTAAATAGCAGGCAATCATGCATTATTTGTGAATGGTCTCCTGGCAGTTCTGCTCAGCCCTGTCATGCACACAGTTAATATGGAAACCTGTGAATCATTCCAGGGAAGCACCACCATGCTCTGCAGACACCTGCTTGAAATCTTTTCCTAAATGCTGTTACAGATGCATTCTTTACTTTTTGATGTAAACCAGTTAAGAACTCTTCATCTAATACTATAAATTGTTTAAATCTCTGTGAATTAAATCCGTTTGATTTCCTGGATTGTCAAAGACAGTGAGAAGTCTTATCTATTTGTTTACTATTTTACCATAGAAAATATTGGTGTTCCTGTACCAAATGCCATCTGTGGGAGCTGCACATAGAAGCTGTAGGAAGTTTCCCAGTTTCAGTGTGCATGTTTAGTGAGATGCTAGAGTTTTGATATATTGTCGTGGTTCCCAGACCTCTCACCAGATTTTAAACTCAATTTACACAAGTTTTCTATTCTTTCTCTCATGTTTAATGCAACCTGGCTGATTCCTCTCTCCATTTTCATGATGCATTTGTCTTCTCCTTGTAGCAATGTTGGTCACGGGATCTTGGAGGCTGGGAGGGTCAGGAACAACCATTTTATTATCTTCTGTAATGCAGGAAGGGCCTAGAAGTTTGTTTGCCCTGCTCTGCTAGATTCCAGTTATTATGGTTAAAAAGGCCTTAATAATTAAAGATCTCTCTTTACTACCTCTAATTACAATTTAACCTTTTTTTCTCCTCTAAAGATAGAAAAAAGTAAAACCAGTGGAAAGTTAAATTCAGAGCAAAGTGAACCTGTGATTTCTCAGCACCTTGATACTGCACTGTAACCTCTGCTATTTCTAATGCATTTAAATTGTTCCATATTGCATCTCAGTGCATTTTTAATACCTTAGTCTAAAATTATTCTTTATCAGAATATATTCTGTTACTGGGAAAAAAAATGAAAAAATCATAAATTCATCATGAATACTGATGCACATTTTATGGGAATCAAGAAATAAAAAATATATCAAAATTCTAGAACACATTTTCCTCGACATTCATCGTATTTATATTTTCACACAGTGTCTTCCAGGTTATGTAAATATTGAGCTTGGGATTTTATATGTGAGGAGCTAGAAAATTAAGATTTTTTTCCCTGACAATCTAAATATAAAATCAGGAATTTAACTTGGTGTATTAGCTACAGAATTGCTTAATATACTTAAACAATTCCTTTAAAAAAATGATGAACAGGAAGGCAGCAAAATTTGCTGAGACTACGGTCAGTCATCACAAAGGAAGACTGATTTATCTGTGAGGGGTGGAAGATGTTCACACAGGCTTTCTGGTTTGAACATCAATTTTGTGGTGAAGTGCTCCCAGCCCCATGGTCCTGTTCAATACCTTGGGCTGATGGATGAGCTCCAGCAGGATCACGACAGCAAACCAGACTCACCACCAGGCCATGCAGAGCATTAGAACAACTGGGAAAGTGCAAAGGACTTAGAATTAATTATTCAGTTCAGGAAAGAGATTTGGAGCTTGTTACAGACAGCTTAATGAAGACTTTACTGATGGCCAGAAGTCCAAAAAGGCATTAAGAACCATAAGGAATAGGATGGGGAATAACATGTAAAACACCATAATTAGACCTGATAGGGAAATGTTCCCTCAGCAATGACTAACTTGAGAACTCTGAACAAAACCCACACTTTTATTTGTGAAAAAACCCTAGCCATTCAGGTGAAAAAACTGATTACATTCAAAAAGAGTCTAGTCAATTAATAACAAAAATAAGAAGGGTGTTCAAAATTGTTTTGAAAAAGATAATAAGCTGTGTGTTTCATTTTCATGCTTATCCCAGTAAGGAAATATTTGATGGAGAAGAGTGATTACAGCACAGATTTTAAAGAATTATTGTGCTTTCACTGATAGGAAATGAGAAAGGATTATAAGGTTAAGTGAACTACAGGATTAAGCCAATGTGGCATTCCTATATTCCTGCCCTTTGCCTGTGCTTCCTGAAAATTAATCCATGGCAATATTTCAACATCAGCTTTTTGGAGGTGCTATGGTCTGGACAATGTGCATTAAAAGGTGTCTCATAGATCAAAGCAAAATTATACCAAAATTTAAGAAAAACAAAAAAATGTATTATTCAACTACAGGAAATTTACTCTCAAAAGAAAGATGTAAATGTTTTTAAAATTTAGTGGAAAAAGCAAAGTTAATTATCAGTGTGGAGTAATAGAGAACCTGGCTCACATAACTGCACTCCACTGGTCTCAGCACAGACAATATTCTCACTTCAAGGAAGTTATGTCATTTTTAATTGTAATAGTTCTATCAGGTATCTGTTTTAGGCTGTACTTGAACAGTCCTAATTCCCCACAGTGTAAATTACTGCAGCTCCATGGGGACCTCAATAATTTTAACAGCAATGATCTGATCCAGGATAGCCTGAATATAAAATTTTCCTTTGACCTTATGACAATTTTTTTAATTAATTTGATAAGGAAAGTAAATACAACAGAGCAGAGAGTAGATCCCCATGTGTAACAGCATTTTCCACAGGATGATGCAGAAGCAGAAAGATCACAACCTCCATCAATAAGTAAAGGATACTGTAAAACATTTAAATGGAATGGAATTAATCACTACTTAGCTAGAAGGGCAAAATCTATGCATTGATGATTGTCTTGTCCCCCAGCACTAAATACTCAGTGCTTTGTCTTCCCTCTGTTAGTCCCAGTAAATTCTCATTTTCTTTTCTTGTTAATCAGGAATGCTTGTTTTCCCCTATCATATTTTTGAATCCTCCCCCACCTCCATTATTTAATTTTATTTTAAATTCTAGCAATACTTATTCTTTACAGATCTTATATCCCATTTCCAGATACTTTTTATTTCCTTTGTCTTTATTTTAGGCTTTTCTTCACTTTTTCCTTCCCTTATCTTTTTCTTCCTTCTGTCTTCCCAAAGTTCAGTGTGCAAGTCAATCTAACAGCATGAAGCTCACTGATATGATCAAGACTTGTGAAATAGAAACTAAGCTCTGACTGATTTTAGAGCCTTCTGGTGGCAAATCTCACAGGAACAAATTAGTTCTTGACATTTAATCAGGTCTGCTTGCTTCTTAAAATATACTTTAAAATTAACCTGTAGGCCTGATTCTCCTTTTATTCTGGAATTATTGTACAACTGTTTCACAAAACTTCCTTCTCCATAGAGTAATTCTTGATTTGATAAGTATAATCCAAATCAGTTGTAGGAAATTCACGCTTTTCTTGCTTCATTATAATCCCATATATTAATGACAAGTTTTAGTCTCCTTCTGTGTGTCTGTAAAGACTCAAGCTTCACAGAAAATATAATAAATTGCTTAAATTGCTACTACTGTAGATAGAATGATATTGGCCATATCATATATATCTATACAATACTCATATGCAATCATAGAAGGGTTTGGTTTGGAAAACCCTTAAAGGTCATCGAGTTCCACCCCCTTGCCATGGGCAGGGACAACTTCCATTAGACCAGGCTGTCCAGGGCCCCATCCAGCCTGAAGTGCTCCGGGATCTGAACACCCCCAGCACTTCCACAGCTCCTCTGGGCGACTTGAGCCGGGGCCTCACCACCCTCATAGAGAATAATTTTTCATAATATCTAAAGTTTGTTTTCCCTTAGCATCTTTTGGCGTCCTCTCCAACCTCCATTATTTAATTTTCTTTTAAATTCTTGCAATATTTATTTTTTTACAGATCTTATACTTCATTTCCAGATACTTTTTGTTCTTATATTTTATTACTTATTATATTATTAATTGTATTATTATTATACTTCACTCTTTCAGTTTAAATTCATTGCTCCTTGTCCTACATAATGGAGCCACTGCTGCTGCTGCTGTGTCATTTTCATTTTCACTTTCTTCATGTCTTTGGACTAAAACAACCCAACTTTTCTGTCATGCTGATGACCCTGAAGATTCCTGTTAACCAGTTGTCTGGAAGGATTAATTAAATAACTGATGCCCCTTTAAGGACATAGAATAGGCTTTATCAAATGCATCATAATAATTAGGTTCTTATTGAAAATAACTAATTATTTTGGAATTTATTCTATTGGGAAACAGATACAGGGAAAAAAAAAAAGGAAGTTCAGCATAAGCTAAGTTCTGTAACCCATTACAGGATACAGGATTGCAGCCCTTACATCCATTCCTGATCCTGACACTTCCAGCATCCTGTTTACTCCCGTTCTAGGCATGAGATGTGACACAGAGAGCCTTTTCTCATGCCTTGGCTCAACATTTCCCATGCCTCTTGTGAGCAGAGGTTCAGAGACAGCAGCCAGATCCCCAGTCCCTTCCAATCAGTGTACAGGGGCAGCTGGGTAAGGCCCTTAGCTGAGCAGAATTTTGATGCTCCTCTAAGAGGCTGGGGGCTGGCAGAGTGTGTTACAGGGTGGGTGGGTGCACAGCCCCTCTCGTGAGAGAGGCACCAATGCTGGGAGCTCGAGGAACCTGCAGGGCTGGGCTTTCCCCACAGCTCACTGGGACTCTGAATTACCCACGAGCTTCCTTACATTCCTTATTATCCTTCCTTATATTTCCTGATATTTGACTAACAAGTGATGTGTGCCCTTTCCTCTCTTGCCCAGAGAATGGCATTAACTGTGTGTATTTCAAGGCACTGCAGCAATGCTACTGAATTTACCCAGAGTTCCAATTATGTGTAGAGTGTCATAACCATAATGTCCTCATTCTGTCATATTTGCTTGAGACGTGTATTTGTGCTTGAATTTGGGTATTAGGTAGCTTTACCCTGACTAGAAAAACATACAAAAAGCAGGATAAACTGTTTCTCTGTCTTCAAATATCTTCATTCTCTCAGTAATATTAAAAAATAGAAATAATTGCTTAGAGATTGGAGATAATTATCTCAAGGGCCTGTTGATACTGTTTTATCTTATTTTGTTTAATACAACTTTAGCTGTCCAGGGTCAGCAGTAGTTTTTAAACCTTCTAGTCTAATGGAAATCTTGTAAGAAGTGTAGTAACTTCAAAAAAAAGACTAAGTAAATGGGAAATAACTGAACAGACTTGCTAAATACAAAACATCATGTAAATATTTTGCCACAATAAAGTCAGCCAGTGCCAAAAAGGGTTTATCTATTTCTCAGGAATACAACTGAGGATATTAAGTTGGTGCCATAAACACTAAAAGGCAGATTCTTGACCAGCCATGGCATAAAATGGGATGGTTTTGGCTTCCGTTTCAGAGGGAAATTATTCAAGACCACAAACTAGTGACTTGGAACATGCTGCATGTTTAAAATTCTCCTTTTCAGCAACATACTCAGTGTTTCCTTACAAATTGTTTTGTTGCTGGAGGGATTTTCAGTTAAATGAAAAATTCCTATAATAAATCACTGCTGTTCAAATAAAGTCTTTATTCCTGCTGAATTTTCATGGACTTTAGATACAGGATTGCAACAAAAGGGTGCAACTGACTTATACTAACTTTGGTGGGTGTGTTTCATCCTTTTGTGATAAGAAAAAAAAAAGGAAAGTAGATGAGAGGCTGCTTTTTAGAAGAGTTGTCCCTACAGCCTGACCTTTCCTTCATACTTAGCACGCCTCAGAGTGGAAAGTGAGGGCTATCAAACAGCAATGAGCAACAATAACAACACATATTTTACCCTTCAATAGCCCCTTCTACCTGGGACTCTTAGAACTCTAAATACTCACTGATAGAATTTAAAGGAGGGTTTTACCCCCTTTTAGCAAAGAAACAATTCTGTAATTAATATGACTCATCTGCATGAATGTCAAAGAACTGTTTTAAGTTATTTGGTTGTTCAGTTTTGATTCTTGCATTGGAAGGAAGAGAATGCCATGCATTGGTGTGTGTTTGGCACATTTACATTCTACTTGTGTATAACTTTCTCGTGGGCAAATCCTTTTCTTCCTTACAGCTCTTCTGGATAAGCTCACAATTATGCAATTATTGCATGGATGAATTGGCCTGCTTGATCAGTTGATATCTGAAAGTGTTCTGTTAGTGGAGCCAACATAAATGGAGAGGAGAGGTGGTTGTTGTTGGTTTATTTTATAAAGGAGGGAAGTGTGGATGTGTATGAAGCTCAAGACAAGAAGGGCTCACCTAAAGCAGGAGTGTCTTTCTGTCTGCTTAGCACAAAGCAGAAGTGTAAAATATGCATCTTTATTACTGCAGAGAACAAGTAATGAAAAAGAATGATTATTTACTTGCTATAGAAAATATATCCATTGCTTTCTAAATGAAAAGTAATGGTTGGTTCTGTGATTAAGATGTTCAAAAGCCCATCCAGGAACGCCTTTTTTTATGCATTGTATTACACATTTTGTCAGCACTTATCACAAGAGGTGGATGAAGGAAGGTCTGTGTGGGGAGGAGGGTCTAGGCATCCTCAGCTGATTGATCATTCATCTTTACTTTCCTCTGCAGCAGGGATGAGGAGAGGTTGTACTGCACAGAGTGGGATGGCTGCAGAGGAACCTTTTTCCTGATGTGAGCAGCTTGGAAATTCTGCTACTACTGAGTCTGCTACTCAGACCTGGGGCTTATTTTGGGAGCTGGGATGGAAGCCCCAGGGGATCAGGAGGATGATCTTTCCTCCTAGAACAGAGTGTTGCTTAACTGACTGAGGCACTGTTTGTCTGGACAAATAGAATTGGTGTCAAAATACTGACAAGGGAGATAAATCACCAAAGTTTGCAAACTCACATGACTTGCCTAGGTAACAACAGCCCTTTGTGTCTGTGCTTCTAAAGTGACCATTTAGACACCTTCTAGAACTGCTCAGAGCTTTAAAAATAAATGACAAATAATAATTATCTGCTTAAAAAATGCAGGTATTTCTTTTATGATCATGTGTTAAAGAGATAATTTATGGTGTGGTTCAGCAGTAAGCTTTTTGAAAATGCCACCCTTTGCTCCTGGGCATTTTTATTTACAAAAGGACACGAAGAAAAGATGGAGTGATTTGTCTTGGTGAGTAAGAAAAAAGTGAGGTCACTCCCTGTAAGTAGCAACTGTTATGATAAACAGCACATCATAAAGCCATGGTTGGCTAAGCAGAATAATTTTAAATATTTTGCTGGATACTCACAACAACTGTACATGGCCGGTGCTGCCTCAGAATGACCAGCATGGAGCACTTGGTGCAATCATTGTTTGCTCACTATTCAGTACAAACCCACTCGGAGTCCCCCCATGGAAGGAACTTCTTGGCATCTTCCAAAATACTTTCTCTTTCCTGTACTTAAGTTGAATACATGAGATGCACAAGCACCTTTGCTACTCTAAAGACTGCTGGATCTTTGTGTAAATATATCTAAATATGAACTTTAATTCCTGCAGAAGATGTGATTTTTCTGCTAGTGTGTTGTGTGGTGCCACTGACAAGTTTTCTCATATAAAATCTCATTTGTGGCTAGGGCACCTCTGTTTTAACTGTGGCTACAAATCTGAAGACAAGTCTGAAAAAGCCCAAGTGCCTGTAAAGAGCTAAGAAAGGACATGAGTACCCATATCTTAGGAGTCCATGTGGGATCCCAGGATTAGCTAAATCTTGCCAAAATCATAGTTTTCAAAGGAGGAATCTGGGAATAGACAGAAAATTTGGTACAGCATTATATGAGCTGAGTATCTTCAAGCATAGGGGTGGGTGGAGGAGATTTAAGGCTCAGGAAACACTGAGAATTTGTGGCAGTAGACATAAAGGAAGGAGGTGTAGGGGGTGAATACCACTAAAAATATGCCCTTCTCATTAAAAAAAAGATCAGACTATTTTTTCTTCTTTACTTTGATTGGTTTTTTCACATGACAAGAGTTTAATTTTGGTATTAAAGCATAGAAAATTCATGTATTTCTACAAGAAAATAGAAGATCCATGTGGATATAACTCAAAAAAAAAACAACCCTTTGAGTTTTTATCCATTTCCTGTTCAGTAGGAGTTTTAGCTGCTTACCTTGGGGACTCAGTCGAACTCACAAAGGCACACACAGTGTGCAGACAATGGCAATTTGCTGAGGTGGGTGAGATGAATCAACTCATGGTGGGACTGAGTTCTTCTGCCAGCTATAAAAAGTACACTGACAATTAAACTAGGAAAGATACCTCATGCTTAGGTGGCTACTGTTAAATGACATGAATCCCACATGAATGACAAAAGCAAGCAGCAAAAAAAGCAACGTTTATTATAGAGAATCATTTGTGGAGGCATCAATGCTTACGGGTCAGATCTCAAAGGATCCTCTCCTTTCGTCACTGGAAAAAATTTCAATTTAAATTTTAATCTCTTTAAATTTTATGAATTTAAATCTCTTCCTGCACTGGACTAGAGAGCACAGTACTACCATGTCTGGCAGAGTGGTACTTCCTCTGCATTAAAAGGGGAGAGTGCACAGTTTTTAAGAACAATCACTGATTTCAAAGGAGTAAATTTGTTTAAGAATTGATGATAGTGCTATGAGACCCGATTTATTCTCAGGTCAGAGAGAGTCCAGGGCTTTTTCTGCCATCTGTGCTATCAAAAAGCACCTAGAGTCAGGGTTAATTTATAAGGAAGATAGGGCTCATTTTTTCTTTCACTTTTGAGATCATCATCATCTCCGTTTCTTTTTTTCAGGATGGTCCTGTTCATATATTTGGAAGAGTTTACTGTTTATATCAGTCTAGAAATGTAAGGTTTTTATTAAACTGCTCCAAACTCACTCATCCCCCATTTAAAAGCAGATTGATTTCTGAACTTTGCTGGTTTTAGAGGAGGCAAAATGTATTGGAATACAGTCCCATGTGCTGGAATATTAGCAGAGTAGAGCTAAATTATTTAAAGTAATTGTCCCTCATGTTTTCTGTGCTGTGGGAAACAATATTTAGCTAATAAAATGGAATTAGGAACAAGTTTGCCTGCACAAGGGTTTGGGGACTACATTCAGAGTAACGTTTGTTTATCCAGTAGGGCTTCAACATTTCTGTAAATTCAGGAGAGCTTCAATTCAGGTCGAGTAAGGATGTGAGGAGCCCCACCTTTGGGAGCTGTGGGAGAGCTCTGCTCTGTGCTTTTCTGGCAGCAGCAGCGTTGGTGTCACAGACACAGCAGCAGCACAAGGGCATCCTCAGGGATGCCAGTCCCTATTCCAGCAGCTCCAGCACTGGAGTCCTCTTTGACCTCCAACACCAAGGACTTCCTCTTATATAACCACTTTAATATTTGTGTTCCTCTCTGCCCTTTTTTGAGGCATTTTCTTTAATGATAGCAATATCTTATTGAGTGCAATGACATGAAGAGTGTCAGGGCAGGCTCCCAGGACTCTCTCGAGGAAAGCTGATAGTGATGCCATTCCCACTTTTCCAGTCGGCTGAAGCACAGAGCTCTCCAGACCCGATTCTCAAGCCCTTAGAATGGGATTTCTAGCAGACCATTGGATTTCTCACCATATTAGCCAAGTTTCAGAGCGTGCAGACAGCTCTGGATGGACAGGCATCACCCCAGTGCAGCTGTGTGAATGTGTATGCCCTGCAAGCAGCTCCTGGGAGGGCAGACAGGCCAGGGGCCCACTGCCTGGTGTGCTTGTGCTGAAGCCCATCAAACCCTGACTGTGGAATGTGGGAGGGAATGTCTGCTGGAGGAACCTGTCTCTGTGGGTGAGAGTGAGGGAAGAAGTCTGGGAGGGCAGAGCTCTCATTTTTTGTGGCCTCAACCCCTTTACGAGACCGTGCTTCTGTGTCCTCACAGTTCCTCTTCTGTCCCTTCCTTCCCCTTTGCAGAAGCAGCCTAGCAGTTACTCAGCCTGACTTCTCAGCCCAGAGGCAGCAAAATTCAATTTATCAGTTCAATTAATTCAATTAATAAGCAAAATTCATTAGAACAGAGCATTAGCATTGCAATCAACATCACAATCCATGTTGCTAAGTGGAATTTCTTCAGTGAAGGGGACATGCCATTGTTATTTCCATGCTTATATTTTATTAATATGGAAGAACCTGGTATTATTAAATTGGAATATCATATAATGGGAGGTGTTCTGGAAAGATGCTGGCAAGGCTTGCAAAGTTTTTCTAATTTCCCTTAAAGCTTTCACAGCTTTCAGTGTGGCTTTTTCACAAAGCTAAACTCAGAGGATTAACGTCGCTCTCCTCATGGTACTCTGTTTACCACGGAAACTTTGGTCAAAGGGAGGAAAGTGGACAACTTCAGACTTTTCATGTCAGTGCTACTTTCAGAACAAACATCCATTGGCAGGGTAAAAGCCTGAAGAAGAAGAAAAGCAGCTTTCTACCCATTGTGCAATAAATCAAAAGGTTCCAGTGAATTTCTTTGAGTGTTAGCAAAATTGCTTAATCAAGGATTTCAAAGGGTGATCAAAACTGTTTTCAGTTATTCCTGACTTGCACTTGTATCATTCCAGACTGAGTCTTTTTCTCTAGTACATACCTTTATTTAAAGGCAATAGAAAGAAGAGAAAGCAGTGAATTTCAATTATCAGAATACTAATGTGTGGAAAATATGACTTCAATTCTTCCTCTGGAACATCTGAATAAGAGCAAATAATTGCAAGTTCTTCACTAATAAAAAGCAAAGGAAAAAAGAAACAATAAGAGAACATTTTCAGAAATTGGATTTTCATTATCTGCAATAACACAGGAAGCTTATCTATTGTGAAGAAAGCCAGTGTGATTCTAATGTGGCGTAAATATTTGCATGATAATAAGGTAATGTATTTTAGATTAAGTCAATGAATTGCTCATAAAGGAAAAGAAACAGCTGGGGCCATCCTTTGGAAAATGTGACTTTCTGGATGTGACTTTGTGCATGTCTCAGGACTCTACTACCAGCTTTCTCTGAAAGGACATTTACCATTACAGTGCAGTTACAATTGGCTACAGACACAGCCAAACTCCGGGGGGGCAGAATAGGGATGCAAGAGCAAGGGTGCAAAAAGCTTTGGTCTTTAGGAATGTGAGGAGTCCTGAAGGAGGACGGACAGCTGACCCCATGAATGGTTCCAAGCACCACTAACTCCTTGTTCTATACAACCTTTACACCATTAACCCTACACACCTTACCCCTGTGTGCCCTCCTCACCCTTCTGTGACTGTTCTGTGCCCCTCAGCATTCCAGATCTCTTTACCTTTAACTCTGCTCACCTGTCCTGCTCAGCTCTGGCCCATCAGGGAAGGGGCTCGGCCCCATTCCCAATCCCCACAAACTCTGTGCCCACAGGGTCCCAAAAGGAGAACACAAAATATATCTGTCTGCCTCACTGTGTTGTATTACCCATTCTTAAGACTTGAAAATTAAAAGGGTTTGTGAAGCACTAAGCATATAAATGTATCAACCAAAGAGTTTTAGTACAGAAATTATTCATTTACATCCCAAAATGAACTAGGTTGTGAACTTTCAATGGTCTCTTTCTTTTCAAACGTGATTAAAAATTCCAGCACAGTGGCAAATTGTATTGGTTCTAGAGTAGTGGAACCAAAGTGAACAATATACTGCACTGATCCATTATTGGTATAAATGCTGATTGCTTAAGGGGTTTACAAAACAAAGCAGCTGCATCCTCAGCTACTGTAAACCAGTTCAGTGATGTTTATGGAAGTAAACACTGTTTACAGCAGGCGAGGGTCAGGATATCCTTCCTTAAATAATAAACTCTGTTTTCTTAGGAGAGTAAAAATTATCCCCTAAAACACTGAAGATGAACATGTTAAAAAAGATCACTGAATATTCACGTTCCTTGATTCAGATTTCTCACGGAATTTAAGAATAACAAGTCTTTCAAAGGACTGCTTTGAACTACCAGTTTAGATGTACTTCTGCTGGTCCAGGGCAGATGCTTTACATAGAACAGCCAGAAATAATTTTGATGCACCATGTATCCTATGTGCTCTATAAATAGTGTCTAAACAATTGCCAATTATCTAGAAGCGTGAAATTGTGCACTTTCCCCATCCAGCCAAAAACCCCCATGTCACTTCCAGTCTGGAAACCAGGAATAACTGTTCACATCCCATTGTATGAATCAGCAAGAAAATGAGAGCATCAGTCTTGGCACCCTCAAAATTTAGATGGGCATAATATCCAAACACAAAGCAGAACAAAAGGCCTAGCCAGTAAATGAATTTTAGCAGGTTAATAAAAAGCAAATTTAAAAGTGGAGGTGGAGTTATGTCTCTGTTGTGTTGAATGGATATGGTGCCACAGATTCTTGTAGTCCTACATTTAGAAATCAGCTCTCTCATGGAATTACCAGATTATTAGGCATGCCATGGAAGATTGTCTGGGAAAAAGGAGGGCTTTTCAACACATAGCTGGATTTTACAGTGTGCAGTTGGGCTGTATATGGAAAAATATGCCCACAGTCTGCATTCAATGGACAAGAGAATTATTATGGTAACTATAGAGTAGAAAGAAAGAAGTTAAAGTGGAAGGGAAGAGGCTGACAAGGAAGGCTAAATGAATTTCTTTCTCTCCCCAGAGTGCCAGGCTCTTATTTCAGCAGCTGTCTGCCACTCAGAGCCTCTGTTGGTTTGCTTGCCAGCATAAAAACTGTCAGCAATAGCCCAAGTGACTTCATGCAGAAAAAGGTGAATAAAAACATGACTGGTATGCTGAGAACTATTTTTCAATTGATTCTATAGGGCAGAAACAGACAAAGGGATTCAACTCAACCAGAGAGGGAAAACTGTGGAGATGGGGTACCATGTATGTTCAAAGGTTTAAAAACAAACTGTAGCTTTTGACTCCCCATTTTATTCCATATATCTCATATCTGTTTACAAGGAGACAGAATCTTTTCCCTGTACAAGGTAATCTTCATGGTCTGTTTTTAACTGCAAAGACAGAAAACAAAACTAAATCTGACATGTTGACACCACATTCTTAGATCTGAAAAACATATGCCCAGGAAAAAAAGCAATAAACTATTGCTGCATTTGGATGAAGCTATAAAGGCTTTGAAAAACAATTATACTTAGCATTTCTCATCAGTAAATCTCACCAGGCTAAGGCAGAAAGTATCATCCTCCTTATTTAATGATGCAGAAATTAAAGCATGGGGACACAGGTGTGCCTTGTGCAAGGTCACTGGCAGAACTAAAAAGAGAACATTATTTTTCAGTTCCCAGCAAATGAGCTTTTAACTAAGCTCACTGCTTCACTATCTAAGCAAAACAAAACAAAAAATAATACAAACAATGTCCTTGGTTGTTCAATTTTAGGTGTTCAGTATGAAATATCTATTAGGACTCTACTGCTAGGAATTATCCCCGTACATTATTTGGAGAACAAAAAGTAGCCATGGCAAACTTAAGCCATCATCAAACAAATTTGTAAACATTACATTATGGAAAAGAAGGCCACATCAATAACTATAAGAGTTATCTACTCAGTTCTGGTAAGTCGATGATGAGTTACACGTGATGGTTACAGAAAATACAGACTACAAACATTTCCACTGATTCAGGTGTGAAGTGCAGCGTGAAGCATTCTCCCCACTTCCATCATCTCTTCACATGAGCCATGCTCATACCTGAATTACAGTAAGTCTGCTCCAACTTTAAGGCTGGGATTTCTCAGCTCTCCAAGGGAGCCTGTCCAGTTCCCTCAGTCTTTAGGAAAGCAGCCTGTGTACCATATCCCTTTAGGTGTTCCACAGAAAAGCAGGCATTTTTGTACTCTCTTTGAGTCATAAACTCTGAATTCCTTCGTTTTCTTGTAGTCTCCTTTTAACATTTTGACAGGTAAGACAACTGTAATCTACCTTTCCCCTCTTTCCCCCACTTCCACTATCTTGCACAAAAACACATAAAATAACCTCTACACAACACTGTTGTTAGAAATCCTTTTGATTCCCTAGTAATCATAATAAATCCCTCTGAAACCTTCAGAGAAAAAAACAAAGCAGAAATTTGAAAGGCTTTTCCCAACCTCTGACTTCCTCTCTTTTTTTGTATTAAAAGCAAGCTGAATATTATAAGGTTTTACACAGATACTTAATAGTGTGTATGTGTTTCAAGTTGGAATTCATCTGAATAAAATCAGCAGCTTAGCAGAACACAGCAGATGTGGTGGGAGCAGTAGAGCTTTGGTAAAGCTTTGCTCACTTGAGTGGATCACTGAGTTTCTGAAACTTCTGACTTGTTCAAGTCTCAGCTGCCTGACACTTGGGGAACTTGGCTACATCTGAAATAAGATAAAGAAAACCCAAATATTTAGCTGAGCATATTCCTTTTGCCCTCCACAGCAAGAACACGGTCAGGAGTAATCAAGAATTAAAATTTAAATGAGATGATAGAATAAACCAAAGGTTCCAAGCAAACCTCACCCAGGAGTAAGAGACGTGATGGGCAAAATGTCACATTGTGGCTTGAAAGAAGGGATTTCAAGCAACCTTGCTTCTGATAAGACTCAGTTGCATTAATTACCAAAGAAGAGGAACAGTTTTGCTCTTAATGTGTTGTAGCTGTGAGTAATAAAGATAGGTGTGACAAAAGGGACAGGTTGGCCAGCTAAGGGAGCCCAGGACCCTTTTGAGGAAGAGAGTTATTGTTGGAAAAAAAGATCAGCTGTGAGCTCAGTCTGGGTCTGATGGAGTTAGAGCCTGCAGTGACAGTCAGGCTAGGCAAGGGCTGTGTTCAGAGCCTGCAAGGCAATATTTGCAGGCACAGTCCAGCAGGGGATAACCAGCAGAGTCTGCAGCTGGAGCTACTGAAATCAGAGTCAGGATGGCAGAGCTGTAAGGAAGAATAAACCAGGACCCTTCTCACGTTGTGAAATGTCTCTGTCTTGGCTGATTTTTACCCCCCATGAGAGGTCTACTGCAATATCACATCACTGAAATATCACTGAGAACCTGATATTTAAGTATAAACTTGGAGTATGCTGACTTCAGATTTATGGGAATGAGCGTTGAGCCTGGAAAACTCCCAAATGGCTTTTTAAGTGATGGTAAGAGGACATAAGCAGACTTCTCTCCCCTCTGCCACTCACAGCCAGAGAGTTCAGTGGGATTGTTCTTGTTTAGTGAGATTCCTGTCACTCATGCCAACCCCAGAGCATCCCACGGAAGGCACTCAGGTGTAAAACTAACAAAGGTACTCTGCACCTACACCTGAATTCCTCAGATTTGACTGTACCCTAGAATCTTTAAAAGCCTCTCTGACAGCTTTGCTTCCACATCATGTTGCGTGTTCTTCTGTGATTAGAAGAAAATTCATGTAGTCATTACATTTTCACAGTTCTCAAAAATTTTGTGTTCATTTCAGCTGTCTGGCTAAGATGCTGGCGTACATCAAAGCTGTAACAAATCCCTGGGGAAAAGGACAAAACTTTATAGCATGGAGAAAAAAATGCCTTAACTCCAACTCCTTTGCCTCTCAGATGAGAGGCTTTCAGAACTAAAATCAAGATGTTTTAAAATAGACTCTGTCACATTATCAGCAATCTCAAGGGGATTTTTTTCCAGGCTTTTGTATGGAAATATGTCTTATCTCAAGAGGAGATAACTGCAACAGGTCTATATACATTAGCTGTGCTTTTTCCAGTGCAGAGTGCATTTTTAAAAAGGCTGTTCTGCCTCCTTCTCCCAAGATAACTGGTGATGAACAGTTCTGGCTCTGGAGAGTGATGCACAAGTAGGGCAAGAAGAGAAGACACAAGGAGCCTGTGTTTTCAAGGCACAAATCTACACCTGCTCTGTCACCACAGAGAATCCTGATGTCATTATATTCCATAACTTTGTAATGCTGATGCAATTTATTAGACTTCAGATATGTATTTACATTACCTTGACTGCTTCCTCCTTAATGTTTTGTGTTGCTCATTTTGTAAGCAGCTACATACACTGCTCTGAAGTTTGCTGAGAAGTTTGCTTAGTTTGTACAGAGCACTTTAGAAGTTAAAAGTCTGTGGCGTTAAATGCACCAATGGTTATTTAATTTTAAAGAACAGAAATAAGAACCATTCAGAAACACTGCAAATAGCTCTTCTCCTCCAAACTTCACCTTGTTTACTTTCTCAAACTGAGTGCACAAGCAGTGTAATATAGGTGTGTGCACACAGGACCCTTTGAAGGGGTGAGAACAAATTCTGAACACTTCAGTCTGTCCTTAAGGATAATGGAGGTGCATCTGGCCTCTAATTTCATCCCTCCAAATGTTTAACAGCATGTAACAAAATCTGCTGCTGTATTCACAGAGGTGTCCTCTGTGTTTATGATCTCAGGAAGAAAGCCACTTCTGTGATGTCCTGTTTTTCAAACTTCACTCATACTCTGGAGCCTATTTGGTCTTGAGAATGACTGCATCTCTGACTGCCACTCCAACTTTTCTTTCATTCAAGACAATCTATTCATCTCTATTCATAAACATGTCAATCTACTGGTTCAGAAAATCCAACCAACCCTTCAAGAACAAAAAAATAACAACAAAACCCTTCTCCTTAATCCACCTCCCTCATTAGCTAGGATTAAAAACCTTAGTCAAATGATTGGCCTTGTGCCCAGAAAAGCTATGAGATCAATAATCCAAACAGACTTAATGATCCTCTTAGGAAAGAATAACTTGTGTACGTCTATGGAACGCTTTGGGAAAGTGATGGGAAATACACAAGAAGTGTCACAGCATCTGCACAAGTTAATTTATGTTATTTAGAAGTTGGAGGAGGTCTTTGGGAAATAAGGGGTTTTTTTTTCTTCTTCTCTGTTAAATGACATTTATTGTCTGCAAAAACAGTAATATGAAAAATCACAAACTGTATCAGTGATTATACTGAAGAGTCTAAGAAGTTTCATTAACATTTCCAGTATCTCATTTCACTCATGAGCAGTTTAAAATTATTGTATTCCTATTCAGTATTCCATAAGACTTTTTTTAGGCAATTTAACTTGTTGGTATCCTTATTTTGACACAGCTAATTACAGCTTCAAACTTTTTTAAAGCGTGACTTTTATTTTACAAACTCAAGTGTCGGTGGGGAGAAAAAGAAAACCAAACTAAGCCCTACTGTATAGCACAAGGTGGAGTTATAAAAGGTCTGTGCATTTGACCAAAACAGGGTTTAAACTCCACAGGGAATGCTTCTCTCATGCATGGAAAGAAAAATAGAGCATAGAGAGTGGCAGATACTCAGCAGAGCATGGATGTTGCATGTGGGTGTGCTAGGAAATGGTCAGGCTGGGCTGACTGCAGCTATGTGGGAATATTAACTGCCATCAGCACTCATTACCTCTCCTCTCTTCACTTCCTGGGAGAAACAGGCACATCTGTAGCCCAATTCATGCCTTGTGTTGTGAGCAGGAATAGAGCACCTTTGAATGGCCTGGTATTTTTGCTATTTACTCCAGAGATGCTACACAACCAGTCTGCGTTTAGAATTTTGTAGCTAATTTTTGCAAGATTAACTCATGCTGAAGGCAACTCACCAAAATTTCAGCAGAGAGTGATGTGGTGCCAGTGGTTTCAGCAAGCTCACCCATTTGCTCTTGCTCAGAAGAGCTGCTGGCATAGACACAGGCTATGCCACCTGCCCCAGGCTGGCACGTGGGGAATCCTGAGCAGGAGCTGAAATGCTCTGTGATTTTAGTCTTTGCCCAGAGAGGGGAAGAGGGAACAGCTATGCAGACTTTCCTCCAGCACAGCTCCCAGGAAAGCCACTGGGATCAGGTGTCTCATTTGGCACAGGGCAGGAGGTAAGGACAGAGCTCCAGGGACTGCAGCACCCTTTGAAACTGAAACAGCTTCTTCAGAGCTTGTAGGGAAGGGATGAAGAGCCTGTAGGGACAGATGCCAGTGGAAATACTGGAGCATGATGAGGGCTTTGGAAGCAGATAATAGAGAGGAGGTAGGAGCTGAGCAAGTGCTGGAGCCCAAAAAGGTAAAATCTGATGGAAGACAGAGACTGCAGAGAGGAGGAGCAGCACTGGGCACATGGAGTGGCCCTGCAGCAGGCATGAGGACACAACACTTTTTCCAAAAAGTGACATTTTTTCTGTCACTGGGGACAAAAAGTATGTTGATAAACTTAACCTAATACTTACCCAGAAAGGTATCTCTCTCAAAAAAAAAAAAANGAAAGGTTTCCCCCCAAAAAAAAAAAAAAAAAAAAAAGTATTCATGTTTTGGAAGTGTAGTGCTCCTCGTTTTCACTAGAAATAACTGCATAGTTTCAACAGTCATTCAGTCTTCACTGTGACTGTTTCTGTATAGGCCATTAAGTTCACTCTCACAAAAGAAAAATAATGAAGAAAAAAATCTATTTGCACACCATTTTCCTGAGGGAATAAAAACAGTTTTGCTAACCTGGTTACATAATTTTCACAGTTCAACTTTTCAAACTGTGAAAGGAATTTTTTTTCAGACTCATTATCAAGCCATGACTCAGGCAAGCAGCAGCTCCCAGGGCAGCACAGCTGAAGAAATGTGGAGACCTTCTACACAGCAGCAGCCGACACACTTTCTCTGTTAAACAAATCTCTTTAAGTGTAGCTGAAAAAAATCTTCTCTTTCACCTAGACACTCTATGAAAAGAATTGCTTAATAGATGTCAGCTGAAAGGTATTAAAAAAACTAAATGATCTACAGCAATAATAATTTTTAAGCAGGTACTGGTGATGCAAAATAAAATCTAGTCATTAAATAAATTCTGCTAGGAAACCTAAGGAAATGTAAAGCAACAGCAACCTCTGTAAAGTATGGCTGTGCCAGCAAAGCAAACATCAAAGTACTGAGACTGAAGCACTAAAACCAAACAATAGAATGTTACTAAAAGAATCAATTCCCCATCTCTGTTGTCTGCAAACACTAGAACACTGAAAACATTTTTGTTGGAAAAACTAGCTTTTTTTCAAAGGAAAAAAAAAACTTTGTAATTGGTTCTGGTTCACTGGAGAATAATAAATAATAATATCCTAGCTGCTACCAGATGTAACATGGTACTTGTTCTGCAGGCAATACTAAATTCGTACCTGGAAAGAGTTAATAACTTTACTTTAAAATAATACTTTTTTTTTAATCAGTGTTTCAGTAATAAGTGCTTTTAATTACCCAGGGGAAGGAACCATAATAAGACAGTCAATACTGGAAGCTTTCAAGCAAGTACCTTGCTCAAAGATAGATGCAATTCCAGTCAAATGTTCCAAGTTCAACTACAGTGATACCATTTCACCTCCTCCTTGATGTAAGACCATTTTGAAGACTGGTTCTTCAGTAGTTCAGTGCAGCACTTCAATTTTAAACCTGATCTAATGAGCAGCCATAGATGCTATGGGTTCTAAACATAGAGAATTGACATGTTAGCATATTAATGTACTCAGTTGTCACATAAATCATTAGAAGGCATTTTACTAAGTGACTCAGATATCTGGCAATACACATGCAAAGCCTCTTTAGCTCTTAAATATAAAGCAACTTCCTTTTGGCAAAATCCTGATTAGAACAACATTGATTGTAGTTATTTATAGCTTAAATGCTATTGCTGAAAATTTCTCCAAGTTGTAGATACTGTATTATTAACTATAGTAAAGCTCTAAAAAACAGTCAGCAGAGGCCACTTCAATCTCTGCATGATAATAAAGGATTATTATGTGCAGTAACCTATTTATGAAAAGGAAACAGTGTGCTTCTTTCAGACCCCATCAATTGCTTTAATAAGGAATTGAAAAGCCTGGCCTACTTTATATGCAGATCACCATCCCAGTTGCATAAGGATTTAGAACAGACAAAACAAAACTGTTTTTGTTGTAAATAAGGGCTGTTTGTTTAAATTGCACAATAATGTTTGCATCTAAAAATTATTTAGAAGCTAATAAGGCTCAATAAAATTTGACTGTATACTCGTTCATAAAAATGGTTTCAATATTCTCCATGAAGGAAAAGTAAATTGAAGGTGATAACATAAAGCTTGAAGCAAAACAGGCCTGAGCTAATGGGAAAGGAGAAGACTCACTGCATTTGTTTACTGATGGGCTTGAGAAAGCTAGTGCTGAGAATGCAATTCAGTTAAAGCATTTCATAAAATCTGAGATAGTGAACTTCATGGTAGTTTTCTCCAACAGATTAGAATCATTGCAGTATTACTTCTGCTTTAGAGACAAAAAGCACAGACATGGACATAATTCAAGCTGCCAAAAGTTAGCAGGATGCACATCCTGATTTCTACCTTGATTTGGAGGGCTCCAGACTCCTGGGTCAAACTCTACCTTTGGCATTGGTTCATTTGCCTGTAAGTTAATAAATTTAATGAGGTCTGGGATGACCCCTGCTGGTGTCCCTGCTTATGAAAAAAATATGTATCTGTCAGGAGGAGGACATGTTAATTCCAGTCCCAAAAGTTACAAATATAAACTCTGTCACAAAATGTATAAAAATACCTAATCCAATGCATAAAATATTATGAGTAATGTTCTTTTTAGTATGAAAATAATCTTAAGACATTGAACATTACTGTGTTAGAGCTGCAATGCAATGTATTAAGAAGGACATTAATTGTTCAGTTCACTATGACATTGTGTTAAACATCTTTTATTAATGAGCTGTTATTCCCAGCTGAGGCATTTGATAACCTCTAGTCCATTGCTAAATCCTCTCCGTTGATTTCAGTGAGTCACTCTAAACAAACCTAGAGGGAAAAAATACCCCAATAATTTACATTTGAGTCTGCAAGGTCCTAGAACTAGAGCCATTTAAAGAAGGGCAGCTTTCCTGTAAATCGAACCTTCTGATTTAATGCAGCTGACATATAGATCTATTTTACAATTTTTTTTTTAATTTCAAAAATACAACACATTAAAATAGGTTCAATTTATCAAAGCTAAGAGCAACAATTAAGTAATAATGTACTTAAAGTGCAAAGGCACTTTAACACAAAAAAGTGACGCCCAGTGGCTATAGTTGGTAATTGAAACAGCAGTACTGTATATTATTATTTACAAAAGAAAGTCATAGTCCAGGAAAAAAGATCTTTGGAGATCTTCTACATAATACATTAAGTTTCCATTTTGAAATGAAAAGAAAAACAAAAAAAAACAAAACTCAGAAATCCCAAAGACTCCCTTTCTCATTTCCTTTGAAATCAAAAAGAATTATGCAAGATCTATTACAGAAAGATACATTTGCAATGACAGTTCCAAGAGAAGGGTCAAAAGGAGAGAGATATAGAAATAACTTAAAGGGAATGTGGTAAAAGCAACACCACATCCCTGCTATGCTGCAAGGGTTCCTTTTCTCTCTCATTCCTTCTCCGATTTAAAAAATGTTGGGAATGCGAAGATGACATCAGTACTGAGTTCAGACTCAAAGAAATGTGATGCTGAGCTCATTTAAAAATTTCCTTTGTCTCCCACCTCCCCCCTCACAGCTGACTGATTGCAGTTTGTTTTTCCAGAACTTCGAGGTAGTCTGGTTCTGTTTGTAGCTTTCCTTGGAGTAAAGGATGCTCAGGTTTAGACTGTTCTGCAAAATATTTCCTGGGAGTTCCATATAAAACAGTTTTATTTATCCTGTCCTGGTTTTGGCGTCGGGATTCATATGAAGGGGCAAACTGCCTTTTGGGTAAGGTACAAAAGTTATAATGAACTAATCCTCCAGTGGGGAGTTCCTTGACCCTTTCTGCAATATTTTGATACAGTAGCTCCGGTTCCCTTGGTGAGGACTGCTTTTCCAGTAATTCAGCTGCACTGATGGTAAATGCAAGACTGGTGGGGTCTTCTTTTTTGTGGTCAAGACTGCTATAGCTAAACTCGTGGAGATTCCTGTAATAGGCAACTGGATCCCCTTCCTTTTGCATGTAGATTGGATTTTGGCACATCTGTCCAACGGGAGGGGGAATGTAGTTATAAACGTGTCCTTCGGTTTTGTCGTGGGTCTCAGTGTTGTAAGAGCCATACTGGAGCTGAAATGAACTTATATCTACGTTGTTGGCACTGCTGGGCATGCTCTGCACCCCCTTCCGGCGCTTGAGGACGAAGACAAACAGACCTGCCCCAAAACAGACAGACAAAATAAACACAACCAGCAAGCCTAAAATTAGGACAGACAGAGGAACTTCAGTGTGTAATTCTGGGTAGGGGCTGGGTGAGGCACCCAGATGGGGAGCATCAGTGTTCTGGTTCATGGAGAGGACAGAAGAATCTGACAGGTTGGGGTTCTCTGGGCAGATGGCTTCTTTGCTCAGGAATTTCAGATGCTCTCCAGAGTGCTTGGCGGGAGACTCACATATTACTTCATTGATAACTACAGGGGGATTTGACTGCTGGTTGCTCTGGTCAGTGACTTTCTCTATCCAGTTCCTCAGCCCCAGGATGTCACACGTGCAGTCCCAAGGGTTCTCTTGGAGGTCTATCTGAATCAGAGCCGAGAGCTGGTCCAAGACTCCTCTCACAGGCAGGTGTGAGAAATGGTTGTTTCTGAGGTTGAGCCTGGTGAGGGAAGTGCCTCCAAAGACATTGTCAGGCAAGGATCTGAGCAGATTGTTATTGAGAAACAACAGATGAAGGTTACTCAGAGCATCAAAGGTGCGTGGCAGGATCTCCTTGATGACGTTGTACTCTAGGTAGAGATACTGCAGGCTGTGCAGCCCTTCGAACATGGATCGGTACAGAACCTCAAGGTAGTTGCCATTAAGGTAAAGTCTGCGTAAACTTGTGAGGTTTGTAAAGGCACCTTCTTGTATCACTGCAATTCTGTTATTTCCTAGATGTAGCAAATCCAGAGAGCTGTACTCTGTGAGATCGGTTCTGTAAATGACTTGCAGATAGTTACTGGTAAGATAAAGTTTCTTTGGACTGGTTGGCCTGGGGTGGAGATCAGAGATGTTACTTATCTTTTTCTCTTGGCAGTTAACATTTAGGCCATTGTCTGAGCTCTGGGACGTACAGATGCAGCCAGCTGGGCAGGTGATGGGCACAGGAGACTTTGTCTGGTAAACCATGATGGGTCCAAATATTTGTCTGTCTTTTGACACAGACACACGGGGGGTGGGGCGGTTCCTAGTTTTGGGTGGCCGGCTGGCTTTTGGAGCCCTGGTGGGATTGATGGCCGAGTTGGCTGTGGGGGATAGCCTTGAGATGTGTGGGTCTGAGAGGACAGGGTGTTTTTCCCTCTGGTTGGAATCACTGGAGCTTTTCCTAGGGCAGAGATCTTGCCTGGTGAGCTGGGTCACATCTTTCCCATGAAGCCTGAAGGGGGTTTCACAGACTATCTCACCCACAAACACGGTGATGGTGTCTAGCCAGGCCTTGAGTGGCAGCAAGTCGCAGGTGCAGTTCCAAGGGTTTTCCTCCAGCTGGATTTCCATGATGCCTCCAATGTGCTCCAGCACACCAGCAAAAGGCATCATCTTCAGGCGGTTTCCCCGCAGGTCCAGGTGAGTGAGGAGCACAAAGCGGAAGACATTGCTGGGCAGGGACAGCAGGAGGTTGTCATTGAGGATCAGCACCTTGAGCTTGTTCAGCTTGCTGAATGCCCCCGCTTCGATGGCACTAATGTAATTGTAATCAGCCTGCAGGTACTCCAGACTCTCCAAGCCCAGGAAGGTGTCTTCCTTCAGCACTTCCAGCTTGTTGTTGTTGAGGTGCAGCCTCTTGAGGGTGCGGAGGCCGCTGAAGGCCCCTGTGCGGATCTCCTGCATGTCGTTGTTGCCCAGGTGCAGGGTCACAGCGTTGGAGTAGTTGACGAACTCATTGGGGAACAGGCGGGTCAGTGCGTTCCCATTGAGAAACAGCTGGTAGATCTTGGACGGGGGCGGCAGGAGGAGGCTGATGGTTGTAAATCCCTTGTTTTCACAATTAATGTTCAGCACGTTCTCCTTCTCCTCGCAAGGACAGCGGCTCTTGCTGCAAATGTCTTTGGCAGGTTTGCGACTCTCTGTCCGCGAGATCCCAGCCACTGTTAACAAACTGAGCAACCAAACACCCTTCAGCATCTTTATGCGCCGTCGATCCCCGCTTTGGTACCTACAGTCAAACCTTTTGAGACAGGGAAGGAGAGAAAGAAGAAATCCCCAGTGAACACGGCCGGGAGCAGAGGCTGCACGGGGAGAGCGAGAGCAGCTCGGAGGGCTGGGGGGGAAGGGGAGCAGCAAGGCAGCGACTTCCAAACTCCTCGGGAATCCCTCCCTCCTCCCTTTTCCTCTCGGAAAGCGCCTGCGGAGCTGCCCTGGGAGAAGCCCCGTCGGGAAGCTCCCCGTAACGCGGGTCCCTAACGCTGGGCTCTCCGCCCGATCCCCCGCCCGACGCGGCCGCCGCCTGAGCCCGGCGGCCTCCGGCAGCACAACCCCGTCCCCGCTGCCCGTCCCGGGGCCACGGCGCACCCGCTGCCCGGCTCCCGGTGCCTGCCAGCATCCTAAACCCAGCGACACAAGGACCGACAGCGAACCCTCCCCGCTGCAGCGGCGCCCCCGGACCGCGCTCCCCGCGCCCCCCGCTCCCGTACCTGCTCTCGGGGCGCCCGAGGGCGCAGTCCGGGCAGTGGCCG
>VZTB01012490.1:1368610-1475228 GCA_013397245.1 Thryothorus ludovicianus
TTATTCACTGGGGGTGGGTTATTCCCCAGGGGTGGATCTTGATCCACAAGTTTTTCCAAGGAAAATAAATTTAATTCTCTGAGAATTAAATACTTCAATTTTTGAGTAAATAAAAACATTCTCTGCTTTTCTGCAGTCTTTTCCACACTGCTCTAGCCAGAAACTTCACTGTCTCTGAGCAGTAATCATTTACCTGAAAAATACCCTATAATATTTATTTGTCTTGTGGAGGCCAGTTGTGCACATGCTGACTTTGAAACACGATGAATAGCTGCAAGTGGCATGAAAAGAAATTGATGAGACAATTAGAACTTGTGAGAATGGTGGCTGCATTAATTTGTTGGGGAGTATCACTTATAAAGTATTTCAAATTCCACAGAAATCTTAAAATTTATTTGGCATCTGAAGTAGCTCCCTGACTTGTTATTGCACAAAGCACAATATAAACATACATAAAATCCTGACCTAGACTTTGGCCACAGACAAATCTCCCTTTGGCTTCATGGGGCCAGGATTCCAGCTGACTTCTGCCCTGGGGAGTTACACACAAACACACAGCTCTTGAGTATCTAATATGACATTTTATGGTGAGATGTAGGTGCTTGGGTAGAAAACAGCATGCTCAGAATCTCCTCTGCTATGGACAGTGGTCAGACTCTGATGGTGCTTAAAACTGCTTGATGTCAAAGTTTTTAACATTACTGTTTACCTGTCCTTGGAGTTGCTTTGCTGGCTGTCCTCAGAACCATCTCTGGCTCAACAGACTCATTCCAAAGCAAATCAGAAATATGCCAAACATGCACATTAACAGAAAGGACAATAGGACAGGAGGGATTAGTTAGAATAAAACCTCTCCTTTATTGGGGTCTGGGTGCTGAAGATATTTAGTCATCTCCTTGCCAGCCTCAATGCCAGGTATTTTTCGGGGACACCTGAATCTGTGGAGTAGTCATTGGATGAGTGTGTGTCCTAGTGCTGCACAGCAGGGACCTTGTTCTTTGTGTGGTGCCTTTCCAGCCCAGGAGGTTCCATGTGAAGTGGAACATCTTTGGCCTCAATATGAAGTGTGTGTATGCATTCCATAGCTCTTGCAGCATTTCTTTCCATTCCAAAGCATATAATTTTTGAACAACTGCCCATCCTTTATATGGCCTCTTTTTTATCATCTATTAGTCTTTTTCCTGTAAAGCAATAAAATCCTTTGCACAGCAGGAGATTTTTATGTCCACTGTGTGCCTGAGCAGCAAGTAAAGCTGGGAGGAGAAGAGGTTATCTCAGTCAGCCTTGGTAATCAGCTGTGGCTTGGAATCTGGAAAATCCATTTGCACACATATTTGCTCAGAGTGTTTTTGCTTTACAACCACTACACTGGCTAGCATTTGAGCTTTCTGATTAGAAATATTGTTGCTTTTGAGGGCAGAAGTGTTTGGCTTTATTGTTTCTAGCTGGTATTACTGATGCAATTAGAATTCCATAGAGCTGAGGTCCCTCCTTTGCATATAATTACTATGACCTGACCATCTCAAGTATAAGCACTTCAATGCTTTCCTTTTTCGAGACGTGTCATTCAGAAGCCTCTCTTGCCTTATGACAATTACTTTTGTCTTTTGATAATTTTTTTGTACTATTACAAATACCTTAAATATCTTTTCTTTTGGCAGAATACTTAAACATCAACTGCTAACAGGTGCCATTTGACAAATCATAGCTTACATTGTACCTGTAGCAGAATTGGGCTCATGGCAGATGTATTGCACCTACGAATTTCTCACCCCCAAAAATATTTTTAGTTGTTATCTTTTATCCTTTCTGCTGTTCAAATTGGTATTCAGTATTAGTATTTTGATACTGCAGGAACATCTGATAACATGAGTCATGAAGTAGCCCTCATTGTTGTATTGTTCGCTGTTTTGCTTATCTCTTTCTTTCTCCTCTAGATTGCAAGAATAACTGTGAAGAAGGGGTCATATCATTTTTGTTCCATACCTTAAGAGCTTTTTTAATATGAAGGCTTAGATCTAGAATTATAATTGTGTGGGATGCTGTATGCAAAAGCAGAGTGACAGTACTTGCCAGGTAGCTTACAATGATGTATTGAGAATTTTGCTATTTTTTCAAACTGAATGTGGACATAAAAGATGCACCAATCTCTGAAAGATAAGTACAATTAGAATGACAACTTTTATGTCAGGCTTCTTGCTGGTGTCATTTAAAATTGCTGAAATGCAGTGTTGCCACTCCCTCCCTTCTTCCTTTCTCTGACATGAGGCTTATACTGGAAATGCTGACAAGACCCTTATCATTTGAGATGCTACCATGCACAGCTTTAAATACTGGTTATAAATGTTAATGTGTTATCTGAATGATATTTTTTCCACATGTAGGCAGCTCAGGATAGAGTCTCAGTAATAAATTTAACGAATTCAGGGGAAAGACGCAGTATGCTTATGTGAGTATTGTAATGATTGGCATTTTTGCAAACAGCATATGATAAGTGGTGCAATTTTATTTTCAAAGTTTAATCAATAGAGAGCTCTTTGATATTGGCATGTACTTTGCAAATAGATGCTTCCTTGGGATGACAGCAAAACAGCTTCTGTTTCATAGTATGTTTACACCTAAGATTTAATCAATCTGCTTTAGTGATTGTCATAAATTTTGATATTCCAAAAATTAAATAGGGGCTCTAAAATGATTATGCTTCATGGTGACATACCCTTGCTGCTAGTGTGGGTCATCTGACTTCACAAATGCTGAAAAGGGCTCAAAGTCCATCACTGTGCCAATTAGAAGAGCATGGGCTGTGTACCAGTTTATTCTCATTTATTGTAAACCCACACCAGCTGTTGTAGAGGAAATTGAGTTGGATCTTCAAGAGCTTAAGAAGGACTTTATGAATATCTTTATGAATGGCTTTTGGGAATAAATTTCCTGTCAGATCAGAGAAGGCAGAAATGACCCCCACATTGCACTGCAGCCTCCCCTGTAATTTGGATCCACGTGAGCCACAGAAGAGGCTGAAGCTCCTTCTGTGTGAGCACAGCAGTCCCAGCTCCCCAGAGTGGCTCCTTCAGCCCCAGCACCAGTACTGGCATTCCCCAGGGAGGCTGGAGGGAGCAGAGCATCCCTGGCCTTTCTGTGGGCCATTTCAAGCCAGCACAGAGGACTTTGGGAGATTCTCACTGCTCTGGGTGAGCTTTGCTCTCGCTGAGCAGAGCCCACTGTGTTCTCTTTAGTTCTTGGGAACAGCAGCACTGCAAAGCTGAGGCTGGCAGATCATTTCACAAGCATTTGAAGGCTGACCATGTCCACACGGAGCTGGACCAGCCCAGCTTGTCCTCCCTCTTGCACCAGATGTTCATGCTGGCCCCACAGGAGCAGTCCCAGGGAAGCCTGCCTGGAGCAGCGTTAACAATTTATTGGATGTGGCAGCAGAAGGACACACACCACGAACTCGGAGACAACCTTTGGCAGGAAATCCTCTCTGTCACTCTTATCCTCTCTGATCGAAATATAGTAGCTGGTAGGCATTTGGGAAACGAGGAAGCTGGAGTGTTTCAGGTGATTTAACCTGGATGTAGCAGAGTGCCACGAGCACTGAGGCAGAGCCTCCAGAGATGGCAGCGGGGGATCTGTGCCAGGCACCACCGCAGGGAATGACCCGCTCGGATCCTGCTCTCAGCACAGACATTCCTCCAGAGCCATGAGGGGTTTTGGCAGGTTGACAACAGCGTGAGATCAGGGTAAATGTGTGCTCTGCATACCTGATGACTTGTTGTAGATGTCTGTGAAAAAAATATGCCTCTGAATATTTATTTTTAACACTTTTTACTCTCAGCAAAAGACACTGTTCCAACATCAAGATATTGCAGCTTCAGCTGGAGTTCTACTTCAATTCAAAGATTTAAGAGAGTGTCCTAGAGAGAGCAAAGTGGTTTCACTCCTTTTTGCACAACTTTGTTTTGTGATATATGTGTGTGTGAGCTCTGTATGTGCAAATATATACATGGATGTACATCTGTTTGTTTAAATTACAGGTATTTTGCTTTGCTGTCCCCTAACCAACACCAATTGCTGTGCTCCCTTTGTAAATATGCTGTAAGGGCTGATTCTTCTGCATTCTTTGTGCTATCTTTGCTTATGCTGAATAGCAGCTGACACTTTAATTGGGATGGCTGAGCTCAGTGCATTTGCCTTTGGAATTGGACACTTTTCAGTGCAAAGAGAGGGTACCACAGACTGACTCTTCTGCCTTTATCCTCAATTAAAACTCCATTAAATCAGACCCATAGTTTGTAGTGAAGGACATTCTCCCCTGCATGGAAATGCATGGGAAAGACTGGAGAATCCGTTTTTATGGTTAATTAGCTCCTGAAAAGAATTAATTGGATTTGTTTTCTCTATATTTTTTCCATGTATTTTTAAGAAACTTTTTAATTACCTTCATCTTTGTTAGTATATTCAGATACACTTTTCCCTTTATAGGAAAGATTTTATGTACTTTTGAGTTTATTGAAGCCATTTTGAGAGTAAGATTCTAATTCTCATTTTAAACATAAACGAGATTGGCATTGTGTTAAAATTCAGGCATCAGATATTACTATATATTAATGTGAGTTGTACAGTTAATCTTTCTCTTTGTTTAACTGACTGCTAACATTATTCACTGCTTAAGTGTTAAATGCAAATTTGGTTCAGTTGGCTATGCTGCATTTGGAAAATATAGGAACAAATAGTTTAGGGAATAACCACTCAAAAGTTCTTTGGTGGGGATGAAAGTTTCAGAAGCCTTTTTTTTTTTTTTTTATTTTTAGTTTTCTGGTTCCCATTATGAATCTGCTGTGGATTCAACCCTACTGTTGATTCAGAAAGATAAATATTCTCCTTTTTGACTCTCTTTTTGGCTGTATGAAAACGTTTGTATGCAGATATGATGACAATAGTTCAGTGACCTGCCCGTGGGCCAGCATAAAAATCCCCTCTATGCTCCTAAAGAGGGTTCCCAAAGCCAGCAGACACAGCCTCCTTGTAGAAGACCATGCAAGGTTTGAGGCAGGAGAAAACTGTTGGCTGGAGTCAGTCTCATAACTTTCATCTTTTTGTTACAGAAAATAGAGCTATTTATCATGCTCACCCTTCAATGTCAATATACGTGAAGAATGGAATGTGTTGTAGGAGGGAGGAGGGAGATATCATCTTGTTCTTTGACTCAATTTTAGATGAATTGATTTTGCGGGGGAGTAAATTTGTATTTGTAGTCCTCCTCCCCATTCCAGATTTCCTTGTGTTGCGTTCACTTCCAGCCCTTTCTCCCACATCCCTTCAGAAAATAACTGAGTTCTCAGTTATTTTCAGTAAAAATTCAGTTCTCTTAACCCTTAGCAATAATCCAGGCAGGAGGGGGTTTGAGCACGTTCAAGAAAGGCCCTGTAATTTCATTATAATAACATGGCTTTTCTCATTCTAATGACATTCCTTGCTCCTTGTTAGATTAAAGAAGTTTTCTGTGACTTTTTTCCTGTTGCTGTACAACATAACTTCAGTCACCAAATGGCAATGTTCTCCATGGATTGCAGGATTTCCTTTGTGATTCTTTTCTTCTGCTCTTATGATCTCTTTCTTCTCATCTTAGCTCTGACTCTTGGTTTTATATCTGTTGTACTGAATGTAAAATACTTGGAAAGAGCAAAATGAACAGAGACTGACAAAGCAGACTTCTGATCACTCATGTCACACCAAAAAATATTAATAAAAATAGTAATCAGACTGGAAGAGGCACAGAGGAGAGACTGCTGTGGGAATGGTGAAGAAAAGTGGGGTAAAGTCCAGTTTGAGAGCTTGGTTTGGAGATCCCACTCTTCTGGCATGGCTGATACCCTCAAACTCTCCTGTTACAGACCCCAAAGCCACAGTGTGGTGATTCCCAACAGGACAGAGGCAAGCAAGCAGAAGCTACTGTAAGAACACAGATCCTTGCATTTTTCTTGGTATTCCAGTGCCCTATTTCCATGACCACTCACTGAGTTCAGCACTAATGACCTACTGGAGGTGCTGAATGAATGAGTCAAGATTAGCTTCAGAAATTATGGGGATCTTTAGTGGATCTTGGAGTTTACTTGTCCATCCCAGCTGTGTTTCGCTCTTATGAAATACAGTGAGGCATTTCACACCTGCTGTCACCTTGGAGTGCCTCATTTGATTCTGCTTTGGGCATCCAAGAACATCTGCAGAGTCACTAATTTCAGCCAGCTTGCAGAACATTCTCAAATCCTGGCATTCCTGCTGTCATGGCTTTGGGGCAATGCAGTGTCAAGGCAAGGAGGAATCAGGTGACACAAAAAGACACAAACAGATTCACTGGAGGTACAAAGCACTGAGGTACAATTGTTTACAATTAACCAGTGAATTTTAATGGCAGCTGAGTCATGAATTCCCCCTGTGGCTTTGAAATTGCCAACAAAACAAAGTGCTGGGTTTATTTGACACTCAGTGCAGAACCATGTTTGGTATCTGTGCTCAGGACCTTGACAGTGGCTCAGAGGCCCCTTTCTCTGAGCAGGGAAAACACAGAATAGGGTGTTCATTGCTCCAAGTGTAACTATTGAGTGAAACAGCTTCCTCGATGGCCTAGAACACAAGAGCACAAACTCAATCTCCTTTGAAAGATCATTTGTTTCTGCAGATGTTGGAAAATAAGTTGATTGGTTGTTGTTTGGATTCCATATGAGGGAGTGCCTGATATGAGTTGCTTTTATGCAAAGAAAGTCAAGATGCTTGATGGGATTGCTTAGAGTCAGAAGAAATCTGTATTAACAGACCTTAGCAAGCTCTGGACCTAAAGCCATCCTTTTCTGGCACCTCCTGAACGCAGTATTTTACCTTTCTATCTGGCAAAATGCCATCTGAGCAGCCAGCTGAGGTAGGCAGACAAATACTGTGGCCAGGCTCCCCTAATGTGTGCTCAAATCTCCTGGAAGGCAGTGTAACAAAGGTGCTGTGTCCTGAGTTCCTGAGGCTGTCACCTGCTAATTGGAAAGACTGTCTCTGCCTTAGTGCTGATCAGAGTTAATGCCCAAGATCAAAAGATAGCTCAATGAAGATAAATTTGCAGCATGAGGGAATTTGTTGTGTATTTAAGTTACTGAAATACAGAAAAAGCAGAGCACTGGTATTATGTGGGTGTGTGTTGTGAGGCAAGATCCTGAGGCACTCGTGGAATCTGAACAGTTGGACATAAGGTTTAAAGAAAATTAAGTGTCTTAATTTCTCTTTGAAGTTTATAAGCTCTTCCCAATATATTAAAATTTCCCCCTCCAATTCTCTAGAATTCTTCCTACATTCCTAGAACATACTATAGGACTTTCTGATTGCTGTGGAATATTTCCACCACCAAAAGATATTGTAAGACTGTTTATAAACTGAGGCAAAACCGGTTCTGTGGGCCATATTCTGTGATACAGGGAATTCTGACTGCAACAAAATCAGAGGAACTCCTGCCACACAGGCATAGGAATGGGAAAGCTCAGTGTTTGGGTTACTATTCCTCCTTTTACAGTAGTCACCTAAGTTTTTCTAAACCCCTTTCTTGCTATTCAGACACTTGGGGATATATGGCAGGTGAAGCTTTTGAAATAGAGTGAAATCTACCCTGGAATCACGAGGGAGCTTTATTTAAACCAGATGTACACATACACTGCCTATGCCAGCAACCTCCTTGTTGCCCACATGAAAAGAAATGTTTTCCCTAAATTTGCAGCCAATATACCTTGTTTGCACGTGTTACACTTCCAGGGCATCAGTGATCAGCAGGATAAGGCTGGAGGGGACTGGAATTTAGTTTCTGCTGCAGAACATTCTTGTGGGGTGTAAGACAAAGAGGAAACAGAGAGACTGCTGAGGAGGTCTGTACAGGTAGTGCTCACCGTCCTCTGAAGGATCATTCCATCTCAGAGGAATGGTTATGCAGAGGGTGGGAGCCACTGTTTAAGGTGGATAGAGCCAAGCTGGGGTCCACCAGGAGCCATGTCACCCACCATGGGCTGCCCTCTGGTCCTGCCCTGCTGTCAGCTGGCTCCTCACCTGCCCCATGGCACGGACAGCTCCGTGTGCCCCAGTTGCTCTCTCATTTTGAAGGAATCTCTTCCCATTTTATGTCCTGTCCTGTACTTCCTGAAGAGCTGGATGCATCCATGGCAGCCCTCCATGGCAGCTGAGCACTCCCCTCCCTTTCCTACAGCCTAATGTATCACATTGCCAGGGGATCACAGCCCATCCCAGAAGCTTTGTGGCCTCGTGTTTGTCCCCTGTAGTGTACAGGCACTTACTGGGGATCCTGTGAACTATGCTGAACCAGCAGCAAGGCTCTGCACCCTGCCCAGCAGCAGGGCAGGTGCAACAGAGGCCAACCAGCCCCAGAAGGACTTCTTTACTTGCACAGCCCCACTGAACCAGTTGACATCGAGGGGAGGACACTTTCTCAGTGGCTCAGACTTTGGTTGTGCTGTCCTGCACTCGGGCAGCTCTGTGAGCCCCACTGCACATTGGTGTGGCATTTTCAGGTGTACCAAGAGCATGGAATTTAGCAAAACCATGACCTGAGCCCTCAGTGCAGCACTCATTAGCAGCAGGCTCAGCCCCTGGCTCTGCCTGGTGCATATTAAAGACTTGTTTTCATCCCTCCAGCCATGGGAACTGTCCCCACGCAGCCGCTCTGCCCGTGGGGCACTCGGGGCAGCACCCAGGGAGCTGCAGAGGTTTTGGGGGCTTACAGGAGATACCATGTACAAGGTGAAAAAAAAGGAAACTGTCACTTATTCAGAAGCTGTGCACAGGATTTATGATGAGTAAGGTTTTGCTGGTTTTTTCTCTCAATGTGCAGGCACTTTTCCTAAGTTCTGTGCTGCCTCGGGTTGAGGCAGGATGCCCTTTATGCTGGCACTATGATGCTATGGAGCTGGCAGCCTTCCTTTTGCACACCCCACACTAACTGCAGGGCAAGCAGGCCGGGGAAAATAAATCTGAAAAGGGAGAACGCTGTGCTGTTCTAGTTTCCCCTCCCCTCTTTTCTGCCTGCTCTTTTCCTCAGGTCTTTTGCTCCCCTGTAAATGCAGGTAAAAGCCTCCAGTCCCAAGAAGCAAAATGAAGAGACCCACAGGCTCAGGCTCATGTCTACTCTAATTTCTTTTTTCTTTCTTCTAGTAATCCAGACAAGTCTTGCATGTTTTCTGCTCCATTCTTTGGGTCAAGAACACACTGGTTAATAGCCAATTATTTCATACCCTAAGGAAATTTTGAGAAGGAAGTTCCTGGGAAGAGTCAACTTGTTTTGGGAAATGAGACTAATATTCAGTAAGTGAGATATTTCCTTTGCTCTCCTTTGCAATACTGTCCCATCTCAGTACAAGGCTGAATTTATTGCTGTAATAGCTATGATTCAGACAAAGCATAATTGTTTCCCAGTTTTTTTGGTTTAGTTTTTTTTTTTTTTTCACAAAAAGTGAAGTTTTGTCTTTTCACTTTTAAAGGGTGAATTCACTTTAGATTCACAACTTTCCAAATTCTGAAGCCTGCTGAAATTTTCCTTGACTGCCTAAACCAGAATGTCCTGGCCCAGCTGAGATATCTAAAGGTACATTTTTGCATGTTTAGATGTTGTTTATATTCTTGTTTAGACACAAACTCGTGTAGACTCAACATATGACTAGCAGAAGTAAACAAAATTATTTGCATAGGAAATAGCAAGCATTATCTGAAACTATTTTTTTAGTAACGAGTAGCATAGAGCATGAATAAATTCAATTTGTGCATCAAGGGCTGTTCTACATGTACAAAAATCCAATAGTGAAAAAATAGACTGAAAGATAGTCAGAGGAGAACAGTCCTCAACAGCAACCCAGAACAGATGATCCACAGTACAAATTACTGCAATTTATTTTTTTAATTTACTCGTGCCACTTTATTATTGTTTATTCATTTGATAGATGGCATTTAATTTCGGTTTGAGAGCTTCAGGATGAGTGTTTGATGCTAATGGTTGGAATTTGCTCCTGGGCAGAGAGCCAAGGTGCCACAGCCACGTTCCAGTTATGCCCTCCAAGCTGTGTTTAAGTGGCCTTCTGCTGCCCTTGGGGTCTGTTTTACACAGGAAGCTTAAAGCCTAAAGCAGGCCTGCAGATCACTTGCTGGAGCAAGAGAAAGATGCCTTTCCTTCTCTCCAGCAAGAAAATCAAATGATTGGATTACTGGCCCTTCGATTGTGCTCAGCACAAATAGTTCAAAATCCCATTGCACTGGAGACCTTTGAGATGAAATGTAAATGGATAAAGAAAACAAATGTATTAAATTGACCTAATATGTCAATAGTGTGCTATTACCTGATTAAGTGAAATGGCTGTGACTGCTCTTCTAAACAGCCTGATGTATGTAAGACATCTGCTGCTGGACATCAAAAAAAACAACAAACCAATAAACCAAAACCCCACCCACAGGAGCCTACCAGAGGCATAAATTAATGCAGATTTTCTTTCCTTGCTTATTTTTATTTCTGGAAAAGAAAATCAAAGCATCCAGATCGATCTTGTGCAGGGTTAAAATTGCAATTACCCGGGGATCTATGCAGCACATGAAATATTTGGGCTGATAGATTAGAACCTGACTCCTTTGTTCTCCATATACCTCCATATGCCTTGGCTTGAACTTTGCATTTCCTGCTTTCTGCCATTTTTTGTTACTTGTACATGTGTTTTGTGTATTGATTTGGGGCTAATTCCCATTTGTTACAGTGCATTATTAAGACAATATCAGCAAAGTCTGGGAGAAGTATCTAATGTATTTTAAATTACATTGTTGTTGTAATTTTTGTGCATATTCACACACACATATCACATCCAAATGTCACTCAATTGTGCAAAATAAATAGACCCACAGGGAAGTGTAGGTGAGGGAAATTCATGTCCTTTACAAAGTATAGAAAACTTCTTTAACAGCCAAGAATTCAATTAGTCCATTTTATATTAGGCTGGTTTATCTACAAGTTTCTTGTTAAAATTTTTATCTTACTGTCCTTTTGTATTTATGTGTCTATAGAGCAATAAATAGCCATTGAAACACAGCTGTCACTGTCGCTGTGTTTGAATTTCTTTCACTCCACAGTTTTGATGAATTCAGGGTAGCTCCTCTGTGCTAGTGAATTTTTTTGCTGCCAAATATATGAGCACAAATTCTAATGACTTGGGTTTCAAATAGAGCCTCCAAAACTGACTAATAAAATGCACATTAAACTAGAGGCTGAGATATATTTTTGTACCTGTTTTGATTCTAGCACTGGAATTCATAAGATAATAAATGTGAAACGGATTTGATGCTTACCCACCTGAACATTTCTGAGTTAAAAAAAATAAAAGAGATTGATAGACAATGCCTTCTCTCTTTTACAACTAATAAGCTTCTAGTTCATTAAGTTATTACATGCCATTCCTCATCTGACAAATAGAATCCATAATTCAGTTTTTCCCAGAGTTGCACATTCTTTAAGTCTACAGACTAAATCACCAGAGCACATTTTGTCAATAAGGCTTCTGTTTGGTGGGGGAAGGAGGGGGCAGTTAAGTAAAGTAATATGAAATGCAATCCGTTCTTTGTGTCAGAGGTCATTTATTTGCTTCAATATTGCTTTTATTCTATTTATACATTCCCTAAATGATAATTATTATGGAAAGTCCACGGTTATTCACTGCATTATATTTAAAATGTTTTACATTTTGTTGCAAGCTCTTACACTTGGGAATCTTTAGCGTTATCTTGGGAATTAAACTGTCTTTTTGCCATGAATCTTTGACAATGCATTGGTTCAGCTCTGCACTTGCTGAGGGATAAAAGCTTTCTTCTGTGAGCAGTGGGAAAGCCACCGAGGCAAACAAAAAGCCAGCCATGTTCTGCAGCCCTGAACCAAAAGATTTGTCACTTCCCGAGCCAGAAGTGCCCAGCACAGATGCAGGCAGCCAGTGACACCTTCAGCATGGAAAGTTATATGGGACTAATTTGTGTCCTAGACCAAGATTCCAGCACTGCTTTTGTCACCAGAGCTTGAAGAGGGATTGCTGTGCTCTATGTTGAGTATAATATATGGTATCTATTTGTAGAAAATATGACCTGGTGATAAAATGCTTGCCTAGGGAGTGGGATAGAGTGGTCCAGGCTCTTCACAGCTTGCAGTGATTTAAATCCATTTTTGCTGTCCAGAGAAACAAGCAATCATGATGGGGGGAGATAAAAGCAGTGTGCCCTGCCCTCCCAGCATCTGAGTGGATGCTCTGCCAAGGGTCCCCCAAGGCTGCAGCTGAGGTGCCCCTGAGCCAGCACTCCCCAAGGAGGGGGAGCAGGGCAAAGTGCAGCCCTGCAGCACATTTAGCTCTGGTTTGGGCTGGGGTGACCATTGCCTAACCTTCCTTGGGCAGGCACTGCTCTGACCCTGGGGAGGCTCAGAACCTGCCCTCTTCCCCTGTCTCCCCCTGTTTGGGTTAATCCTGCCTTTTTCCTTGTGGTGCAAATCAGCTGCTGTGAGCAGTTGTAACTTTTGCCAGAAGGAGAAGCTGTCCCCTGCCCCAAAGTGTCCCAGGGGTATATGGTTCACTTTCTGCAGGCATCCAGAAATTAGTGTCACCTCTGCAGGTGAATGAAATCAGGGCTAGTCTGAGTAAGGAGAGGAGTAGCACTGAGCAGGAATATTCAAACCTGCTCACTACTGGGAGGAGGTGTTGAGTAACATTTTGACCAGTCCAGATCTGTGCAAAATGCTCTGACACTGTATTATTGTACTTTAATATGGGATAGTGCTTCTCATTGCATTATTAGTTAACAAATACAAAGGTAGTTGTTGGAACTGAAGAATAATGGTGTCCTTAGAAAGCACTATTTTAAAATGAAATGTTGCAACATGGTTCTAAGACAACAGTCTAAAGGGGTTACCGGTCATGACAATTACCAACCATGAATTATGAATGAGAGAACAATGGGAAACATTATTTTAATGGAAAATGTAATAAATGAAGAGAAGCCAAAAGTCTCTAATTGATCCTTTCCCCAGAGGTCACTCAGAGCTGCTCTCATGCTGGAAAATCCATCTTTGAAGATGCTGTTCCTGTTCAGTCTCTGCAGTGGTCCCTGGCAGCAGAGCAGGCGCCTCTGCACCCACACTGGTGCTCACTCTTGGGCTTGAAATCCTGCTCAGGGTATAGCCTGTCTTCCCAAAATGGGAATCATGCTGCTCAGGGTATAGCCTGTCTTCCAGAAATGGGAATTATGCTGCTGAGGCTATGTTAGCTCCCTCACCTAACCTCTGAAAGGAAGGCTCTCTAGACCATCATGGAAATGGGTCAACAATGCTTTTGCCTTATCAAAGCAATTATAAAATCTGGTTTTTCTAGATATCTAGGTAATGAAATATTCAGTATTCTGATGGAGTTTCTTAACCCACTGTCACTCTTGTCTGTGACTGTAGCTTGTGTAATTTGATTAGTCATTTATTAGTTTTGTACCTGATATATAAAAAATAAAAATGAGCTGGAAACACTGGAAATATTCACAAGAATCAGAAAAGCAGACTGGTAGCTGTGGGTCTTCTGTAACTGCTGACACCTCCTGAGAGGCCCTTGCACTGAATTCATCCAGGACTTTTGAGCTCTTACTTTATGTTTAAATAAATAAATAAACAAATCAATTATCGTTAAGCCTGTCACTTTTTTACAAGGAAAGGTTTTAATGAGAAAGTTTGACTCATCAATGTTAAGTTTTCTGCTAATTAAGTGAAAGTGATTTTTCCTCTGTGTGCAGTTTCTGTTATCTGGCACTCCTCAACTAGTGGGTAACATCCACAAATAGTGCTGCCCTGCTTTAGTCTTTGCAAAAAACAAAAAAGGAAGGTCTAAGAAGTTATTGACTACTGTAGCATTTACATTCTGTGGGAACAAGTAAAATGACATTTAAGAGCTTCATGTTGTTTCTGTAATTCCAGAACTGGAATAGACATGCTCAGTCATTCTGCTGTAGTGTATATTCTCTCAGTAACAGGACAATTTATGATTCAAAGTAGCATATTTGACAGTATAAATGGGTGATCTGCTCATATCCACTAACTTAAGCATGTGGTTTTGCCCATGTTATAAAAAACAAGCCAACCCAAATTTTCATTCCTTGCCAAACCAACACTCATTCCTGGCCCACTGGCTATTTTTCCATGCTGGTTGTTTTTTATTTTACAGGCCTATCAAGTGCTTCTATGGAAGTTACTTTTTTCCCTACTGAGTGAATAAATTACAAGTCCTGGAGCAGCGCTCAGTGTGCTGTAATTCTTGGCCATAACATCTATGAGATATGTTTAAACTGAATGATCCACTGCTCAGAGGCTTCTTTTACAGCCCTCTTGTTCTTGCACACAGTAAACCATTGAAATAGACCCTGAAGACAAGGGCAAGTTCACCATATCCTCATATTTCCTGGGGTCTTGTGTGTACTTTTGTCTGTGCTGTGGGACAACTCACACCTCACACATTCAGGACTGATTATGTATTGGCATTTTTGGTTGGTTTTTTTTTCTTAAGTCTATATTTTGAATGTTAAAACTCTGTTAATTTCTAGAAAAGTTTGTATCGCTCAAGAAGATACAAGCTTCAAACTTGTATGTAACCTATGTGTATAAAGCCCACTTTGAAAGATGTTGTTGTTCCTTCCAGTAGTTTTTTCTCCATCTGCACAGAAAATGATTTTTTCCAAGAAGACTCTTCTATTCTACCTCTTATGTACTCAGTGACCTCGTAAATGCAGAACATTATTGTACAGAAGAAGCTTTTTCACAGGCTCCATGACTTTGACAATTACACTTTTTGTATTTTTTTCATTTCTCCTGTCCTTCTTGACAGATGCTGCAGGATTATGTTAACACACATGCTCACACCCTCTTCATGGGTTAAACTGTCATTCATTCATAGTGGCAAGGTAACTTATAACCCTTTTTTATACTCAGGCTGGAAGTTGCGATTGAAAATCCCCACTCTCAACACCCCCAGCCCCCATTCCAGATTTTACTGGGTTTCTACTAATGACTTCATATTTTTACTGTTTTCATGTATTTAAATATAATGTCTGTCTAGCTTCTAATTTTATTTTTCTGTTTAATTTATTCTCCAGATTCTCTGGCTTTAAGAGCCAGTGAATGCATTCAATGCACTGGGTGATTAAATTATTATCCCAGTAATGAGATTTGACACAAGTTACCTGTGTGACCTGCTAAGTAGGTTAATTGGCAACCCTGAATAATTATCACCCACCTCATCTTGCTGAATCTGACAATAAATGAAACATAAAAATGCTGAAAAAGACACAGAGTTTTTTATTTCAACTTCTGAATTGTTTCAAAGAAACCTTTTACCTAATAGCTTATTGATAAAATGCAGCAACTGAAGAATGTCTTGTGAACATACCAGTTTTATTAAGATATGGATGTTTGCTTTTGTGCATCAGCACAGCTTCCAGGAGGAAAAAGAGCTCTGTGATATATTAGATGAACCGGTCCCTCTTTTCTGCAAATTGCTTATATAAGTGAATTGTTGCATCCTCAGAGACACTGCTCAAAAGTGAGTAAAATTGAAGAAGTCAAAGTGATATTTGTGGCGACATTGCAAGAATTATGCTTTAGTGTTTTTCTGTGAAACCTTGAGAACCAGAAATTAACTTTATTGTTTAATGAAAGCTGTTATCCTTCTATTCCTATTTCCCAGGAAAGAGAGTTAAGAAAAATAAATATGGTACCTGGTGATGATTACTTGTATTGTGTATCTAATAGTTTCTACTTTGTTCATTTCTGAAAAGCCTGGATGGTATTTTTTCCCAGAACCATTTCTGCCCTCAAAAATATAAGATTGGAGTTTAGAGAGGAAAAAGAATGGACTCTTACAGATGAGAACATGGGTTAAAAATATGTGAGATTTAAACTTGTGTTCTTTTCACAAGATAATCAGCTCAAATTAATGGTTCAGGACCACGGATTTAGTCAGACTTCTTCCAAAATCCTCTGCCCTGGCCAGAAATCTTGCTAAAACCTAGGGTAGAAAGAACAACCAAAGAATTAATCTCTTATTATCAGCAGTTAGTGCCTGCAACATCAGGTGTGTTCAGAGAGGCACTTTGGATGAGGGGAGCTGCTCTGCCCTGTCCTTGGGCTCTCCTTTTCCACTGGGACCCTGCAAGCACAGGCACCACTGCTGGGACCACACAAATAAATATTAAAGGCACAGTAATTCTGGCCCAGATCCATCAGGTTATGGTGTGCCATGTCTCACACAACTTCAGTGTGGTTTTCCAGCAAATAAAACCGTGCAACATCCCAATGTCCCACCCCCTCTGGCTGCCATTGACATTCCTCCTCTTCAGCCTTTGTGTTTGCAAAGATAGGGTTTTATTCCTAAGCTCATTCCGTGATGGAAAGCAGAGTGTGCAGTTTTCTGTGTCCAGAATGGATTCTTCAGGTAGATAACCCATCCAAAGCCATTCCATCTCTCAGTTTATTGCCTTACAGGCTTTAAAGTGGGGTGATATAATTCAAGAGAGGATGCTGATTAAATCACTCAAACCTGAGACTGAACAAGTCAGCAGAGCTCAGCTTTCTGGAGTGAGTCATGCTAAAATCAAACATATGCTCAAGCGTTTTTCTGGATCGTGGCCATATTGAACTATAATGACCTAAATGGATTTACTCCCCAGACAAATTTACCCTTTGCTTTCCTCCTGCCCACACATGCATTTGCACCTCAATCAATCACTTATGTCTCCTTATATTTCCTGCATCCTACTTTTATTAAAAAGTTTATGACTTGTTTAATCTCTTCTAAGTATGGCTTTATTTCCTCTATTAGTTTCCTTGATAATTCATCAGCAGGGCTTTTTTGCCCCTACCTAAATGTTTTCAATTTTACTGTACAAATTTAATAAAAGCAAAATTGTTAAGGCTTGTTAAAGGAGCTGTACTGTCTCTTTGTGCTCCTTCATTCAAACCCCTTCCTCCCCATATAAAGCCAAAGATGTTGCAGATGCACATCAGGTAAACTACTGTCTACAAATGGCAAAAATAACATCTTGCAGCTCTCTTTCTGTGGATCTTTTATTTCTGACATGTGGTCTTTATGTCTAAAATTATAGGCATTTAAATGTCAGGTAGCAGGCGAGAAATAAAATAGAAGAGGTACTGTAGCAAAATAGCAAAGAACTGATGCATTGGTGGTAGTTAGAAGGTGTTTTATTTCTCAAGAATTGCCCAACTTTATAAAGATTTTATCATGCCTGATAGAAAATTAAGGGCTGCTGATATTTTGCAATTCATTACCCTTTGCTTGTTGATTACAGAATTGTTTTTGGATGAAGAAGCACTGTGAGGTCCTGTGAGAAGCTGAGCTGACATGGCTTCTGTCTTTCCTTTTATTCCGATAGTCAATAGCTCAGTTGTAAGGAACAGAATTGCTCTTTGTAACTGTATTAGACATTCTTCTGGGAGAGCTAGCTAAAATTTGAGAGCAGAAAAGCATTTCTGGGAAAAAAAACCAAAACAATCAAACCCAAAAAACCCCAACCCGGCATGCCAGACAAATCAATAAGTGGATGGAGCCGAGTCTGAGACTTTTGGGTTAAGTTAGAACCTAAATCAAGACACTATTGACTCTGCAAAGCCTGTATTTATAGGGGTGCCTATATGAAAATCAATATTGCCTTCCTGCTTTATCTGATAACTTCCATGCCTTTGTGCAAGCCAATCCATTTTACAGTTGTATTTCTTTTCTTGAGCTAAAGTCTTCTCTTTGGTCTGTGTGACCTGTGTACTGTGGCTCTGTGCAAATGAACAAAAGGTGGATTGTTTGTGATATCTGTCACCAGTGTTTTCCAACGATGATGTTTGCAAAGGAAATTAAATATCTCTGTAAATTCTTTGCTGAATAATTTAAGCACAACTCCTATATGTGAGTTCTCCACAAGCTTTTCACCATTACCTTTGCAGTTCTGTTTTGCAAATAAAGCTGCAAGGACAATTGAATCTTTACCTGTCTGTGCTTTAAGTTAGGCAAGAATCTTGTACTTGTGCACTTGGCTGAAGTGCTTGGACTGCTCCTGACTGTGGGCTTAATATTTTAAGAAAAGTTATATTGTTCTTGAACGATTTGTAATCTTGAATGATTGTTCAGAACTGCTTTGTGTTGACAATCTCAAACTGAACCCAGTGAAAGCCTGTTTTTTTGTGCACTGCCTATATAGACTTTCCCTAAATAAATCTGAAAATGAGACTTATGTGTCTTTGAACATTTAGAGTGGAGTTAATGCAATATTAGTTTGCTATAAAACTACTGAAAATTCTGAACCTGGTCTCCAAATTAAACCATCAATCACACCATACTCAGGCCCTCTGCATTCTTCAGTTTTTGGAATTAAAAAGCATTTCTAAAATTTTATTTAACTGTTTTTTTTGGACAAAACTTCTGCATTCCCAGAGAGCTCCTTATGGTGGAAAAATGCATCTCTCACAGGCAATTTCCTTGGATTTTTACTTGTGCTACCAGCCTTGCCTTATCTGTCTCATAAGTACTTTATGTGTGGTATTTATGAAATATTATCCAGGTATGGTATTTAGCCTCTTTTAACAAGAGAAAAAACACAACACACTTACTCAGCAGTTCCATCTGAATTGTGCCTCTGTGATCTGGTTTTCTGCTTCTTGATACCACCAAATTATTGCTTCAGCAAAACTGTCTGCAGTGCCAACACACACACAGAGGAAGTCATAACAGCAGCTCATTTTACACATGCATGTGCACAATCCTCCAAATGGCATTCCTAAGAATAGAGGTTTAAAAAGCTCCTTGATAACGAGTGTGAAAGGTGTTTCTGTACAATCAATATTCACATTCTGCTTGCTGCTTGGTATTGATTGTGTCTGCTTCTGCAGGATATAATGTATATTCAACTGTATAAAATAAATATATTAAGTACTGGACTTGTGCTTCCAATAAAATGAAAATTCTGAATTATTATCTGTATTTTTCTTTCCTTTTTTTGATATGTTTAATCATTTAATATCTCAGAGTTAGCATCAAAATTCTTCCTGAGTTATAAGAAATAGATTCTGTCTTCTGGGTAAAACAATCCCTATAGAACTGATGACATTCAAGCTTTAAAACTGTATGCATTGTAAAATATGGTTCACTGCAGAATGATAAAATGCTTAAGAAAAGATAGGTAGAATATAAGAATACATGAGGGACTGGACATCACCTAAATAGATGTGATTGTGGTTTAGGTAAATTGTAGAGGTAGGAAAAAATGGAGTGGTTTGTAGCTATATAATAATGATGTTTGCTAATGAAGCATTGATTGCAGGTAGAGATGAGAAGTGTGATGAACACACCTTTTCCTGATAGATTCCTTTATAAACCTTTCTGGGAATATGTCACATCATGGTGTGTTTCCTCAGGGTGCTGTGAGTGCAGAAATTCTGTTCACAGAGCAAAACCTGCATGGGCAGCCACCCTGGTTTCCTACAGCTTGCCCCGAGACAAAATTTGCTCAAGGAAAGTTTCAAAAAGAAGAATTTGATAGATTTGGTGTCAGTCCCACATAAGAAGGGCATGGGTAAAAAGAAACCACTTCAGCTTCCTGTGCCCCACACTGGATAGGGTTACTGCCACATCTGTGCCACCTCTGCATTTTGTGGGGCCATTTCTGTGAAGCAGACCAATGCATTGATCCCTGGTAAGAGTAAGCAGGCAAAAAGATCAATTAACACACTGAAAGTAATTTCATAAAGTAAATCAATTTATACCACCAAAGGAGCAATTAAAAACTGGTGGGAAATCTCACCCTTTGAACTTGAAAAAAATAGACCTGTTCTGATGTGTAACATTTCAATAAATAACAACTGTCAATTGTTCTTTTGTTTGCAGTTTAGGAATCCCTTGGGTTCCAGAGAATACAAAAGAAGCCCAATAACAAGCAAGATACCTTTAGTGTGCTTTGCATATAAGTAAACAATCTCGACTGAGCAGGGCACTGTCCAGCTTTATTTAACTGCTCAGAGTAGGAAATAGCTGTAACTCTAATGAACACCTTTTAACTACGATCAATTTTATCTTGTGAGGTCTGCATGACAGATAAAGAGCAAATTACTGGTACACATTAACAACTTGAGAAGCAAATAGTCCCATTAAAATATTTTATCAGTGTTAATAAACCATTGCTTCCCAGAACTCCATCTTTGTCAAATAACTTTTTGTTTATTAAATACGGAGAGCACAGGTTACTATGGTGAACAACAAAACACAGAATAAACTCTGCTTCATCATAACTGCCACATTCTGGAGGGAAAAAAATAGCTGAACATCATCTTGCAGTTTTAACCTGAATCTCTGAAAAATATTTTGAGAAATCAAAATGATTTTATGATGTCCAAGACTGGGTAAAGTATCACAAAAATGGAAGTCTTGCAGCAGAGTGCCCCTTCAAATAAGAGTGTTTCTAGTCTGAAACATTTCCAAACTCAGGATCACAAGTCTTCAGTATTTTTGTCTTTTAATTCTAATCAATGAAACATATAGAGCTGTGCTGAAATGCTATGGGCCACATTGCTGAGCACACACATCTCCATCTGGGTCAGGGGCACCTTGGCCTTTGCCCGTTGTGTTCTTTGTGTGCCAGTTGTTTGTAACCCCATTTACTCTGTGTTTTATGTTCAAAGGCTGAATCATTGACTTTGGGCACCCACTGAGCAGGGACTGGTTTGATGCCAATTCTGGAGCTTCACTCTTTTGATAAGTATGACTCCCATGCTTCAATTGCACTTGTATTTATTGTTGGCTTTTTACTTCTAAGGTTTAATAAAGAAATAAAGTAGGTTGAAAGCAATGAAACACAACTTTGATTGATGCAGTCTTATTGCAGTGGAAGTTGGACCTTCCTGTTGGTGTTCACAGGCGTTGAGATGGTTTTGAGCTAACACAACTGGGTGGACCTTGAAAACAGCTGCTTTTAGATCATATGTAATTTATTTTTACATATTTCAGCTGCTTCTAACCTCAATACCACATCAGATCTGCAAAATACCCAAATGAATTAAATGTTAAGTTCTCACAGTAGCTTACACACTGACCTTCAGAACAAAACACTGCCAAGTCCCCAAAATCTCCATTCACATTCATTAAGACCTGAAGAACATCTTTGAGAAGGGGTTTCTCTTTTATCCTACTCTATCCATTCAGTCTGCTAAATAAGAGTATCCCTTCCTGCTACCCCTGATATGTTTTTGAGAGGGATAATAACCTACTTTTTAATTGTAGGGCTGCACAAGGGACAGAGTGAAAGTGATTAAAAAAATCTGTGGTCCATTGTAAGATGCTTCTAAGCATACTCTGGAGGTTTGAAGCCCTACACAGTTATTATCTAGCTGGACTCTTTGCATCAGTTTTATTTCTAGTCCCAAGCATTCACTTCCCAGGCATTCATGGCAGTGAATTTAAGTCACGCAAAACTTGTGCAGCATGAAAGTCATCTTCAGCCTTTACAGCTCCAAAGGACGTGCCCGTGGGTTCACAAATATACAAAGCCTTTCCCTTAAAAGGATGGAAAGCAGGAAATTCAAAGGCTGGTAAAATCCAGAGCCGCAGCTTTCATCGTTTGATGATGGCACAGAGGATGTTTCCTTCCCAGCTGAATCAGGCTCAGCTCCCCCTCTGTCAGATGGAGGAGCTCCCCTTTGATACCTGGGAGAGAATTGCAGACTCCTGTGTCTGCCATGTACCTGAGCTGGGGAGGAGGGAGAGAGAGAGGCAGAGAGAGAGAGGAAAAGAGGGAATATTTTTCACATTTCATATTACTGTAGCCTTTTCTGGATTTCTTAAGGACTTTGGAACAAAGTAAGGATAAAGTTTTGGGTTGTTTATTTTTCATAGAGACATAAAAAAAAAAATCAATTCAGCAAAACCATCTGATTTATACCTTAGATTAAACCTTCTAATTTGTAGAATCTATGAACCTAGTAACTCAGAAGGCAACAAGCATCTCTTTTATTCTGCATGCATGTAGCTTTTAACCTTTAACTAATTGTGTCACTCTCCTAACCCATCACTTCTGCCCAGCATGGCTGCCTTTTGTCTTTAAAATGTCATATTAAATATCATCAGCATTTTTTAATCTTCTGGACAGAACATTTAAAGTTGAGATAGTAGTGTCAATATATATAGACACTGAAATGGAGCTTATTCAATCAAAATCTATATGGACAATTAGTGCAGCACCAGCTCTTCTGTAACCCAAGTGTCATTCTGCATTATGGCCTGGCTGCTATGACTACATCACAACTAAGCCATAAATTCTAAAAGTACCAGGCATTTCAAATTCACCTTTATTAAAAAAATAAAAATAAAAAATATCCACAAAATTTAGTCGCCCACTAACAGCTTTTAATAAAGGGATGTATATTTTATGTGTATAACTAATATCTCTGTATGCCTAATAAACTCTGTGACAACAGTATAATGACTCCTGCTAACTGTGGGATTTGAGCTGAATAAACACCTGGATAATGGAGACCTGAAGAATTTCAGACATAAATCTTGACTTTTATCTCAGAAGCAGCAGCCTTTTATGGGATGAGTATGCCCTGAACTTGTGTAGATACAAAAGCTTTTGTAATGCTCTGGCTGTGCCTCCTTAAGCAATATTCTGCATAAATATTGATGCATTCCTATTTTTACCTGGCATGACCATAGAAAGCAAGTACAGTAAGCTTATGAACGTGCCCACAAATTACTCAGTTTTCATCTCAGAAAGCAATCCAGTAATTTTTCCCATATTACTCCAACATTACTAAAACTACAAGTAATCAACAACTATTATCTTGATCAAACTGTAGACAGAATACATGGTTAAACCCCTGGATTAAACTGTACATTCAGTTCTTAGCTTTGCTGCTGTTTTGTTCTTATTGAATTCAAGCAGGGGATTTGTCCTTCCAGCTCTGCCACTCTGATCAGATATGAAATTTCCCAGCTGGACAGGCAGCAGAGGCTACACGTGAGAATGAGAGGAAGGCAATCAGGCACAATGGTAAGTCAGATGAGAGGGCACTTAACAAAAATCTGGATCAGTTTGACCACAGTGTCTACAGGGGCTGTTATTATTAATTTTTGCTCTGAATTATGTTCTTTTGTATAAATTGTAGGGGATGAAAATCATAAAGAATACTACTAAAGAACATTTGATGAGGCAAGTCAGTACCCTATTGAGAGATTTCAATAAAAGTGATTTCTAACCATGGATAAGCTTCAAATCAAGGGCTATGCACACTCTTTCAGGTGGAGAAAGCAACATTTTTTGGAAAGAATAAAAATCAGCCAGCTTCTGAGACTTGAGCTCCACGTGGGCTTGCTGTGAATGAAGATAAAGACAGACACACCAAGTTTTTAGGCAGACCCCCTCAGCCTTTGTAACTTTCCATGTCAAAGCAGGTGCTGACACAGGCCCAGGATGAAAATGCTTTAACAATGACTTTCCATTCAGGAACTTCATCTCCAAAGCCACACAAACTGTGGGGGTAAAACGCAGATGCCGGTGCCTCAGCCGGTGGGTTTGGCTGTTCTGTGCAGAACTCTGGGTTCAGCATCACAGATCCCATGGCAAGCCCCTGCTCTCGCAGCCCTCTGGCCCCACAGGGCAGCAGCCCGAGGGAGTGTCTGCTTCTCTTGCCATGGAGCAGCCTTCCTCTGCAGCCTCCTCCCGTTTCCTCTCTCAGAGACCACAGGCTGCAGCTCTGTCAGTGCTTCACTGGCCCAGGAAAGCCAAGAGAAAAGGCACGGAGTTTGGTTTCATTCCATGTTGACTCTTTGATGAACTGGGCAGTGGTGTTATCCTAAAAGGCACCTTTGGTGCCTGGGTGTGCACGGGTGGGACTTTGGGAATCAGCTGTGACAACACCCTCACCAGAGTCACTCTGTGAGGAGACACATTTTTAGTTTGAGTGGTAGGAATGGTTTTCCCCTCCCTTATTTAGTTTGTAAGTCTCTCTAAACTTTTCTCATACATAAATTTTATTCCTTATTTCCATCATGAGTTCTTTTGATGGCCATTTGAACTTTTCCCTAGCTTATGAATCCAAAATGATGCCCTGAGTTGCTGCTGTGGCCTGAGGCAGGAATGTTACACCAATCAGCATTGCCAATATCCTGAATCTCAGGATAACACTCCCTCACAACCCACACCCACACCCTTCTATCTGTCCTTCATTTTGTCTTTGTGCTTAGGTGGAAAGGGAACATTTTTCTTTTCTTTCCTTCACCATTGCAAGCTGCTTGAGCCTCTATTCATCAGGAGCTCAGGAGAAGCTTAGCACACCATGTATCAAGACTTAGAACCCAGTTTCCTAGAAAAGAGCTTTGAAGAGGGGCTGATTCAGGAATGTCTGTCTGAGCCCACTCTTCTCACCTGTGAGCACCCACACATGAGTGTTATAGAAAAGTGCCTTTCCCAGTCCATGGGGCAGCTGCCATGGCCACACAGCCGAGCTGCAGCAAACCCAGAGAGTTCCCTTCTCTTTCACACCTTCCCCACGTGTGAAAGCACCAAAGGGGCATTTCACGGAGTGCTTGGTGACTTTAAAGATTGTTCCTTAGCTCTGTGGTGGAATGGGTGCACTTGGAACAGTTTTCTTTGGAGTGTCTTGCAGCCTAATTTTGATTCCTTGCCAATGCATGGAATGTTTAGCCAAGGAAAGCAGAAAAGTGTTCACTTCCATTTTTTTCACAGCAATACCCCAGTAGTATAAACTCTCTCAAAGTAGCTGGATTGTTCAAAACCAGCCTTTTCTTCCTACTGGTAACACTTGCAATAAACTAAATCATACTTTTTTCATTCTGACATACAAATAATTGTTGTTGTATTTCACATTGTCTTGATCAAGAATGAAAGTTTCTTCTCTAAAATGTAATTTAAAGGCAATTAAAGATAAATGCTATAAAAATTCTATTAAAAATGATGGAAGATCCCATTTTACACTGCCAATTTTAGAACACTTATATAAAAAAAAGCGAGTGAAAAGTCTGTACACAAAGAAATTACATTTCAAGAGTGAAACTAATAATATATCTATTTAGTTTTAAACATTAATTCATGAAGGATGAATTTCACCATGAGTACAACATTCTGCAATCATGGTATTTTATATTAAACTCCAGTGAATGCCTCCTTCCTGCTTTGAAGCAACTCATGTTGATACTGGAGGAAAAAAAGAAACAATTTCTGTAGTGATCTGTCTATATGGAGAGCTGAATTTAATTAATTGGAAGCTCATTTATTACTGAGCTATAATGCTTCTGATAAGTTTGTAGGGAACATTCCAATAAACCCTCTATTGCTCTTGAAGCAGGAAATAATTAGCTTTCAGCTCTGAAAGCTAAGTTCAGCTTTCAAAATAAAGTAGAAGGAGAATCTGAATTTTCACATCAAGATTCTCCTGGCAAAAGGAGAATCTGAATTTCTGCTTCCAAACCCCATTATGGACTTTACAAAAAGTTTAAAAAAAACATGTGGCTGGAGTCAGATCTTGGGAACTCCTCAAATGGTGCATTTTTGAGGTTGTTTCCTTGCAGTTTCTTGAGCAGAAGCTCTAAACAGGATGCCCAGAGCTCAGCTGTGCCTCTGGGGAAGGGCTGAGGAGCTCCTGTGTAGGTGGGGCCTCGATGCTGGAGCCCCTGGGCACAGGGAAGCACCAATTCCAGCCTCTTCTCCTGGCCTGACTGGCACAGACTGGGATATATTTTCACTCTGTTTTCCCACATTCCTTGGCAAGCAGCTCAGAAGTCGTCCCCAGCAGAAGTGCCAGTTCTGTTAACTCCTGCCTGATATTAAAGGCATGTCTTAGACTCTGGGTCCAAAATTAGTTTCAGCCTTGCTCTGCTTCTTTTGTCAGCAAGATGGTAGAATAATATTCAGGATTATTTTTAATGGAGATTAGGTAGGGCGTGATTGATCTACAATAAAGACTATGAATTATGTGATATCAAGAAAAATAATCTATATGAAGATGTCGATTTTATATTAAATTGTCACATATCTGTCACTTATTTATCCAGAGCCTGTAAGACAGACAGGAGCCTACATAAAAGTACAATCCATATAAAAACAGCGATAGTCTATAACTTTTGTTATAGAGAAAAATGGTAATTTTTTAAATTGCTACCTATATCTCTTCTCTTGACATACTCTCCATTTGGTAAGGAACTAAAGAAGTTCCAGAAGAAGTCCTGACATATTTCCTAAGAGCAATTTTTCTTCAGTACCTGTCTTGGTTTTATTATGTGCTTCATCACTCGGGGACAGCAGGGCTGCAGCAGTACAATTCCTCAGCACCGTGCTGGGCCAGGCTGCTGTGTGGCACACACTTGGCTGTAGCTCACAGCCCTGACATTCTGACACAGCCCCACAGGATTTAGGGCTTCGAGGACCCTGCCAGGGAAGGGGTATTTATGCCCAGAGGAGAGGAAGGGCTGTAGCTGAGCAGGTTTGTAATGCATGGCTTTCCCTGCCTGCCCCAATCCATTCGTATTTAGAGTCTCTGTGTGGAAATGTTCCAGTGAAGGCACCTTTCCCCTGAGGGCAAACCCATGTTATGATATATATAATTATATATAAATAATATATATATATTATATATGTATATAATATAATGCCGGAATTAATATGGATGGCTAGAAGCTCAGGAGGGAGGCCTTCACTTCAAAAAGGGGAATACTGTTAAACTCCTCCTTGGACAGGTGCTTTGATTTCTTCTCAGGACCTTGGGAGGTCCCTGGTGCCAGGATCCTTCGGGGGGCCTGGTCTCAGTAATGTCCCTTAGATGACAAGGCAGCTTGAAATTAACAATTGCTCCTTCGACCTGAGCGTTCAGCCACACGTGCTCAGGACTTTGCAGGGCTTCCTGCTTAGAATAAATATGTGTGCAACACCAGTAACTCTTTGAAGCAGACCTGTTGTTATTTTCAGAGAACACGGGCCTATTTCCCTGAATGCTGAAGGAATCAAACGAGAAATATTATCTTTGCTCTCAGATTCTTCCTCTTTATGCTGGCCTGCCAGGTTGTAAAGTGCTCTCTTGTGGTTTTTTTCTCTCTCTCCAGCTTTTCTCAAGTCTGCATTACAGAGAAGCAAAGCTGTGAGCTCCCTGTCTCATTTCCCTGTAGGTTTACAAGCACTTTGCCTACACAACAACATTATCCTTTGTTAACAAGGGTCAAATGTGACCCCCATGAGGCTTTGTTTGGTCAGGAAATGTGCTGACGTTATTCCATCACCTTTCATCATTGCTGGGGTTATGCCCTCTAGTTTTAACTCAAAGCTGTTGTAAGTTATTACAAGCACTGCACTGGACCACCAGTTACAAACTTGTTGAAAATAAATCCCCAAATCATGGAACTGAGGAGGTCCAGCATTCTGACCATGCCTGCTTTGCAGACTGACAATTTCCTTCAGCTGGCAGGATTTTCATCAAAGACATTCAGTTTCTACATACAGTTGTTTTCATTTGTTGACATTCAGACATTTAGCAACACTTCATCATGAAAAAAAAATGGAAAAGCCAGCTGGGTCATATCCCTTACACTGAACTACCCTATCTTGTTTTTCAGAGTGTGAGAAAATGTATGTTTTGGGATTTTTTTACTGAAAAACTGAGGTTATTCACATTCTGATCTTACTTTGGTATAGTAACAAACATGGTAACTTGGGGCTTTGCTGGATCACTGAAATAATTTTGGAAGCAAACATATTTTTATTAATATATAGGTGCAGGTTTGTGCAGTATTTCTATGCTATACAGTGTTATTTTTCTGTGCCCAGCTTCACAGGTTGGAGCAGCACACTTCCCATGGTGGTGGTGGTGTAGTATGTTTTCTATGTCTAAATTTATGTTTGAAAGTAACACTATAAAGAGGTGTTTCAGTTCATGGCAAGGCATAGACAGTTTTATTAGGAAAAAAAGCCTCCTTACACTTGCAGTTTCTTAGCTTATACAGAAGTTTGAATCTGTTAAAAAAATCCCCTCAACGCCATTTTCTAATTTATCTAATATTTATATGCAGCTCTGATGGAAATGTGTTCTTTTTGATAAAAGAGAGAGAAGATATCACTGCTGCCCTCCCAACAGGTAGTACCAGTCTGTGGTATTTATATGTTTTCCTCTGAGGAAAATATTTAAGAAGCTATAAGTTCCTGTGGTAATCTTGGCTCTCCTGCTTTGCCAGCTTTCTCTAAGGCAGTGGTGCTCTGGTGGGGCTACAGCTCCATGTCTGTGGGATTTGGACAGACACCATTTGTTATAATATAACTCAGCACCTCCAGGCATCTAACATTGAATGGACACAACAGAAACCCAATTTGAATGGGAAATGTTGACTTTTTGTTCAACTCTTTAAGTAAGAAGAACCTGATTTGGCAATAAACCTGCTAACTAGTCTTTTTTATTTCATGAGTGCTTTAACTATTAATCACAGTGACCCCAGACTATCATGAACAGTCTCTGCATGACTGGTAGTGTAGAAGGAATTGATTTGACATGGGTTAGTAGTTAAGACTTGGTTTTTTTCATCAAGAAAACTCAATTTTTGCAGAGGTCTGCCTCTTCCCAGACTGGGAAAGTTCTGGGCAAACTCAAAAGCTGATGAAATTTACTTTGAACTAAGAGGTCTATTGGACCCCATCTGATGAAACAAACTGAACAGCAGAACCAGAGGGTGCTGTAAATAGCTCAGAAATCTTTACACCTGCCAGAGGCGCTTGGCTGGAAATGCCACTTTCCAATCTTTTTCCAGTTCTCACTTAATTTCCCCTGAAGACACAGTGCAGTTGTACTTTAACTTGTTTCTAGTGTTGAGATTGTGAAATTAATGAGAAATCACACGTTCTGGATAGAGGAAAGTTGTGCAATAAAAACTCTCACACTATCAAGGTTTTAAGGTCTTTCTCCACCCTTTTCCTTCCCAGGAATTTCCTGCCATGGTTTCTCTTCCTCAGGCTACCAAGCAGCTGCCAAGGCTTGGACATGTCCAGTGCTCCTCTGAGTGGGCTGGTGTCCCTTTGGGTCCTTCCAGCTTGGAGCTGTGCTCCCTCTGCTCTGCTCTGCCCTTTTTTCCCTCTGCACTTCCAGAGGTGGAGTTTCAGTGGTGGCAGCTGTTTCTTCCATAGCTCATCCATACCCAGGAAATGCAGGGAGCCAGCTGCCAGCGTTTCCATGTGATTTAGTATGCATGGGAGGGGAATATTTCCCTTTGTAGCTGGCAGAGTGGAAGAGTGTGGTAGGATTATTATTCTTGACCTGCACTAGTGTGGAGATGGAAAAATTCTTCACAAAATACAAGGGATGGGATTTAGTGGACAGTTGTGTGTATATCTTAATTAATCTCTTTGCCAATTAAAAGAGGGAAGTTCCAATTAAGATGACCCCAAAGCAATTATTCAGATTTGTGCATTTACATTAATTAGACTACAAAGCATTAAGATTATGACTTTGCAGATGGCACAAAGTTGATTTTCCATGTTGAATTACTTCACTACCTAATTTTTAATGAGGGGGGATGTCACAGCACTTCCACCATTCCTACCACACCAGTTATTTTGTTTCCCAGTATTTCAGGTCTAAAATATATTAAGAGGAGGATGTTTGTGGTGAGATGCTGTGGCACAACTTTCTTTCTGATGATGGGGAAGATTGATGTAGAAATATCCACTTTTTGTGTGAAGTAGAAACTTTCTGCCAGGAGGCAACTGCTCCTTTTCACTCTTGCTTAAATGTTCACCAACCCAATCAATTATGATATCACTACTCATATTTAGCACATGCATTTGTGGTGTATTCTTCCCCAGAGCAAATTTCTTGGTCCAGTTTCAGCTCAGATACTCACCTCCTTTGGAGCCTCTACCAAACCACACGAATGTGGCAAAGGAGTCAAGTTCATCCATCACATTCCCAAAGTTCACTGAAAAAATAGACAGGAGCAGGTATTTCCATATCATTCTTCATCAGTAATTTTAAAATATTATGCTACTTTTATGTGGATGAATGTTTCTAAACTATCAAACACCTTCAAAATCTTTCAAAGTGTTTGGATTTGGTGTCCGTGATTGAGAATGACATTGTGTGATGCAGCATAGGCAAGCCATATGCTTTTAAACTGATTTTATCTGCCAAATTTGTATTTTACCTGCTACAACACTCTCAGTGTTTTAGCAAAAGGACAGTCAAAACAACCTGTAACTGAATTATTGTGGGAATGGAAAAACACTGTAAATAATAAAATCAAATTTTCTACAGAGCCACCTGAAACAACATCATCTGACATTCAAATAATTTTTAAGAATGTACTATTACTTTTGAAAAAGAACTAAATTAAATGAAATATGTAATAAATAAAAATCAAGAAAGACTTGGGGTTCTGGTAGGTCCACCAGAATTTTTGCAGTTGTGAATGCCCAGTTGACGTCCAGGAAGAAAATGGAGAAGGAATCACAGAGATATTTCCTCTAAAAAAAGTGCAGTTTACCTTAGTTGCAAGCTCCACACCAATACCCATCTGCCTTTGCTTCACACACCTCTACTTTTTCTTCTGAAATTTTCATCAATTAATACAAAACCAAGCCCATTTTTCATTTTCTAGTCACTCCAAACACTAACATACATTCTCCTTTCTGTTTATCTACTGTACTGACCTAAAAAGTTGGTTTGGAATAAGGTTAAATAAAAATAGATGGAGACTGGAGCAGACCTACTGATTAATCTTTGTGTGGTTCACTACAAAGTGTTCTGAAAACCAAAATGTAAATCTGTTCACATTTAAAATGTCAAAATTGGACTATGTTCAAGATGGTATTAGACTGGGGTGATTATATCAACAGCAGAGCAGGAGGAGAAGACGATATTTTAGCTGGAGAATTCCTGGGAGGATTTGGACTGTAGTGTCTCTTTTGACCCAAGTAGCAGAATCAATATTTAATGGTTTTGGGATATTTTGATTCAGCAGGGGAAAAAAAAAAATAGCAGATCTGTTGCATTTCTGCTTATTTATTAAAAAATGTGCAAAACTCTATCCTTTCGAGCAGAGAATCCAGAGAGGCAGCTTTTTCTGTTTACAGCTCTAAACTTTGTGAGCTGCCACATTAACTCAAAACCCCACTTCTTTAATCTGTTGTCAAGGTCAAACCCAGGTGTTTCTCAGGCTGAGCAGAGCAGCTGCTGCCTCACTGCCATGGGGTCAGTCTGTCACCCACACAGACATGCTTATGCAGAGCCTGCCCCAAAACTCTGCAATACCCCCAAAAAACCCTGAAACACAGAATACTGGATTTTTGTGATAACCTACTGTTTGCTTTGACTGCGGAAAGGACTTTAAATGAAAATTAAACCCAAACATTTTGAAAGCTTTAATCCAACCTGTAGACATAAGCAGGAGCAGGAGGAGACAATTTCCTATGGAAGCCACTAAGTTATTAGCCAAAAACAAAAGCATAATTAAATTTTCTTCTAAAAAGTTAGATTGCCACTTTGATGCCAAATTCAGTTTGAATTCATTGAAGTGTCAAGATAATTGAATTTAGTACTGCTTTATCTGTGTATTTCAACCAACCATCTTTAACTGTGGCATCTCTTCTGGCATCTCCATAATGTGTGAGAGTGTGCATAAGTGTGAATACAAGTATATACAAACCAGGCTTCTTGTTGAGTCTAGACTGGCTATGAAATCCTCAGTTGCATAATGGAAAATTCCACAAAGGGCTGGGAGTTACTCCTCAGAAATATCCCAAACACTATTGAAAGACACTCAGTCCATTTTTGAAGATAATTTTTCAGGTTTTTTTATTCCACACTTTTCTAAGATGTATGAATATCTTTGGGTTTTTTGATGATTTACTGATTGTAAAGTTCTGGTGCTAATTCAACTTCCCACCCTCTTTTCCTGGAGTTGATGCTTCCACCCTGGGCATCTATGAGTAATGCCAAACAGAGAATTACCAAGGTTGCATAATGTAGGCACAAGCTATTTCACAGTTGAATAGATCTAAGCTCTCCAGGCAAGAAGATTATAGAAGTTATGGCTATGGAGTGAATGAGTTCCTCCTTGGGAGGCAAAAAAAAATCTATCTTTACCCAAAGGTGAAGCAAAATATAGCAAACCATGTCAGAATGCGATTGTATATATAATTGTCTCGTGAAATTTTAACTCCTAGTGATGAAGGGAAGAGTGGAAGAGAGGAAAAGAGAGAGAGAATAAATTAGGTTTAATAGATCATCTATTATTTCACCTGCTATGCTGATTTTCTAAGTGAAAAATCACATTTCTAGTAATTCACTATAAAAAAGAATACTGCCTTTATCTCATCGACAATTTAGTTACCAAAATTAAGGCACAGAAACTCTCATTTTATAGCCTGGAATACCTGAGATCACCTTGAAACCTGGTAAGATCTACCAGTACATTTTTTTACAGTCTGCATTCAAAGACTGCCAATGGTCTTATGAAAAAAATGTATTGGAACACTGCATCCTGCACAGAGAATCCTGAGGCTGTAAAGCAAGAATATGAAATAGAATCACAGACAGGAGACTGAAAAAGAAGTCAAGAGTCACACAAAAGGCTTGGCACAACTGTGAGTTCCATTTCAAAGTTAGTGAGCCACTGGGGGCTTTGTCTTGACTGGAGATTGCTGCATTAAGCAGAGTTCTTTGAACAAGGGTAAGAGAACCCCAAACCTGGCCCTGCAGCTCCTGGAAAGAACTTCCTTGTTCTCCACGTCCCAGTGACCAGTCCCAAGGACAGTGTTCTGTCCCAGCAAGCCACCAATGGGGTCTGACCCAAACAGCTTACTTGCCCAGATGAAGTCTCATATTGTGGCATTTTCAGCTTTAAATAATAAAAAAAAAAGAAATAAGTATTGGGCACACTCTTTTTCCCCCTCCCTAGCCCCCCAAGGCTTGTTTTCAGCCAGTGAAGAGCATCCAGGCTGACCTGTGTGTTCCACTCATAGCTAATCACCACACCAGGAACTACAGTACATTTGCCATTTTTCTTGGAGCTTGCAGCACACAAGTATCATTTATATCTCTGGTCTTTCATACACCAGCTCTCGAACAACCACTCACCACTGAGATATTCCATTAGTGTCATGCTGGGAACGGAATCTGTTTCTGGGTTTTGCAACTTGCCTTTGAGGCACAGCCTCGTAGCTAGTCCTGCTCTCAGGGTTGGAGCTGCCCTCGCAGTCAGGAGAGGAGGGTGGGATGCACTCCAGCACTTCCCTGCCCTGCACTCAAAGCTCCTGCCTGCTTTAGGCCACAGTGAAGGGTGGAATAGATGATGCAGCAGGACCCAGGCACAAATTGTGACTCAAGTCAGTGTTTTCTCCTTCTCCCTGCTTGCATAAGGAGTAATTCAAGCCTGCTTGGTAAATAGCTTGCTCCCTGCCATGGGTGAAAGAAGGAATTATCCAACTCTGCCTCTTTGACCTGAACCCGTGTGTCTGATGGGCTCAGTGACATCACACCTGAGCAGCAGCCTAGGGAAAGGCAATTTGTCTCCCATAAATACCTCTTTGTTCAGTCAAACATGTAATAACAACACAAAATAAATATCAAGTGGCTGAAATAATCATTATTTGAACTTTTCTCTGTTCTAATTTGAGGGTGAAGATGCACTTTTCAAGCACTCAGTGCAGAGGAGGGCAGGATTGATAGCTGTGTCAGCCCTAAAGCGTTCTACTTCCATTTTCAACCTCATCTGGCATTTTCAGAGACTTTAGTGAAGTGTTGAACTACTAATCTCAGATCAAAAGGGTCAGAGTAAGATCAGAACCCAGATTTCAGACATATTTTGTAATTTTAAGAGTGGAAGATGTTGCATTGTTCTGTGCATTTATTGCTCTATGGTCAATCTCAAAGGAGAATGACAGACTTACACCTTTTGATTAATACCTCAGTCATTTAACATTTATAGATCAACATTGATCTCCATTCCCTCTGATCACTGAATCATATAGATTATATTTTTCTACCTTAGTGGGTTTTTTTTTCTCATTTTCAGTAGAATCTTTATTTTCTCTCTCCCTCCCCAGGGGTGGGGTAATTAACTGCAAAGGGAATGACTGGAAGGCAGGGGCTGACTGTTCCAGAAGAGGGGGATGCAGCTCCTGTGGGAACAGGGAGAACAGTGGGGCTCTGGGACTCTGATGTAGATAAGGAGGGATGAACTGATTGCTGATAACAGGAGGGAAGAGCAGATGCTCAATAAAACACTTAGTACTGTGCTGATTGCCTGAGTGAGATGTAACCAGGACTTATCAACACTTTTCTTTTCTACCATGCACCTCATTTGCTCTTATTCACACACCAGAAAAATGGAGCAGAAGTGCCTTAACCAAAAGAAAGAGCAGTAGCCCCAGAGGCTTTCTTCAGCTGCATTGTTTCCAAAGGCTTTGGTATTTTCTGGTAAGCAGAGTGAGCTGCCTGCCATCAGGAATGGTTTGCTGAAGAGGAGACAACCCAGAAGGCCTCAGTCATGTCAGATAACATTCTGCAAGAGCTTCACTGACCTTATGCCAGAGGAAGGTGTAATTCCAGGGTTAGTGGTAGCAGAATGGTACCCACAGTAAATCAGAAGGCAGTGTATCCTTATTGATAGTGAGTAAAGACATATCTAGAATTTTTCATCCAGTTTAGCTGTCCATCAATGACAGACAGAGAGTGAGGTGAGCCAAGCCTCAGTACAGCATTCCTTCCACGTTACTGCAGAGGAGCTGCTCTGGTCACCCACTGAGACCTACCTCTGATTCCCTCCCCTTTCCTCTACATGCCTACCAAAGTGGGAGCAAAAAGCTCTGAAATCCAAAATGCAGAGGTATATAACCTCTTTACATTACTTTACATTATACAGAATAAAAACAAGGTTGAATCGGGTCTAAATTAATGAAGAAAGCACTGTCAAAACATATTCTGCAGCAATAAGGACAGAGAAAGAAAAAATGACTTTTTGTTAGTTCCCATTCATTTAATGATGATACAAAATCTAAGCTGGCTATTTTGTGTGTCAGAAATTTATTGTGCATGACCAATTTTTGCTCTTGTTAGAATTTTACCTTTTGGTTACGTTCTGTTTGAGATGACTTCAAGGAATACTCTATCATGAACAGGCTTTTCAGATGTATGCTCACTTATTGAACAAGTGAGAGAAGAAGGGGACTTTGTTTATCTAAAGTAACCTCCCAAGGCAATCAGGATCCTATACAGGACATTTAAAGGCTGTGTAGGCCTTTTCGGAGACTGTGATGGCATCCCGTTCTTCCCAATAATCTGCTGAAGAGCTCCCACTCTCCTGAAAGGCCTTTCTGCCTCACAGACCTTTCCATTATCAGTTTTCAAAACAACTCATGCAGTCAAGTGAGGATACAGCTGGTACCTTTGGCATACCCTAGAAAATGGGCTGGAGTGGCCCAGCTGTGTTACACAGACTATCAAATAGGAAAGCATGAAAAGTCTGATCTTAAGTGTTCTTTGAAATCATCCTCAGCTCGGACAGGCTAAGACCAAATAGTCATGGTTTCTAACAGTTTCTGTTGAATTTGTATTGTTATTTTCATACATCTGTTGGGCATTGTATTTGCTCTTCAATTCTGAAGAGATGGTACAAATGGGGAAAGGTGATATAACTTAAATTAAAACCATAAATTTCTATCTGCACCAAAATTACTTATATATTTTGCAAACCACTTGTAAAGGCTAAGGGATGGAGTTCATATCAAAATGTAAGCAAGGAATACGTTCTAATATTTTTGTGTTTTTTTTCTAGTAGGTCCTAATGTTTTTGTGGTTGTAAGTGGAGAGAAAATAACTGAGACATTATAGAGGAAGGGATACAGTGGATTTCTGTGAGTCCTGCACAAGCTCCTGAGTGCAGCACAAGCTCTTGCCTTTGCCTTTTCTCTATCCATATCTCCATGAGTCTTCAGGCTGCCATTAATTTTTTTTTAAACCAGGAGAACCAACTGAAATTTCTGTTTCAACTCAACTTCAATCTCTGCCAAGTGGAAACAGGAATAGAACAAATCCTTCTTCATTCTAATATAAAATTCTTCATATATAACATACATAGTGAAAATTGAACTGTTAACATATCAAAAACCTTACTCTGCCAACACATTCTCACACCTCGTACCAATTGTCAGCACCTCTGACAAAAGTCTATTAATAAGAAAGGCTTTAGAAACCCCTCTGAAAAATATGCCTCACAAAACTTCAGTAAGATGTTACAAAATAAACCGAAACAGAGTTCAGGTGAACAGGGCACATACCACCAGCATATTTTTTTTTTTTTCATGTGTCTGTAGAAATCCTCTGGAGTAAACCACTGGGGGACACTAATTTCAGCCATTTGGAGCATTTCTCAAAGGACATATCATTCCAGCTTTTTAGCTGCTATTTTGCTGTAAGACCAAAGAAATTGCTGTGAGGTATTTCCTTTCCCACAGGCAAATGGAAAGTTAATATTTTTTATGAAGATGAGCACAATCCTCTGATGAAGCTTAATATATTTTTTCCAATTTAAATGTCATTGAATTACCAGCACAATGGGTCAAATTTGCACTAGGGTATTTATGTTGACAAAGTGGTAGGAGAGCTAGGACAGGCTCAGAACAAGGTAAATATGCTGAATATATTTACCTTGGGAATGGCTTCTCCTGAGGAACTAAACACAGCCAGAGCTTCCTTTAACATTTTAATGTGCAATCAAGGTAAACAAGTGGTGAAGTCACGTATGAATTTTATGACACACATTTAATGAGGGGACAATGACCAGCAAAATTTGCAGCATCTGAGCCTGGCTGACTGCACAAGTAACCCTCCTTCCCTCTGCGGTCCATGCCTGCACTTCTGTACCTTTTATATTTGCATCCAGTTTAGTCCAGGGGCAGAAAGTGAATGAGACAACACCAAGAAAACACAGAGGAAGTGAAAATACATGGGACAAGCACGAAATATTTTCTGTCTTCCAGAAGCAGACCTTCAAAGCCCCCTGAGACATTATGGAGTGGGCAGAGGTTGGTAGATGGTGACAAGGAGTTCCAGGGATGTAATTGCCAGGGAAAATGGGGGGGACCTCTTGGCCCTTTGGGTGCTCAATGACTGGAAGTTATGGGAAAGGCTCAGATCAGCCCCTTTTGGCCTGGTGGTTTTAATATGGTGATTCTAGACCCACACAGCCAGGTGGAACAAAACTTGGTATAACTCAGGCTGGCTGGATCGGGACACAGCCCATCTTTAGTATCTAGAATACATTGTTTTCTTCTGCTGGTAAATTTGTCTCCAACCTCACTTAACACACTCAACCCTGCACACTTTCCAGGTGAGCAAAGGGTGAAAGAAGTAGCTGCTGCTTGCTCTGCTTGCTCATTAGAACATAACAGATGTGCTGGGCAGCTGGATCATCAGCTGCCTCATGGTACGTGCTGCAGTCAGGCAAAGCAGATGTAAAATGCCATCTCGTTCAGCTGGGACAGTGTAAACTGGATATTCACACACTTTGCCGAGGATATGTGAATATGCAAGGTGCTAAGCAACAGTAAATTCTTCCTGAAACCTTTAATCTGCATACTTACAGTATTTAGGGTATATAGAAGGCAAATGAGACCTGAGTGGAGACTGAAATTCACCATCTCACCAAATTCTGATTTCTCTGTGACTGAATCTTTCTAAGCTATCCCCTCTGAGAGGGTAGTGCCTTATTATGACTTTAAAGTCTGATTTTTTCAGTAAGGTTGTGTGTTTTAAATGAGAATTTATTTCATGTCAGAGAACTTGATATGATTTGATAGCCACAGCAAAAAAAGTGCAAAAATTGTTTTTGGGCTAAAAGGACATGGATTTAAAATAATCACTGAACCTTCTTCCTCAGTAATATAATTGTATAAATGTGGATTTGTAGAAACATACAATTGAGCTGTGGAGGTGGGAAAAACAATGTTCTTGCCTAGGGGAAGTAAATGTAGTATAAACACTTTCCTCATGAATACACCTATTCCTGTCATATTTATACTTTAAGTGCATGCATTCTTTAGAAACTGCAGTAAATTCTACGCTTCAGTGGTCTGAGGGAAATATTAACTCCTTAGTATTCTATTTGTATTTTGAAATCTGGAGAGAAGGGAGTGCTATGTTAGCACACTGGTATTTAAAAGCTGTTTTACAACCAGCTTGTCATTCAACCTAAACAATAAACATTAAAAAAAAAAAAAAAAAAGAGAAAAACTTTTTAATTTTAATTTTGTAATTTATAACCAGATGGATATGCAGGGGAGGAAGAATAAAATTTCTGAGCTGGACAATGAAATGTCTGAGGAGCCCTGGACGTTTGTGGCCAAGGGCCATTTCTGTGCCTTGGTGCAAATGCTGGTGATTTCATGGCAGCCACAGTCGTGCCCCTGTGGGCTCTGAGTGCTCCTGGTGCAGCCAGAGCAGGGGGAAGCATCCACCATTAACTGCCCAGACCATGGGGGCAAGCTGCTGTGTTTGTCTGAAGCAGGTTCTGCCCTGTGGCAGTGGAACGGGGCTGCTGTGAGCAGGAGCGATCTCAGCACTGTCCATGCACTCACCCAGAGGAACAGTGAGGCAGTGGGGCATGGGAAAACAGCTGCCAAATTTATCATCCTCACAGTGGCAACTGAGAGTCATTACCAGGATCTAATACACCAAAGGATGCTTTGAACAGAGATCATCCTAATTTATTTGTCTACGCATACTTAAAATGCTGCTTTGCAGTGTAAGTTACTGGCACAGAAGGAAGAGTTAGGGCTAAAATTATTTTAGGGACTATTTAAGTGGGGGAGGTTAAAGCTGATCTGTTCTTTTCCAGCTTGCTCTTTCTCATTGTGCCATGGGGAACCTGTTTTTGTGAGCCAATCATCATTTTTCTTAAACATATAGAGAAATTATAAGGGATAATTATATCTCAGGGGCACCTTAATTGTCCCAATTACTCGGCCAGTTTTGACAGCCAGATCTGATGAAGAGAGATCTGTAGGCATAAGACAACATTTCACGTGGTACTTGGACAATACTCATGGTACAGCTATAATAAAGTATAAAAAGTTATTATATGCAAAATAAAACTGGAGGAGAAAAAGAGCTTTGGTGAATTATAAGAAATTCTTTATGCAGTCAGCCTTCTGCATGAGATATACAGCATTAGCACTAAATCAATTATAATTAAGTTGCACGTAACTAAAATTGGCAAATTCAATTTCCTCAACGTTTCATTATAGCTTAGCTGCTGTAATGATAGATGGAATTACAACACCTTCTACAAGGCCTTCCAGGTATAGTCATTATCAAACGTAATTTTACTTTTTACTTCTTTTTTCTTTGTAAATTAAAAAAATATATAATCGCCCCGGATCAATGATGAGGTTACTTGCTATAATAACAGGCACTATAAAATCCCTGACATATTGGGATGTACAGATGCTAAAGACCTTTTCCAGGGCTTTTTGGGTGTAATGGGTATCTTTTGGTTAAAGGATGAAAGCCAAATATTTGAATTCATAGGGCTAGTGGTAGTTTGAATTAAAAATATTAATATAATTGATGAAAGTGCAGAGTCTTCCACTCTCTGTAAATGAAAATTCTAAAAATGAAATAATTATCCTCTTCTCTTGGAAGGCTTTGGTGTTAGTATGGTTTCAAGAACAAGGTTAATGTTGAGCACATTCTTATACCCTGTCTTGTAAAGATGCTTTCTTGAACTGAGATCATGGTAAAGGGTAGAAATATAAACAGGGACCTTCCTCTTTTTCTGTCTGAAATTATGTTACACCCATAAGAAAGTTTTAACATCTTGTCCAAATGAGCAAAATGTTATTCTCATCATTAAACTGGCAGTTGCACAAAGGCAACTGGATCAGATAAAAAACCAAAAGCTCTTTCACGGACTTATTCCTTTGGGTAATCAGGGAGCAGGCAACCATAAATTAAAGCAAAACTTTATTCCCTGCTTCCTGAATCTCCAAGTCAGTTTTTTAAAAAATAATCTTTTAAATCAGGGAGCAGGCAACCATAAATTAAAGCAAAACTTTATTCCCTGCTTCCTGAATCTCCAAGTCAGTTTTTTAAAAAATAATCTTTTAAATCAGGGAGCAGGCAACCATAAATTAAAGCAAAACTTTATTCCCTGCTTCCTGAATCTCCAAGTCAGTTTTTTAAAAAATAATCTTTTAACAAGAAGAGTAGAAGAGAAGCTAGTAAAAATATCTATGTGTAAAATGCAAATATATTATTCTGTCTGTAAGACAAAAGAATTGAGAATTTTTCAGTTCAGGTTTTCAGTTAAAAAATAGCAAGAAAAAACCTTAAGCAGGTTACATTTGATGAAAATAAGGAGTGTTTTTCAGAGTCTCGGAAATCATGAGGGACATATCCACGCCAATATTGGAATGCAGCACAAGACCCATCTCCACGATAAGCACTAGCACTAGGCATAACCCAGAGCCCCTGCTCCCAATAAAAATCTGTTCATCCTGTGAACTAAGCATGGTAATACAGGGAAAAGTTTGGTACTGAACCATTCTTGCACTTATCATCTGTCACACTGAGAGCCACTGGCAGATTGGCTCTTGAGGAAAAGAGCACTTTAAAGCAAAACCTTATATTACTGTAAGACACTCTAGGCAGCCATGGGCTGTCCAATCCTTTTCTATCAAATCTGTTTTACTGGAAAACAAAAGTTATTAAAAGCAAGAAACATAACAATCAGCTTCAAGGTTCAGCTCACCTCTGTTTACTGCTCTGATTCCAGAGATTAGCCTCTATTTCCTACAGACACATTAGCAATCAAAGCTAAATTGAATTTTCGGTGGATAAATTATTGACAAGGAGTTTGAGATTCTGCTCTGAAAGCTTCAGCATGACTAAAAAAGCTTTTCTTTTATTTCAAGTGTATTCACGTGGAATCCATGAATAAATTGGCTTTATCACCTAGAAACTCTGGACCATTGGAAACTGTCATAAACAGATGTAAAACCTGTCACCAGCCAGAGACCTGTGCATTGAATATAACCCTTATAAAACACATATTTTATAATTTCTTTGGACTCAGGTTACATGGCTATTACATGGGAGATTGTATCACGAAAAATATTACAGGCTCAAAGTATTAGTGAATGCAAAGATGTCAAATAATCTTTATCCTACATGCTTGATACAGCTACACCCCACTGTGTATGTGATACACACACCAGCAGGATGAACAAACTGGAAAATTCACAGGCAAAGCTTGAGAGACACAATTCATAGAATCATAGACTATGAGGTTGGAAAGGGACTCCAGTTCATCCATTTGTGACACATACATGCTTGGAAAGCCAAAAGTTACTCATTATTTTGCAAATAAAAAGAAAATCAGATCCTCACGCCTACAAGGCTCAAGCACCTTTCATAGTTTTTGTTCACTTGGCTTTGGTATCAAGGCTGTTGTCACCTAGAAGTGCAAAAAATATATTCTGCCCTAAACAAACTTGCAGGTACTAATTATCATTAATCTTATTTCCTATGTGTTATTAGGACTCATGTCCATCATACTCTTGATGGAGAACAACAGATCCAAGGGAGCACATGTGTGCTTGTTCCAGGGCACAAATCCATCCTTTTTACACAAGACTGAAACCTGCAGTTTAAATCCTGTAGATGTCAGCCAAGCATACACCTTTTAAAGGATGAAATAGTAGTGCCCAGACACTAATTCTGCTCTCCAGGTTGCTCAGTTTGCTTTCTTCTTGGCATTTTAAAACCTCCAAGTACAGTATTTAGTTTTCCAGCATAAAAATTTCCTGCCAACAAATATAAATAACGAGTGCCCCAACTATGGAAGTAGAAAGCACTGGATTCCTGCTTTTCCATTTGTGCCCTTCTCACCAACACCCTGTGCATCAGGAGTGATCCATGGAGCTCTGCAGAGCTCGCTCTGGCACTCCCTGGGTGTCAGGGCCCTGGCTGTACTTCATGATTATGGAAGGTTTTAATTTGAAAAAGTTTGTGAGAAAGGACAGGGAAGTAACTGAGTAAAGCAATCAAGATTTGGAAAAGTAACAAGTGACAGCAGGATGAAGGACAGGATGTTGTGAATTCATGCCAGCCAACTAGAAGAAAGAAGCATTCCCATAATCAGCAACTGTTAATACAAAGGCAAATCTACATGGGATATAGATATATGGGATATGGGTATAAATATAGCTCGCTTTGCTGAATAAATTGGATTAGATTTGCACCACACTGGTGTGTGTGTGTGTCTTTTCTCATCTTCCCATGAAGACCCCAATCTGAAGAAGACTCTGACTCCTGAGTGTTGCCACTTGAGGCACATTTGGCTGAAGCTGGCACTGCAGGAAGCCCACTGGGAACGGGCAGCTCGTGCCAATGAGCCCCGTGCTGCTGTCCCTCAGGGGAGCTGAGTCTGCTTTGGGTCTGCTGAACTTTTCACAGGCAGAACACCTGCCCCAGACTCCAGTGCTCAGCTACCCTGGCCATCAGTTTTCCAATTCTCTTTCCTTAGCACTTGATGCCAATGACAGTGATGTTTCAAGTATCGATTCCCACACACAGATGGTATTTAATTTTTGGTGGTACCCAGGACATCTCAGATGGTAGGTGGCATAATTTAATTCTCTATCAAATTGATGAGGATGTTGCTGCTTTCATTGATACCTAGCAGAGTACAACTGATCAAGTATCCCTATTAAATTTTGCCAACAGGATTGAAAATCCAAAAGATAATTTCAGTGTAATGCTTGCCTCGCATTGGCAAAGCACACACAGAAATTTCATAGCCTACCTGATTTTTAATCACAACAAGCAAAATTAATCCATCTCCAGGGAGCCTAAAAGAAATTTTTCAGCCAGTAAAGTTAAAAAAGTACTTAAAGAGGGCTCATCAATAAAAACAAGGAGCACCCCAGGTTGCTGTGATTTCATGTACATCTGTAAAAGTCAAATAAAGCATACAAGTGTCAAATGGTCAGTTTTTAATATGTACTTCAACATGTGCTGTGGATGTCTGAATAGATTATTGAAGGTAAATGATGCTGAGTCCAGTAAAAAAAACCTCCTGCTATTAAAATCAGGATAGTTTATTAAGAAAAACTTATGTACTGCCATTGTTAAATATATATTTTTTATGTCTCCATCCCGTCTATATAATTTACTTCATATATTAACCCTATTTTAACTATACTTTTCTTATCCTTACCTCTTTCCTTTTCCACACCATCCTCAGGTGGCAATAAAGATAAGCTATGCTTTTTATTCTAGATTTCATGTAGCAGTAGTGTACATATGCTGATCATACATTACAGCAATCCAAGCTCACAGTCTGCTCCAAAATGTCTCATTTTCCTGGTGAGCCTGCAGGTCTGAGCAAGAATGAATGACACAAACTTTCAAGGACTGTTTTTGTCTTCAGCCAGTTTGTATGGACGTTTCTGAGAGCAGGGGTAAGGTGACCTCCCATTGTCCTGAGAACAGGTTATATTCATGTAATATACAGAGGCAAAGAAATGTTGAAGAAAAAAAAAAAACAAGGAGGTATGTAGAGGACAGGCTAGCAAAGAAAAAAGCAAAGAAAAACTTCTGAAAAGGCCAGAGCTCCTCCCAGACTGGGAACTGCAGGAACAATAGGAGCTGTTTCCTCTCTCCCATGAGTTAGAAAAGGAGTACTTGCTCCTATTTCTAAGATTTCCACAAATAGAAATTTATAGCTTATCTTAATAAGATTTTAAAAATAATTACTTAGGTTAATATTCATTAGAATCTGCATTAGACACAAGAATCTACAACATGACAGCAGATAGGACAGGTAAAACTACTTACTTGCAAAACCTCTGGCAGATAAATGTCAGCGTTTTGGAAAATTTACTTGTTAAGCATCAACTTTCTCACTAGTTCCACTATTCACTTTCTCTCTGAAGGCAGGTAAGGGTACTGGGTTCCTCCCAATTGACACTGGATAAGCTTGTACCAAAGAAAGTTAGATTCAGACTTTATCCTGTAAGGTGAGAGAAAATAAATACAGTGCCAAAAGCAAAAAAAAAAACATGCCAAGGGCAGGCTAAAAATTATCAGCCAGAAATATCCTCGGAGGAAATTTAAGTCTCTAAAAACCAATTTTTTAAACTAGTAATACATTTTTAATTAGAAAACAATTGCATTTGAAATTGTCCTAAAATGAAAGGGGTCAGAAGCATGCTTAGCTCCAACTGCATCAAAGAAAGTGATGACAATCTACCATCCTTTTGTTAATCTTTTGACAACTTAGCCATAGTAATCTTTCTAGGAGATGAACCAGAAAAAACTTGTGTGGGACAAACAAGATTTTGGGACTAATTTTCCTTGTTATGAGAACACTCACTCAAATACAGCTGTAGCAAAATTGAACAACTTAGATCATTGATAAAGCAATGCTGTGAAAGTAATTGATTTTAAACAAATGAGTCAGCTCAGAGGATCACAGAATGGGCTGCTGAGAGAAGGCCCCTCTGGGGACCACCCAGTCCAATCCCAGCTCTGAGCCAGGAGCAGCTGGAACAGGCTTCTTGTGAACATGACCACTTTAAAGTTTTAGGGTCTCCAAGAATGGAGACTCCTCAGCCTCCCTGGGCATCTTGTTCCAGTGTGTGAGTATCCTCATAGTGAGGAAATGTTTTCTCATGTTTAGATGGAATTTCCTGTATTTCAGTTTGTACCCGTTGCCTCTTGTCCACTGTTAAATTTAAACTCAATCTATTTTCTCCATCATGTTTTTAAAAGTTCAATTTGTCCCTATGGTCACTGCCTAAAAAACGATGAAGAAAGGATGTTTCCCTCCCTTTAACATCAATCAAATTTAGACTCTACCTTTGTAACATTTTGGGGATTTTAAATGTGACTGAGCTGCTATGGTGATTGCTCATGGTATGTTTGATCACATGAAGATGTTGCCTTTTACTTTTCTAAGTTGACAGTCTTAGAACATAAATCTCATTGACCATAATGGTGAATGGAAAACTATGAGATCAATTAGGCAAAAAATATTGAAGGAAAAGAACTAATTAATAAGACTCTTGAGATTTAATGCCTGTATGGGCCTGTAGACTTCTTTCAGAATAAACACTTTGATGAGCTGGTCATGTCTGTTCTTTATTTTAATGTCCTTATATTTAATTCTATCATTGAAATTCAATTGTTTTCTCCTGGGTTTGCAGGAGTTCTGATACCCTGAAAATTGCACAATCTCCTGGGAACTTTCTTTACTTATACTTTTCCATATGGATAGCTGGAGGGAGGATGTCTTTTCCGCTAAGTCATTACCTTAAGTTTTGAAATCTATTCACTCAGCTGGGTGCATTTTTGGTCTCTTCCTCAGGAGTATTATCACTCTTTATCTGCCTTTTTCTGCCTTTTGATCTTCACTTGAGCAGGGAAAGCTACTCCAGAAATGCCTTTGCTCTGTAGATTTGGGGAGTAGACTACTGGTGACTGGATAGTATTGGATAAATTTATTTTTTTGCCTTCTATTTTAGAGAAATATTTTACTATGGACAGTGTCCTATCCCAAGATCAGTTCTAGACACAGATCAGAAATCTGGTGTGGAGAATGCAGCTCAACCAGAGAAAAATCCCTGTGCTGTGTCTGCCCCAGCAGAGTTTATGGTACCAGAGTAAGGCAAGAAATTACAGATGGGTGTAGACTGAGCACAGGAATCACCTGTGACTTGTGATGGAAGCTGGAAAACAAAAAGGAGAGAGCTGCAGGTCTGTCAGCCTGACCTTGGTGCCAGGAAAGACCATGGAGCAGATCGAGGTGACCAGGGACCAGACCCAGTGAACACAGAGGCACAAAAGGCAAATCCTGCTGGAGCAGCCTGATCTCCCCTGGAGACCAGGAGACCCCTTGGTGGAAGAGGGAAAGGCTCTGGGTGTGTCTACCTGGATCTCAGTAAAGCTGTTCCCACAGCTTGATCCTGAGGAAACTGGCTAGGATGGGTGCACTGCTCAATAGATAAAAAAGTGTCTGGGTGGCCAAGCCCAGAGAGTTTATTCCCTGAAATAATTGCATTATGCCAAAACAGTAGATTGCACAGAAATTACTCAGTAACTCATATTCTGTCTCATCAGACATTATACAGAAAGATGAAATGAATTGAACTGCAGGTTGCAAAGCAGAAGTGATAAAATATAAAAAAAAATATAGTAAAAATCACTATATGCAAATCAAATGTAAATTCTCTGACACATTAGATCTTTCTCTCACCAGTCACTGCTCTGCTTTCTTGCAGATAGAGAAAAATACATGCCAATGTAATAAAGGTCAGCCTTTTCCAATCAAATATAAACATTAATTTTAAAAGTGTTTATTTTCTGATTGTCTCTTTGCCATGTTCTTTGCCAGGGCAAATGTTTTTATCTGTCTTCTAACTCTTGTTTTTCCCTTGCCTTGCAGACAAATGAGAATAACATTCACATTGTTCCTGAGATATGAAAGTCAACACAACCTGATAAAAAATGGCGATTGTAATGAAAGACCAGGTGACATTTCAGGCTGACATTTCAGGCTAGCATTTTAGTGATGTTTGTGAAAATTTTAGCTTAAGAATATGTTGAACAACGATTTTGCAGAATTGGGCCCGAGTCTGGGACTGTTTATAGTGGATTTAGGCAAGTGTATCTCACCTTAGCTTCCAGAGTAAGTCACAAGAGACAAGTTCCTAGACAGTGTTTCTCAGACTGTGTTTTACAGCTCTTTAGTGGTCATAAATGAGCCACAAAAACCACACTTTGGAACGGCTCTGTCCTCCAACACTGGACTCAGTAACTTTAACTCGTCCTCCTCCCTGTGCCCCAGCTGAGCAGAGCTGCTGCCAGGAATAAAAAGTGCAGGTGCTGCAGGAATTATGAGAGAGGGAAGAAGGGAGAGGAGAAGAGAGTTATGATAAGAGACTGGAGCCCTGATCACGGAATTTCTAGAAATGCTTTGGCAAAGAAATGAAAATGCTTTTAGTTTTTGCTGCTTTAGTGCAAGGATTAGTTGCCAGTGTCCCAGTTACAACAGCTATTACACTGTAAAAAGCAGAATAATACTGGGACCTGAGGCCAGAAATAACACAGAGGAATATCTTGCTTTCCTCTCTATCCACTCAGCCACTGCACTGAACCATCCTGGAACTAACCTGGCCTCCCTAATTTACCTCTAGAAAAATTCTGCTAATGTGGTTTAACCCCAAATAAACACCACACAGCTGCTCATGGATTCTCCTCCCTGTGGGATGAGGGAAAGAACCAGAAGGGTAAAAACGAGAAAACTTTTGGGTGAAAATATTTTAATAATTGAAATAAAATATTATAAGAATTAATGATAAAAATAAAAGTCGTAATTAAAAAGAAAATTTTTAGAAAGGGAGAGAAATTAAACCCACAAAGTGATACACAGTGGAATTGCTCATAACCAATGAACTTATTTTCAGAATCAGAGCTCAGGAAAATGCTGAGGATAACTATAAAGAGAATATATGAATAATTTTCTATAGTCAGGGGTATTTTCTTTTTTTACCCCACAGTATTTCAAAAGTGACTCTCTGTTGGCTTCAGACAGCAGAAGTCTGAAGAGAAAGTGATCCCAGTGTCACCCTCACTCTCTCTAATCTACTTTTATTACAATTAAAGTATAAATCACACAAATTAATCTTCCATAAAAGCTTCTATTGTTTTATATTTACTTCAATTTTTATTCTGAAATTGCAGAGATTTTGTTTTCTCATTTATCATCAGAGATGTTTCTGAAATGTGGGAAGTGACACAACAGGGTAAATGTAGGAAGGAGCAAAATCCCAGTCTTTTGGCTGGCTCATATTATTGACTATAATCTGATATTCTTCCTGCAATATATCTATGGAAGTGAGGGCACAATATATAAAAGTGCCATTGGATAATTGCAATAATTTCTGTTAACATTATAAATAGAGCATTTCAACTTTCAATTTTAGAATAATTTAAATTAGAATATGAAAATATATCAATTACAAACTGAGTAAAAAAAAATAAAACTAAAATACAATAAACGGAAACTTCAAATTTCTTTTTGAGGAAAAATATTTATGGAGGGAACCTTCCAAAGGTTGTTCACATAGTTTTTGGATCAGACACTGCAAAATTCATAAATAACACAATGTTGGTCTTTAACTATAAGCACTGTAACATTGAAGTTGTTACTAAGTCTATTTCTCATGCTTTATGTAACCAGCATTTATTTCAGACAGTGATTTTCACTCGTGTGTTTTCAGGAGTCTGGGTACCTGACCCCTGTCATACACCAGAATGATTACATTACAGAAATAATTAATTTGTCAGGAATAAAAGTCTTTAGTTCCTAACTGCTGTTCAAATGTTTTAGGAAAGGTTTTCTGAGACATACTGTTAAACTGTTAAAGGAGGAAATATTTACTTGCTAGAATGGCCATTTCCAAACAACAAACCACTCCCTCTTGCACATTTTATATAAAAGAGGAATTAAAAAATAATACTGAGAGTCTGCAACACAGCACATTCACGTCTGCTACGACATGTCAAAATTACTCCTTCCAAATTGTTATTAATTGGTGCAAGACCCACTCTCTGCACTCTATTGGCATTACAGCATTCCCAGCCCCACCTCACAGTTTGTTTGTTTTGTGAAATAGGGGAACTTTTACATTTGTCTTCTCTGAGACAAAATTACAACATGCATGAAGCAGAAGAGAAGAATTTGTGAGGATTATTACAGTAACAAGATAAGAGATCCTCAGAAGGGAATTTTCTTTCCCAGATGTATAAATATTACAGTGTGATTGAGGTTGGAAATTAGGGTCATCTTGCCCAATCCCCTGTTTACAAGAGCTAAAAATAACTCTGTTGTTTTTAAAGGAAACAGATTCTTTCTGTGCTCTGATTTAAGATGCTATGAAAGTTTATATATTGCCAGATTTGTATTCAGGAGACAAAAGCTCCTTTTAAACCTAACCACAGAACTTGGGTCTTCAGAGACTCCATTCAAAGTTCCTAATTAGCTCTTTTACCTATATATCCACTTTCTGCATATTACCATGAAATAGAAATTGGCCATGGGGGAGAAGGCTGCTGATAAAGAACAGAAAATTTAAAGATGTGTGCTGAGATACTGACAGACAACCAGGCAAAAAGTGGAAACACAGAGTGGAGAAGAATGCAGGGAAGGGCAAAGAGCAGCCTGGGCTTTGGTGGAGCACGGGGTGATGGAGTGGCATGAGGAGTCCTGGGCGGATGACACCGAGTGCAGAGTGGGCAGACCAGGACCTGTGGCTGCTTCCAGGAGGTGGCATTGGTGGGGATTTGTGTACAAATTACTCCTGAACCTGTGCTGATTTGTACAAATGCACTTGGCCACTGACCCATGACTAGGGAGGTGCTCTCTCTCACACCTCAGTGGTCTGTTTTCCCTTTCTGTTTGACAGCTTTTATATCTGCCTTTGAAAATGTGGTTTTTCTCCTCAGTCAGAGAGAAACAAAGAGGTTTGAAATAGTCTATCTGCCATGGCAATCTCCTTGGAAGATAAGCATGGATTCAGCCAGCAGGGCTTTGTCCTGCAGCCAAGTCACTTTTCAAGCAGCTTGTCCAGACCCAGAAGCTTTTCCAGCAGCCTGCATGCTGCAGAGAGCCACAGGATTATTCTACTGGAGAGGGGGGACCTGCCAAAGCCAGAACTCTGTCACCTTACTGAGGAAGAGTTTGTGAGGAAGCTGTGTGAATTAATCAGGGAGTCAGGCAGCAACCTGACTAAATCACTGAGGAAGAGTCCTGCAGCAGTAATGAGTGACTGTGTCCCCTGCCTAGGGGGAAAGGAACACTTGTCAGGAGCTGTGCTGACTGTAGAAAATGACCTGGACAAATTACTTGGGGATTTTTCTCAGAACAGGGAAAAAAAGTGTGTGTGACTCTATTTCCCCAGGGAACCATTTTCACATAACAGTTCTTGGGTATTTGTTTCCTCCTCAGCTGACAATCCAAGGATAAACCAGGATATTTCAATTGCTTCAATCCATTACACAGAGAGCAATAGTGTTAGGCAAAAAAGAATATATTCCATTTTAAAAATCACACCTTTGATAGAGAAAACTGTTTTGGAATTGTGAAAAGTTCAAGCTGTTTTATTCTGCAAGGGTCCTATGCTGTCAATGGAGATTGCACTAAGCCTGGAGACCCAGTCATGTAACAAGACAAACAGGAAAATGGATTTACTTGAGCTTGGATACTGAATGGTTATTAATGGAGAATTCATGGTAAAGCATGTTCCTTGTCAACAGAGGTACCATATTCTCATATTGCACATCCATAACAGCAGCTCACCCCATGCCCTAACATGCAGGACAGCCACAGTTAGATATTTAAAAATGTAATATCCACAAAAGCCCCCAAGAAAACTTTATAAAAGAGACATCAGCAGAAATAATTAGGAAATTGGAGTAAAAATCTTTAGAGGATTTGCCTAATTACTTTCACTTTTGTAAATACAAGTATTCCAATTTTTAGGTACCTTAATACCTGTATGGGTTTGGCTCAGGATAATTAGCACTGTGCTGACACTCCAGAAGACAGAACTGGGGAGGGATGCTGGGGGTGGGATTGGGAGCGGGGAGGGACAGCTGAGGGCTGTCACCACAGGAGCCACATTCATGTAACACACGTTGATATTCACACTCAGCAGCCAAGCCCCTCCACCTTTCACTGGGGCTGCCTGTGCCAGTGCTGGGCAGCACGAGGGGAATTGCTGGAGGTGTCACCACCTCATGGGGGTGAAAAACAGCACAGGAGTCGCATGATCTACAGTAAAATGAGAAGTCTCACTTTAAAAAATGTAGGTAGACACAAACATGGATAAAATTCATGCACTTTCTCATCTACAGCTTCTGAGTTTTTACAAAGAAACTGTTATAAGACTTCTTCCTAAAATAAACAGAATACAGATTGTGATCTCTGACACAAACATCTAAATCTGCATTTGATGAGAACAAAATACTCTGGGGGAAAAAAAAAATCTGTTTCAAAAGATGCTCAAGAGTACTTGCTTCTTCATTGTTCCACAGAATCTCAGATTTATCTTCAATTATCACACAACTACCAGCAGCTCGAAGGGTGAATCATTGTGTCTATAAACCCTAAGAAATTTGAGAATACTGCAGCATTCTCTGTTCATCAGATATGAGGAGGGAGAGCTATAGCTTTAACCTACAAGTGCTTCAGGGAAAACTGAAGCTTTATTTTTGTTTTGTTACAGATGTCTCCCAAAAGGCAACTCCAGAAGAGAAACTTCCAGTAATTTTCTTAAGAGAATTAGAAAGTTTATAAGACTGCAAACTTATGCTTCTTTATCAGTGATATAGTTGAGTGTAGGGCTTCTGGATTTTTTAAATCTTTGCACATCTGATATTTCTTCCTTGTTTGTCTGGTCTGCAATATGTTCCTTGCAATAACTCTGAGTATGTTCCTGTGAAAGAGATGGTTTTAACCCTCTCTGGCAAAAGGGCCACTGAGACACTGTGGGAATTGCCTGTGTTTCACAGCAGCTGCCCAGAAGGCTTGATGTGTCGAGAGCTAAAAGGACAATCTGTGGCAAGGAGTGGGGTTTGCTTGTTCTGCTTCCTGCTAAAATTCCCATGGGGGTATAACCAGATCCAGGCAGATGCCTGGGACAATACCAAGCACCTCCAGTGGCTATTTCTACAAGAAGAGTACTGCTATTAGCAGTCCTCTGGCTCAAGCCTGTGGTCCATNGGAAGAGGACTGCTATTAGCAAGGCTATTTTAATCTCCCAGGCTCTGGCTCAAGCCTGTGGTCCATAAGAGATCCAGCTCTGTTCCCAAGGTAATACATATTTCACATTGAATGTAGCATGCTAGTTCATCAAGCTGAATTAGGTCCTGCCACATGCTCTGGTGCTTTAACTTCCTTTAAACCTTATTCTGCACAAGCTGACTCATTCCAGCACACAGTTGAAGCTAAAGGACATAGCCTGTGTAAATTTATATTTTAAATACCATTGTGCTCTTCATTTGTGTGTGTAGCAGTTGTCCCCTTAGCACAGGAGATAAATGTTTGAGGAATGTGGCAGCCTTTAGCAGTTATTTGCCTTTCCAGTCTTCCAACAAAATTTCAAGAAAGAAACAACAATCATCCTTCACCAATCATTTTTCCCACCGAAATCTCCTCCCTTAGAATACGTCAAATGAAAAAAATCCCGCAACTCCCATTAGGGGGTTATTGACCATACTTGAGGATATAAAAAAGAAAATACAAACCTCCATTGCTAGGCTAAGAAAGTATTTCCTTCCTGGGTATATAAATGTTAATCGGATAAAATAAAAGACAATGCCAATGGCTGATTGAAACCCAAAGGCCCAGAGATGTTTGCATTCCAACATTCACCCAACTCAGCTTCTCTGCTGAGGCAGGGGAGATGCTGCAGCTTCCAGCAGCAAACATGAAGCCCAACACAACTGCCCAAGTCAGCTGCAAAAAGGAAATCCAGCTTGCCTTCCTAGTTTATAATAGCTCCTTAATTTTACCTAATGATGCTGTTTGTTCTTTAATGCAATCTTCCTCTGAATGGCTGTGGTTTCTACAGCAGCAATGCAGCAACACACGAGGAGCTCCCTCCTTACAGTCAGCCTGACCTGAGTGAAAGGGAGAAAGCTTACCCTTTGTAAAGTTGTAATAATAGAGTAATAATCGTCATTATACTGCATTTTTTTCACGTGGAAATCAAGGTTCATTTGGCAGTCCTGGCCTTAAAGAATTCATCAGCTACAGAGTCAGATATGAATCATGAACAGAGGTATAGAGAGTCAGCACCCAGTTTATTTTATCATTGCTCCTTTTTGGATTTAACCCCACCTCACAGAGAGTTCCATGCTTGCAGGGGTCCTGCAAGCAGGACAGACAGAAGGCTGATCTGAGTTCTGACTTCCATTTTTGGCATATTACCTTGAGATCTGATGTGTTTCTTCATTATTGCTCTGTTTTTAACCTCCAAGTGATAAATGCATGGAATAAACCAAATAAGACATAATCTGTGTAATGGAAAACCAGAAGTTTCCTTTGCAGACAGCAATAAATAAAAGTTTAATTTTCATTCCAGCTGGCATGCAGACAGCCCAGGTGGGGTTTAGCTGACAGGGCATCTAAGTTATGTTCCTCCACATAATTTGCCATTCTGAATTTTAACCAAGAAAAGTGTATTGACAAGGGAATTCTTAAAGAACTTTTCTTAATCTTGTCCGTGCTATTGCCACATCTTCAAGTTCATTGAAAATGATAGGCAGTATAACAAACCTGAATAATATAATTTACCTTTATTTCCATGTGCTTTGAGCCAGGGCTTCCCAGATGCTTCCCAGATCCCACATGGCCTGCAAAAGGTTTGCAAAGAAATCCTTGTTTGAGAGGTTGCATTTCATTTAGGCATTGCATTGAAGGTGAATTTTGTTATATACCATGCCTAGCCTGATTTCTGATGTTTAAGCAGCCATTTGAGAACAAAACTTGCAAGCCCCTGCTCAAGATTTTCTAAATATTAATTGCTTTCTTTTTAAATAAAGCATGCTCATTTCAGTGGGAAGGCAACATTTTTGGCAAAGTTTGAACAAAACACCCCCAGGTCTTTGATTTATAACAATATAAAACCCAGGTATTCTGGTGTCCATTTCCATAAGTGAGGGTCCCTTAGTGCTTAGAAATCAGCATCATCACATCAGTGCTCTTCATGACTGCAAAGATAAAAACCTCTGCCCAATAGCATTAGTGAGACAGAAAGGCTGACTGGGGTCAGGTTTTAAAGCTAAGAAGGGATGTCTGTGAATATACATGAGAAAAACTACAGAATTATTATTGGAAAGTAGTCCAGTTGTGTGTATGCTGTGTGAGTTAATGCAGCACTTTTCAAGACATTTTCTATTGCCCAAACTACTCACCTTTTAATCAAACCTTGCAAAATTATTAATAACATATTGCAGCATAGAAAACAAAATAAATTACCATATAGGCTTAAATTTGTAATAGGGAAAGAGTTGAAAGGAATAGACAGCAACAAGGAAAGCATATTTGAATCAGAAAATGTAGTTTTTACATTATAATTTCACCTGAAATTTGTTTTAATCCCTGTATAATCTTCAAGTGATGAAGTCCATGTTGAAAGCATAAATCTAGAAGTATTAGCATTGCACAAATGTTTTTGGTCATAATTCCATCTTGGAGGATGTGAACCATGGCAGGGCCAATAAATTTTAAAATTGTGTGAGTGTGGTGGAATATTTTAAAATGCGGAGCTGCTAACACACCTGGGCACAAATGGTACCTTCCATCACAGGTGTTCCTTTCAATGAAACTCCTGGCTTGGCAAATGAAATAAGATGAAATGGCACACTGATAGTACAAAGATTCCCCAGCTGGTCTAGAAACTGCCTATTTATTTAGAAAGAAAGATTGGAAATTACTATTTTCGCTGTTTCCCCGACCCCCCCTTCCCAAGACTCCAGCTTGGTCTGTTAAATTCTCAGTCCTCTGGCTTTCCCTGGTTGCCATGAAGGAATTGCATCCTGCAGCATGAAAGCAGCCCAGTGTGCTCCCCCTCACAGCACTTGCCAAGAGGAGAGCTTGGACTTTGCAGGAGAGAGAATGAATTTGTGTGGTGCCTCAGTGCTGCAGCCCAGTCCGAGGGGCTGGGGAGCCCTGCAGAGCCTCCAGGAGCTCCGATTGCCAGGATGGAGGGCAGGAGCTGAATCTGCACACAAACCCAGCTCCAGAGATCGTGCCCGTGCTGTGGGGAGCTGTTACAGCACCCCTGGGGTTCTCAGGGGGACTCCAGATGTTTCCAGAGCATCTGTGAATGCTGAGCTGGAACAACCAGCTCAAGCTTGGGCGTTATCACTGGGAGCCCCTTCTCTGAGAGATTAAATATGCAATATTTTATAACCCAGTTTAAATGTGTCCCATGCAAAATTCAGGACTGGATTTCAATACGTAATTTTTTGTTATTTTTGAACAAGTTACTGCAATGATTTTTATGTTATTATCTGTACCTATGGAATGATGAACAAATCAAAATACTAAAATCTACAGATACAGATAAAATTTGATATTTAATCATTAATCTAGGCTTGCAAAATGAAATTTTAACCAATCATAAATTTAGATGTAATCAGAAACTATATCCGTCATTATTTCATTAGATTACTGAGTTGTCAAATAACTGAAATCCATTATCCTTACATAAACTTCTAGTTTCCAAGGCAATTTAGTCTCTAAGCTCTGAAGAGCTGCCAGTAAAATAAGTGTGGCTTTCTTTTAAACATAAGGTAGAGAAAACTAAAATTCAACATGAAAGACAAAAAGAGAATTATGGAACAGTAAAAACATGAAATTAAATCAAAGCAATTTTTTAATATAAACATAAATTCTGGTTAGAAAAAAAAAAANATAATTTACCTTTATTTCCATGTGCTTTGAGCCAGGGCTTCCCAGATGCTTCCCAGATCCCACATGGCCTGCAAAAGGTTTGCAAAGAAATCCTTGTTTGAGAGGTTGCATTTCATTTAGGCATTGCATTGAAAGTGAATTTTGTTATATACCATGCCTAGCCTGATTTCTGATGTTTAAGCAGCCATTTGAGAACAAAACTTGCAAGCCCCTGCTCAAGATTTTCTAAATATTAATTGCTTTCTTTTTAAATAAAGCATGCTCATTTCAGTGGAAAGGCAACATTTTTGGCAAAGTTTGAACAAAACACCCCCAGGTCTTTGATTTATAACAATATAAAACCCAGGTATTGTGGTGTCCATTTCTATAAGTGAGTGTCCCTTAGTGCTTAGAAATCAACATCATCACATCAGTGCTCTTTATGACTGCAAAGATGAAAACCTCTGCCCAATAGCATTGGTGAGACAGAAAGGCTGACTGGGGTCAGGCTTTAAAGCTAAGAAGGGATGTCTGTGAATATACATGAGAAAAACTACAGAATTATTATTGGAAAGTAGTCCAGTTGTGTGTATGCTGTGTGAGTTAATGCAGCACTTTTCAAGACATTTTCTATTGCCCAAACTACTCACCTTTTAATCAAAACTTACAATATTATTAATAACATATTGCAGCATAGAAAACAAAATAAATTACCATATAGGCTTAAATTTGTAATAGGGGAAGAGTTGAAAGGAATAGACAGCAACAAGGAAAGCATATTTGAATCAGAAAATGTAGTTTTTACATTATAATTTCACCTGAAATTTGTTTTAATCCCTGTATAATCTTCAAGTGATGAAGTCCATGTTGAAAGCATAAATCTAGAAGTATTAGCATTGCACAAATATTTTTGGTCATAATTCCATCTTGGAGGATGTGAACCATGGCAGGGCCAATAAAGTTTAAAATTGTGTGAGTGTGGTGGAATATTTTAAAATGCGGAGCTGCTAACACACCTGGGCACAAATGGTACCTTCCCTCACAGGTGTTCCTTTCAATGAAACTCCTGGCTTGGCAAATGAAATAAGATGAAATGGCACACTGATAATACAAAGATTCCCCAGCTGGTCTAGAAACTGCCTATTTATTTAGAAAGAAAGATTGGAAATTACTATTTTCGCTGTTTCCCCGACCCCCCCTTCCCAAGACTCCAGCTTGGTCTGTTAAATTCTCAGTCCTCTGGCTTTCCCTGGTTGCCATGAAGGAATTGCATCCTGCAGCATGAAAGCAGCCCAGTGTGCTCCCCCTCACAGCACTTGCCAAGAGGAGAGCTTGGACTTTTCAGGAGAGAAAATGAATTTGTGTGGTGCCTCAGTGCTGCAGCCCAGTCCGAGGGGCTGGGGAGCCCTGCAGAGCCTCCAGGAGCTCCGATTGCCAGGATGGAGGGCAGGAGCTGAATCTGCACACAAACCCAGCTCCAGAGATCGTGCCCGTGCTGTGGGGAGCTGTTACAGCACCCCTGGGGTTCTCAGGGGGACTCCAGATGTTTCCAGAGCATCTGTGAATGCTGAGCTGGAACAACCAGCTCAAGCTTGGGCGTTATCACTGGGAGCTCCTTCTCTGAGAGATTAAATATGCAATATTTTATAACTCAGTTTAAATGTGTCCCATGCAAAATTCAGGACTGGATTTCAATACGTAATTTTTTTTTTTTATTTTTGAACAAGTTATTGCAATGTTTTTTATGTTATTATCTGTACCTATGGAATGATGAACAAATCAAAATACTAAAATCAACAGACACAGATAAAATTTGATATTTAATCATTAATCTAGGCTTGCAAAATGAAATTTTAACCAATCATAAATTTAGATGTAATCAGAAACTATATCCGTCATTATTTCATTAGATTACTGAGTTGTCAAATAACTGAAATCCATTATCCTTACATAAACTTCTAGTTTCCAAGGCAATTTAGTCTCTAAGCTCTGAAGAGCTGCCAGTAAAATAAGTGTGGCTTTCTTTTAAACATAAGGTAGAGAAAACTAAAATTCAACATGAAAGACAAAAAGAGAATTATGGAACAGTAAAAACATGAAATTAAATCAAAGCAATTTTTTAATATAAACATAAATTCTGGTTAGAAAAAAAAAAACTTTTTTAAAAAGAATGTTTGGAAGAGCTTTTGAATATTATTAGTAAACTCCACTGGTTAGGAGGCTTGCATCCAATGCCTTTTTTCCATTCAGGAATGAACTTCATTAAATAAATCTCCAGACATTTTATTTCATTTTTTGTAAATCTACTCACGAAAAGATTTAGAAATAATGCAAAGAGAAGCCTACACAAAATAAAATTAAAGTAGTAACAGATTCTGGAGGAAGGGAAAGGGACAACCCTCAATTGCTCTTAAAGGAAATCTATCCCATTGACCCAGCTTTTTGAGCTTGGCAAAATACTGAAAATATATGGATTATAGACCTGCAAATGGAGGTTTCATTTTGAGCTGCATTCACTTTCGATTTGTGGAATAAGTTGTGAATAAAACTAAGAAATCAAACAATCTCCCTCTCAAAAAAACCCCAAACAAGACAGGAAAAAGTGGTGTATCTTTGCAACAGAGGCAAAGGTTCCTCTTTCCCCTTCCTCACCCCGATGCAAGGGAAGTACCAACTGCTTATTGTTACTCTATTTCTGCATTTTTCCAACTTTTCCATTTCTAGAATTTGCATTTCCTCCTCCACCTTCATTTCTGTCCCTCTTTTCTCCTCTCTAACCTCTTTTATTTCTTTGAATCTGGGATGCTTTCCAGGATGGTTGATTGTTATTAGTGTTACAAGAATCGTGAAACAATTTTTATGTAAACTCAGCTGACTGTGGAAGAGTCTGAGCAAACTGAATCTTACTGGGGTTCTTCCCTCAAAGGGCAGATACAGACTATCTGTGCTTCAAGAGGACAAAAGTGTGCCTAAAATAAACTAGAAGTGTATCCAATTTAGAAGTTTTGGTCATGAAAATTTGTCTCTTCAGTACCGAAAGCCACCATTTCTCAGCAATGACTTTGTTAATCACTCTGAATTGTTGTTGTTGCTTTTTAACATTTTCTTTTCCTCCAAAGTCTGTGTGGCCATACCTGAGGACACCATGAAAACCAATTTTCACGAGGGATAAACATTGTACAACTATCAATCTAAGAGCTCTGAAAAAGAGTGTCAAATAGTGCTGGGTACTGTCTAATTTCCTTTAGACCAAACCTGAGGGATGGAAGATTCTAGATTGCTCATATTGCATCAACAGTACATGAGATTCTGGCACATGAATCACAACTCATGAAGAAATAAGGATTCTTTTTCAGCTGCTAAACTGCACAGATGGGAGAGAAAGAGGACATTTTACCACTTTTGTTTAAAAAGCTCTCTTTTTCATTGGGCTAGAGAAGGACAGGACTGTGTTGTTAATGACATTTTCACATAACTTTTTTTTACCAGCTCAAACTCTCCTTGCCATCCTGCACTGCTTTTATGGACATTCTTCCCACTCTTCCACTAAATATCAATAAACTATTTATTGCCTCTTGATACGGATTTGCTTTTAGAGCAGATTTTAAAAATTACTTTGTGGAATAATCTACAGTCAGGAAATATCATCTGGTTCTGTACCACATAATATTCCTCTGTTCTCTCTCATCCCTTCATGCAGTCCAGCGCTGTCTTTGCCTTTTTGACCACAGCTGGCTGTTAAATTGTTGCCCCAGCTGCTTGCAGTAGAAGGGGTTGGTGGTTTAGGGTTTTTTGAAAGGGAGAAAGGCATGTATTACTTTGGCTCAGAGTGCTGGGCTAGTGCTGTGCCACTCATTTATTCTGTTCATTCCATCCACAATTCAGACAGCTTTACCTCAAAGATCCAGCATGAAAGAACTGAAGTCAGGAACTGATGAGCATTGCTGAGCAAGTGTCTGTGGGCCTGGATGCTGCACATTACCCCCTCCCCTAAAATGAAGTAATGGCAGCAGGATTCCAGCAGGCTGGGTTTTGACACGTTGCATCCTTTCTGTGTCATGAGCCTCACATGAAGAACTATTCATGTAGCAAACATCTGGAAATACACAAGAGCCAGCAGAGCTAATCTGTTCTGGCACAGAGAAAGGACATGTGAAGAATAGAGCCAACAACCCTAAATGAGAACCTGGTAAGGGCAGGCCAGTGCCATGATCCTGTCCATCCAGCTGGAAAAGCAGAATTTAGGAAGAGGATTACAAAGAATTACAAAGATTTTTGGGGAAGGATTATTTTGTCTGCCCAATGTCACATGGACAGTATCTAGCACCTTCACAGAAGCTTATTGTCTAAAACCATAATAATGTGTGTTGTGCTCCTAGGACTGATTTATCAGGAGGGAAATAAAATGAATCAATATAAATTCCAAAACAAAAGAGCAACATCTGACAGGGCTGGCAGGAAAGCAAACAAGAAGCTTGGAATACTGCTAATGCCCACTATTAACACTTCCATTGGGTTCAGCTCTAGCAGGAATTGTCTGTCACCATCCAGAGGCAGGAACAACAAACTGTACTCAAGCCTGTGGGAAATCATAGCTAGAATTCATCCAACACAAACCATGGCCAGACTGAAGGAACTTTTAATCTAGGACTAGATGGGTGTAAAAATTGTAAGAGAGAACCTAAGAGGACTCAGATTGTGCTAGGAATGCACATGGATGGAATTGATAAGAAAATATCTTTTGCACAGGGTGCTCAGTAAGGAAGAGGGATGGATCTCTTTGCAAGCACCTGGAAGCACCCCTTTCCCCATGATACCAGGCTTAGGAGAATATTCTTAAAAATACCTGCAAACGTGCCCCAAAATCTTGCTTCTTTCAGGATACAAAACTGTTTTCTGAGTATTTAATTTGCTTTTAAGTTCACTGGAGGAACAAGAGATTGGCAAAGGATGTTGTACAAAAGAGCAATCAAGCCATTTGAAAGCCAAAATCTTATGAAGGCAAGTGAGCAAGCTGAAGGCATGGGGTCAACTCCATTTGATTTTGTGGATCCAATATTTGTATGTACCTGTGAGATGAAATAATAATGCTACCTCCAGTGGAGGAAACATTTGTTTATGTGCAGTGATTATCCATCAGCCTTCTTACTCTCTTCCAAACAACTCTTCCTCTGATATTACTGATTTTTCACAATTTTTTACCCCAGGAAAAAAATTTCAATCACTCAGCAAAAGGTGGTTTCTCCACGAATTACACGGATCTGAGTTATGGCATGGCTGGATCAGAAGATATCAGGCTCTTTCTTTTACTACTTAAAATAGATTTTACTACTTCAAATAGAAAGACAAAACAGCTGGAAAACAAACATTAGAGATAGGATGAAAGCAGGAGTGAGAATGCAAACACATCTCTCCCCACACTAGATGATGATTAGACAGAGAGTGCCTGCTGAGGTTGAACAAATAACAGCCCTTCCTGCCTTTTATTCTCTGAAGCCAGAAAAAGTTGATAGCTAGAAAATAACAACATGTCATGAAGTATTTTCCAGTTTCAGTAACACCTTCATTTTACTTCAGACCTAAAAATATTCATACAAAATGCTGAAAGGTCTAATGAGACAGTGGTACTTCAATGCTTCTCCTGCTGATGTCACAGAATGGCTTATTGATTCTGTTTAACTTCTAATTGGCTCATATTACTAAATTACCATCATTCAGGCTAGAAATTAGTTTAAACGATCAATCAACACAAAATGAGGTCAAGATTATTAGTGACAGACTGGATAAGCAGATAAATAGATCAATAGAAAGAAATAATGATAGATCAATTAGAAGTTTAGACTAAACGGAAAAAGTAGGTCGACCTTTTTCTCATTCTTAATTACATACCCACTGGCTTTTTCTGTGGGGACTTGAAATATTGAAGTCTTTTTCTTCATTGCATAATTAGAATTCTAAGATCTGACTGATCATGTCAAATTTTGAAGCAGAACAAATAGTGAAAACTAGGCACACTGAGATTTGAACCATCAAATTACATTAGCAAAGTCATGGCTTAATAGAAACCTCCACTAATTCCACCAAGTTAAGATATGGAGAACACTGAAATGCTTAAAAAAAAAACCCTCCACATTAATTAAACAAACTTACTATAAATCTGTCTAGACTGGTGCATAACCTTAAGTTTGAAAGGTTAGATAAGGACAATTATAAAGTGACTGCATTTTTTTTTCCCTAATGTATCCCAATCATTACTCATTGAAAGCAATGCATACTCCTAATTTAACTAATTTCCTCCAATCGAGGATTCCTTTACTTGACTCTGCTCTGTCACACCACTGATTCAGGAGGAATATGATATGATATCTAGTGAGCTTTTCCTTTTTTACAAAGTGTGTCTGATCTTTTCTCAGCCACATCCAGAACTTATATTTTGTCCTTAGCCAAGAATAGGCTGTATCCTTCTTAATGATCACTAGGGAACACTCAGATTTCTGTACAAACCAGGACAAGCTATTTCACTTTTTTGTGCCATGGCTTTCCCTTTTGGAAATGACAACGTTGATTTTTGCCCTGTTTTCTTTACATGAATTGAGATGTGTAAATTGCTGTTTAATGTTTAAAAGAACAATCATTTTATTTTCTGTTTTCATATCAAAATATCACCTCAGGATTGGACGTTAAGAACGTGCTAATAATGATAAAAGGTTTGTGCCAGTTGTCTGTTTTAGGGAGGGTCTGATTGTACTGCTCACTACTCACATTAAAATTTATATCTTAAATTATGACTTTAATATTTCTTGCAGGATTTCCCAAAGGCCCCTCCAGGTGAGAGCTGGGTACAGGGACATCTCTGTGTCCCTTTATGTGCCTCCAGGGGCTCCCACAGCTATAGCCTAAAGCATGGTAAAATCCTTCCAGATTCAAACTTCTCCTTCCTCACCAATCCTCATTCCTGGCTACTGGGCCAGAATTTGAGACGCTGGAAGAAGATGAGCAGCAGAAAATGTTGTGTTCACTGGTGATCTCAGCCTTCAGGTGGATAAAGAAGTCCTGTCCTTGGCTGTGACAAGCCATGGGTCAACACGAGAGGGACTTGCAGTAGGACAAGGGGTAATAGCTTCAAATAAAATGAGGAGTGGTTTAAATTATTGAAGAAAGAAGTTATTGCAGTCACTCTTGAAAAGTTTGCACTACTATTTCATGTTTTCAGGAAGTTCAAAAGAGTGTGGGAAAAATACAAGCAGGAAAAAAAGTAAGAATTTCAAAGAATTCTTCCTGACAGTAAAAACACATGCTTCCTAATGCTTCTGCAGTACATTTTCTACTCCCATTTGCTCACCTCTCTGACCAAAGTAGTTTCTCTTGCTTCTCCTCAGCTTCAGTGTCTGCTGCAGTTATTTTACTCACTTTTCTACAGTGCATACTTGCTTTGCATTTTAAAGTCTGCAGAGTTCTTCTATCTACCAAAAAATAAAAAAATCAATGCATCTCTGCCTTGGAGCAGATAAGGGCAGCAGTGGCCCTTCAGCAGCCTTCTGCTGATGTGTGTTATTAGACTCAGTGCCTGTTCTGAGATTCTGAAGGCAGCAGAGCAGACGAGGTGTTTCTCCAGACAGATTCCTCAGCAGCCTTTCCCCACTTCCCCTGGAAATTCTGTTTATTCTCTCCTCACCACCCACTCGCCCTGGCTGTGCCTCGGCAGCTGCTGTAAAACTCACAGCTCACACCTGCACCAACCACCGTGGCTGTGGAGGAGCAGGGAGGGGGAAATGCCCCCTCCTGCCAATCCGGATGCTCCAAGAGCATCTAAGAGTACCTGCTATCTTTTCCTTGAGTGTGATATTAAAAATAAAATAAGGTGTCTCAAACACCCAGGATCAGTACAAGATGCACACACTTCGGAACTGAGGCAAGTTCAGTTTTTTCCTTGTTGTTGCTTCCTCGGTCTTGTTCAAAAAACAAGCAAACAATAAACTGCAAGGCACTCTGGAGAATATTTCAACCCTGCTCTGCTAAAATAAAATGTGAAATACTGCATCCAATGACATCAAAACTTTGTTCAAATTGTCATAAATCACACTTGTCACATTCATTTGCATTAGCTGCTGAATACTGAACTGACTTGACAATATACCTAGGCAAATTACAATCCAAATAAGGAGAAAATAAGGAAATTAAATTAGTTTTCTTCAATAAATTGCTATTACATACTGCAGAGGTTGCCAAAAATAGTGACAAAGAAATGATGCTACATTTTTTCTTTAAAAAAAACAAACCCTATCAGTAGAAAAAAAAATAAAAGAAAACATAATAATAATTAAAAAAAATGTTTGCACAAAAAATAAAAAATATTAGGCTGAGAAAATCAGAACAGGATAGATGAGCTCATCTTGTTTTAAAGGTTATATTTGCAGGAGCAGACATGTACAAACATCAGCTGTACAAATATCTTTCTCACAGGTATTTGTTCAGTGATTTGAGATTTGGCAGAAAAATGAAGCCAAATTTACCAAACTCAGAGATATTCAGTGGTTTATCTCAGGGGGTCTGTTGAGTATGAACTCCTCTCCATGCATCTCTCCTGTGTTTTATTATGCCTGCCCAATCCTAGCCAATGCTATTATCATAAGAAACAACACAGTAGAAATGCAAGTCCACAGCATCCAGTTATATCAGTTCATCTCAAAAAAAAAAAAAAAAAAAGGATTTAAACAGGAATATGAGAAATATGTTCTGGGAAACCATTGACAGTTTGGTCTATTGAAGTTTAAAAAGGACAAAAAATGAGAATTGGAAGAAAAAAGGGAACTCAATTCATCACATAAGGAGCACGTCTTACTGCAATAAAGTTATATCTGTCATCTTTCAGGTGGCTTCTTGCATGTAAATAGAGGATTGTGCACATCATGATCTTCACTGTGCTGAGGACTCTGACAGATTACAGAGCTGACAAGGTCTTTCTAGGACTTAGACATATTTAAAATATTTCTGCTGTACCTGCAAATAAATCAGAAGAAAGCCCTCAGTGGAAGGCAGGGGTGTCCTCCCCGAGCCCCTTTGTGATGCTCTCTGCATCCCAGGGATTTGCAGTCCACTCACTCACTGATGGAAACAGGAGACAATTCCACATTTTGGCTGAAACAAATGCTTGCTCTGGGGATATTTTTAGTAGCAACCAATGATCTTCCATGTACCTTCAAGGGTGTATTATCTTAAAGAAAAAAGATCTTAAAGTAGAATAACACAAAAGTTAATGGCAAATTATGTTTTCAAGAGTTTTGGAAGTTTTCATTGATTTAATTGGCAATATGGTCTTAACTTCCTTTCACACATTCCCTCTAGAAATATTAAAGGACTCTAAATGTCCCCAGATCACCAAAAAGGCACAGGAGACATTAACATCATGTCTACACCCAGCATTAAGAATGGAAATAATTTTTAAGGAATGATTAATACTCAGAGATGAATGATGGACAAATAAAACTTTTACCAGCCTCAAAACAGACATTTTATAAAGATGGAACAGTTGAAGAATTTATTACTTCAATTTAGCAAGATATAGAAATGAATGTCAGAGGGGAGAAAGGGAAAAAATAGAAAAATAACCTGAAGGTTTTTAAAAGCATTTATTTTTTATGGCAGGTGAAACTGTAGTACATGTGACATGTGATAGTATTGTTGTTAATGGTTGGACTAGATGATCTCAAAAATCTCCCCCAGCTAAAAAATTCTATAATTCTATGACTCAGCTGGGTATTGAAAAAAATGTTGAAAAATCAGAAAGCAAGAGAACGAAACAAGGGAGTGAATAGATATGAAAATCAACATACAAACAACAGGATTTTCTATCATTTTCCAAGGGAAGCCCTAAATACATAATAGCATTTTACACCAAGAATCCAAGCATTTTTAAAGAAAATGCCCTTTAGGTGACACACACGGTCTGAGACAACAGGACTGTTGGTCCAGAAAAGCCCATTCTGCCAATGGCCAGTGACAAAGACACACAGGTCTGTGAATTCCTTCTCCAAACACCAGAACTTCCTCCTGGGGAGCACAGGGATTTAAAATGCTCCCAAACCCAGTGACTTTTACCAGCTCCAAAGCAATACCTTCCAATAATTTCCTCAGTTCTTTCTGCTCTACTTTCCTTCCCTATAATCTTTACTGATTAATTTCTCAACCCAATTCTTCATTTTTAAATGTTCTCTGTCACCTTCTACCTTCCCTTAATTTGGTTTGTACCTACTCATGTGGCTGTTCTGACTACAAGATTGTCTTCTTAGATTTTTATTTTTTTATTTCTTTTCCCTCATATTTTTGTTACATCTTCATCTTATTTATCAGTTATTGATGGAGAGACAAAAAGATACATGATACACATAGAAATTTGGAAAGAAAATACAATATTTTAATTCCACTCCATGGAATGAAGCCACTTTAAATGGATGGAGATGAAAGGAGAGCTGCTCTTGAAGCAACAAGTCTAAAGAACTTCACATGCATAATTTTCAACAGTACTGCCTTATGTTTTACATTGTTCTCAGCTGTTTAATTGTATGGATTCATGCCAGTTAATCCTCCAGAATTGATTACAGAACAGAAAAGAAAAACATGCACAGGTCCTTATTACCCAAGTATACACTTTACACTGGCCTTCTTCAAAAAAAAAAAAAAAAAAAAAAAAAAGGGGGAAAAAACCAACCAAACCAAAAAAAAAACCCCAACAGCTAAATTTTGGCTGTAAAACAAAATTTCAGAAAAGATATCGACCACTCACAATGGAAATTTGTAAAAATAAATTCTAAGGAAGCCCATCTATTTATTTACACATTGAAAAATTCTTTTAATTTACACACTGAAAGAGCCCTAAGTCGACAGATTGGATTCCTTTTCACTTTCAAGTCCCTGAGCTAATCCTCTCATGAGAAGTAAAAGAGGAATTAGCATCAAAGCAACTTTCTGCAGTAAGTAGGGGGAGGTTTTTTCTTGGCAGATTTTGATTTATTATAATATTCCAGAATGCAGAGCTCTGTAGTAAGACAGAGATTTTTCTAACTTGGCAAATCACAGCTGAATCAGATTCTCAGGCCTACTATTTCTTTATTACTGTGTTTACTTTATTATATCACATTTTGTACTGGCAGGGCATGGAACACTGAAGATATTTTGTATAGAGCATATGGAGAACATGTCCAGTGCTAACAACCCTAAAACAAGAGCAAAATCACAGAAAACTGATCTTCCTCTCTGTATTTATTCTCCAGAGACTCTATAAATGAGGAATCTCAGGTCACTATAAGGAGTGGAATGAAGATCAATCAAAAGTGTGGTATTAAATTTGATTTGGAAGATAACATGCAAAAGAAATGACCACATAAGCTGATAAGGAATATTGTAAGGACAGAATATGGCAAAAAAAAAATTGGAGAACTTAGATTCTACCTTCAGAAAGAAAGATCTACCACTTCCCTATAGAAGGGATTAGAAAGGATTTCCTTTTGCAAGAAGACATCCAGGTACTTTTTGACCTTTTTCTTTGGTGATCACGATAGAGAGAAAAGTTCAAGCAAAATATCCTGACCAAAGAAATTCCCCTTCTGACAGGCTAAGTCAAAATCAACCTCAGCCAAATTCTGACCAGTGCTATAAAGGATGTCTACGTCTGTTTCTGAGGAAAAAAAATGTTTATGGCACATGCTCAAGGAATGAGAGATTGCATGCAGAGCCTGCACTGTGAAGGTCCAAGCAGGACAAGAACCCATCTGGAATCCCTGCTTGGTTTTCAGCTGGTACCAACAACTTTCACCTACTCAAGATTAACAGATTCAATGGTTCAGCTAAGGTAACTTCCTGTGAAATGGTACAATGGGATTTTTCACATTATTTATATTTTTAAATTTTACTTTCTTTCATGACCTATTTTTTTTGCATCTTTCACTACTTGCAGTGATGCTAATTAATCTTGTCATCACCTCTTATTCATGACACATCTTCACAGACAACTTATCCAAAGTTAATTTTTAGCATAAAATTCATGCATTCATAATTCAAAATTCACATATTCCAACGTAGTTTTAAGGCAGGTATAAGCAATAAGATGATTAGTGCAGAATATTCAGATGTGGGTAAAAGGAGGACACCACTCTGTATGAACAGACCCATCTGTAATTGTTTAAAGACCAAGTGTAAAGTTTTGGGAGTTTTTTTGTGCTCTTTGGTTTTATGTAGGGAAAACCACTTTATGAATAAATTTCACTGTCTGAAATCCCTCAAAAACACATGGGCTCCAACAAACTTCAGATGTATGTAAATCCAGAACATGGCATCTCATGATCACAAATGTCACTGGCAGCCCCTCTGGGCCCATGAAAATAAAAATATATTTTCAAACGGCACTAACTGAGGTAGTCTGGAGCCTGTTGGGGAGGTTAAAAATAATCATTTTTCTGAAACTTTCTCTTCTGCTGTGAGAAAATAACAGAAGTTTACCTTGGTCCCCCTCATTAGGAATTCGCTCCCCAGCTGGCAGTGCAATTTTACAGGGAAGAGATGAATTATGAACTTCACCTGCTTGTGTGGATGAATTCAGGCAGGGACCAGAACTGCTCTAAGAGACTCAAGAACATCCCCTGGGAATTTGTGGAGTTGTTGGATCAGTCTCAAGACACCATCCAGAAGCTGCACCAGATTTAGTTCAAAAGTCATTGTAAAGAAAAAAAGAAAGGGACTGAACTTGTTTCCTTGATTCACTACAGAGTATTAGCTTTTGGGTAAAAACATTTTAATGTCTCTACTTTTGTACAGAGCTTTAGGCATTCAGGCATTGGTGCTCTCAGTTAATTACCACTTTTAAAATAAACCATGGCACACAGTGATGAGAGACAGATTATGAGATATAAATGGCTTAATTTTGCTTTCGTCTGGTTTCAGAATTATGAACAAGTATCCTGGTTAGCTGCAAATGTAATTTCTTCCCCCAAAATGGAACAGAGTTTTATATCTGTCCAATGCAACTTAAGCCTGGGTGCCCCAAATAATTTATCTTTGTGCTGGCTTCAAACTCTCCACCGCTATCAGCAAAAAAAGATAAACCACTGAAAAGAAATCCACAAAGAAATTTGTGATAACATCGAATATGGCAGCAGCATTTATATTTGAAACTGATCTGATAAGAAGAAAAAAAGGGAAATACCTGTAGCAGCTGAATTAAAGCTCTGAGGAGTTAAGAAAATTAGACCAGAAAGAAGCTGGCACTATTGAAGCAGAACTCAAAGCTGGGAGAAAATATCTGATCTGCAAGACAGTCTTAGTGTGCCATAACCCAGCACAGGATTCTGCAGCAATTAGTGCAGACAGAAGCCAGGTAGGGATGAAAACCTCACAAAGGAAAGCTCTGGCTGAGCTCATGGCTCTGTGGATCAGGGAAAAGGGTCACCCAAAGTGGTGGCACACTTGATATCCTGGGAAAAACTATTTTCTGCAATGGACAGTGGAGAAATGGTATTGGAAATTACAAAATTCTTTAGCCACGTATTTAAAATCATCTTTCATGGCTGGATCTTTCTGACAATTTCAAATATATTTTGTTTTCATATAAAACTTCATTTCATGACAAGAAAATTTTCCCCTATACCCTTCTGTTCTCACAAAATTATAGAAACAAATTTAAATAAAGAGGCGATTTTAATTCTGCAAGACTTTTGATTCTTTCCACACAATAAAAAGTTTTAATTCATATTCAGTTCTCCTGATGCAACTAAAAAAACAGCAACAAAAAAAAAAAATAAAAATAAAAAAACAAACCAGAAGATTTCATGTCTGTCATATCTTCTGGAGCCTTTCTTTGTAAAAGTATTCATTATTGCTCAAGTCAGTGTAAGGAACAGATAATACGTGTTTTGTTCTTTTGACAACTATTAATTTCATTGAAAGCATGGATGTGTAGGCCTGTATAGACACACAATTTAAGGAAGCAGTGTTTAAATCAAATCTCCTTTTAAAAAGCTTGATTGACATGCCATGTGACTGTTTTGAAAATTATAACTTGTATCCAACTAGAAGAAAAAAGTAGAAATAGTTTATGTTTTCTTTGAGGCATGCCACATCAGGCAAAAGAGTTTCCTCCTTTGAAGAGGTTTGTTGTAAATTCCAGAGGCAGGACAAATATATATTTGGAAATAAAAAAGAAATAAAAATGGAGTGTAATGTATAGTTTGTAAGATCCAGAGTGCTTTCTGCTCTCCCTTGAAGAGTGGCTGCACTTGATCCTCACACAGCTTCCAGTGAGCACAGCAACAATAGCTCATGTTCTCTGGGGCAGGGGAGTTCTGTAAAATCCCAAAAATTACCAGCTACATCCATGGGACCACAAAACTTCTCTAGCTGAGAACCAAAACTCCCACTGTTTGCAGACTGGGTGGGAGATTTTCCTCAAAATGTGGCCTTGCCATTGGTTTTCTAAAGTTCTGCTTAGTTGGTAGCTATAATATTATTTTTTATTTTTCAGATTCAAGCCCCTGAAGGCAAAAAAAACAAAAGGCCAAATCAAAAGATTTACAAAGGAGTGAGGCATCCCAGATTTCAGCTTGGCCAGAAGAATCAGACCAGGAACAGTTTTATTCCTCTGGTAATGGTATCATACTCTTCCAGTAGAGGAGCTGGATTTTTCAGATCACTAAACCCCCCTCACCCCAAGTGTCTGTCTCTTATGGGATGAAGCAAGAGCTGTAGTAACCCTGTCCACCACTGCCCCCCCAGCCCAGCTCTCTCCCCTTAAGGAACTCAGCTCTGACCTTTCCTCGCACTTCAGGGAAGGTAATCACCTCTGCTGCCTCCCAAAATATTTCAGCATCTACCAGAGCTGATTTTGTGCCTGCTGCCAGGACCTCTATCTACGGCAGGGTGTGAACCAGCAGCTTGTTTCAAGTATTTTTCAATAAAATGTTTCTGCTTTCCCCTAGCCAAAGTAAACAATTCCATTAAATGCTGGCTTGTTATTTTTTATGTGCACTGTTGACAAGAAAAGCCTTTCACTCTCCTAATTTCAATATCATAAACCTACTGCTATTCTGTCACGGCAGCCTTAATTCTACAGTTCTTCATAGCCAGATCCAGCAATTAGAAACATCCTTTCCAGCAAAGTTCAAATGCAGTGGCTGCGTTAAAATCCTGTTCCTGCTCAAAGCTGACAGTGACCAAAACCACACTGTGAGGCCCTCAACCTTGCACTCAGAGCAGCCAAAGCCATTGCTGGGCAGGCTGTGGGTTCACCCTCTGCCTGCAGCCATCCCAAAATCCCTTTCCACTCTCACAGAATCATTAATATGGAAAAAGGTCTCTAATGTCATTGGCTCCAGCCATTAGCTCAGCACCACCTTGCTCACCACTGAACCTACCTTCAACTGTCTCACCTGCACAGCTTTTGAACAATCCCAGGGCTGCTGATCCCACCACTATCCTGGGCAGCCTGTTCCAATACCCGACCTCACTTTCAGGGGAGAAATTTTCCTTAACATCTGGTGTAAACCCAACCTGAGGCTGTTTCCTCTGGTCCTGTCACTTGTTACTCAGGAGAAGACACTGCCCCATGAGGCTACAACCTCATTTCAGGGAATTTTAGAGAGTGATAAGGTCCTTTATACTTCCCAAGCTCAGAAATTTATGATATTAACAGTATTCAGCATGTATCTGTGACAAGGGATCGTGGAGAAAGAGATTCTGTACATTTTGATTTGTGCACTACATTTAGGAAAGAGATTTTTCCACATCACAACCACTCCCAAAACAAGATTGAAAATCAACCCAATTATATCATAAACCTACAGAGAACCAGTCACACAAAATCAAGGATATGCCTAATTAAAGGCTTTTACTTGCACTTTTTTGCCCGTGTCAGACTCAATCATGAATGCTTTAATAACCCGTTATTTTCTTCCAGCTGATGCTGAAAAAGTGATTGTACTTATAGAAGAAAATAGAAATAAAAAAAGTAGAGATTTACAATCTACACACAGAAACATCACTAAGGAGGACAGGAGAGTTACACTGTTCAAACAGGTGATATAAAATGTACTCAGCAAATGCTACCTGAACCAAAGATGACTGATTTGAATTCATATTCCATGTTATTTTCCTGATTCTATGCATGTAAACAACAAAGTTCATACTAGAAACTGCTAGACTGAACAAAAAATGATCTGTTATATAACTAAGTAAAAAAACCCCTTCCTTTGATTGTGTGGTTAAGTTTTTCACTTTGGAAAACTATGACTTCTACTATCATGTTTGCATTTATTTTTCTACAATTTATTCAACATATGTTTTACTGTAGAGGGGTTCAATAAGAGCTGTTGCTTGCTGCAACTCAGGTTTGCAGTCAGCTGCAGGTGCCTTTAAACTATTGGTCCTCATTAAAGGTACTCTAAGAATTCACCTTTACAGGCATCACTGCCTTTACAATCATTTCTTTCCTTTTAAACCTAGCTTGTTAAAACCTTTCTCAGGCAAGCAATCCACAACACTACAAAAAATGCCTGCTTTGAATGTTATTTTCTCCACGTCTAATTTAGAGACAATTAAATAACTTTACAATTCACTCCAGGGTCTGTTTATTTTTATTTTTTTTTTCCTATAAGCAGCTTTCTTGCTATGTGGATCCCTAACCATTGCACTGTTATTAATTAGAAGACCACAGTTTATGTGCCAGTGCAGCAGTGAATAGTAAACATAAACTCAAGCACTTGTTGTTGTCCAGTTTAATGGCAGCTAATCTGTGTTTACCTGGATTCCTCTCCATCCACAACCAGTCAAAGTCTTAACAAGGAAATGCTTTTCTCTCACCTGGAAGTTTTAAATTGCCTGAAACTTATGTGTGTATATCAGAACATGTAAAAATGCCTTAACAGCTCAAATTAAGCAGAAAATTAGGAATATATTTCCTATTGGAATTGGAGCAACAATTGATCTTAGCAGTTTATCGAAATTGGTATTTATCAAAACTCTATTCTTACCCAAATATCTTTTAAAATACAATTAATAATGTTTTTCAGGTATTTTGACTGCTAATCTAGAGGTGGGGCTGGAGGCTCACAGGAGCACTCTCTGCACCATGACAGTTACCAGAAGTACTTGAGAACATTGCTTAAAACACTTTTAACCCCCACTCTGTAAAACAAACAGCAATGCCTTTTTAAGCTTTTTTTAAAAACCATCCCACTGCATCTTTAAAAGAAAAAAACCCAAAGCTTCTTCACCTGTCACTCATAGAGGCTCTTACCACTTTAATGCTCTCTAACAATTCTCACCCTGATTATATTCTATTTCCTTCAGACACTGAAAGTTTCCATCCATTTTCATTCCCAGTTGGGTTCCCGAAGCACAGCTCCACATCCCATCCTCCCAGAGCCCTTCTCTGCCTCCTGCCCCTGCCTCACTGCCCCAGCTCCTCCCTCACTCTCACCCTTTAATAACCAGCACATTTTTCAAACTATTTTCAAACAAGTAGTCCTGGAACTAACAACATGATTCCCAAGGGGTTTTTCTCTCATGGCTGAATGAATTTTAAACTGAATTTACTATGGTTGAAGTGTGAGTGTGCCCCTTGTGAGACTCTAGGAATTGCCTAGAGAGAAATACCACCTGAGTGGTGCTGAGATAAACAGAAAGGACAGAGTTTTGCTCTTTTAGAATAAAATAATAGCCAGCACACACTGCAATTCCTTAATTAATATACAGCATTTAAAATGCTTATATATCACAAATATTTTCAAGTGCATGATAAGGAAATCCAGTAAAGTGTAAACAAAGAGAACAACAAGGCATTGGAAAATATTTGTGTATTTCTCCTAATTAAGTAACACTTTGAAGGATTGAATTGACAATTTATTTAAGCAAAGATGCATGAAAGTGAGGCATATAAATCAGTTTTAAAATATATAAAAATAGATGGAACAATAGCAAGGAGATTTTCTTCCTTTCTAAGTGCTAGGTCAGTTACCTTGTTTGAAAAAAAAAAATGCAAAAAAGAAAAGCATTTTTCTGTTAATGAAGGCCATGTTCTCAAAATAGCAAGTAAATGGGTTTTAAAAGTGTCAAATATGTTTGGCCTTATTTGTTGAGGGTATAAATATTCTGCCTTGGAATTATGAAACCAAGAAGTCAGAGTCTTCCTGAAGAAATAAATATGCAGGCAATTTATCAGTTCCCACAGGAAATTAGTCATAATATTACCTGCATTTTTTCTTCTGTATGTTTATAATCATGTATGTTAAAACATATACTTTATATTTCATGTGATTTGGACATTGGAGATGTTTTGAAATTGGACACACCATTTTAGAAGCTCATAAATATACATGACTTAAAAATCCATAAATAGTAATATGTCAATCCATCTAAAGAATGTGCTACTTTTGTGTTTTTATAATCATGCATTGAAATAAGATCAGCCAGACACACACCCTCGAGTACCAGAAATGATGTGCAATGTCAACCATTGGTCTGATCCACTGCCTCTTAAAATCAGAATAATAATCCAGGTTCTATATAAAGGTTCAAACTGGGTCTTCAGTGATTTTTTTGGCAGGGGGAAAGCGCAAAAGAGAAAAAGCAAGGTTTAGAGTATTATTTTTTTGAATCCCTTCCTGATGAGGCACAATACTTAGAGCTTGTACCAAAATTATTTTTGCTTCTTGCAAAAAAGTGTTGAAGCCAGAACTAGGACCATGTAAAGACTTTGAAAGAATCCTGCACCAAGGACTGTTCTGAGGTGTCTGACACTGAGGTCGTGCATCCAGCATCCTGGCAGGCTTCAGTTCCAGACTTTCCTCTAAATTAGGGAAAGCAGGAAGCTGTACTGCATTTCCTGTGCCAGGTAAGAGCCCTGACCCCATGATCGTGGCTGCCTGGGGGGAGGATGGGCTTTTTCACTATTCCTCACTGTGGAACTTCTGATCAAACTAATATACTGCCACAAGAGCTTTTCAGTTTAAATGGATCCTTGCTTTCAGATGAAAAGCCACACAAGGTGGCAAAAAAAAAAAAAAAAATACCACCTTGTTCTAACAAAAAGGAGATGCTGTCTATTGCTCAGGCTTTAAAATGCCTGACTTATATGGGGGCTGGAAAAATGAACACCTGGAGCATTTTATTGTTTCCATATTTCACAGGGAAAGAGAAGTTTATTCCCCACAGCAGCAGTATCCTCAGCTCCATTTAGGCTGGAGCTAAGGAGGTGGGGGGTGTGGGGAGGGGAAAGCAAATGGTGCAGACAGACAAGAAAGAACTCTTATTATTCTGGCTCTGCCACAGATACAGGAAACTTGTGAGGGACCACAGGTTTCAGAAAGAAAGATTTCCACCCACACTGCTGCACACAGGTCAGCCCAGTGAGTGCACAGCATGGTCTGTGGGATGGAAAATTGCAGGGACAGTGCTGGGAAAGGGAGGAAGGCACTGAGGAGGAGCTGCTCAGTGTGTGGGGCAGGTGGGTGACACTTGGGCTGCTCCCCTGACAGAGGCTCCCATGGTCACAGCCAGCCTGGGGGGTCTGAGGCCACTGCTGGCCTTTGCCACGATGTTGGGAGCCACTTTGGGTAATGCCTCCCCCAGCAGTGCTTCACAGAGGGAAGGATAATTCCGTGTGCCCTGGGCTTCCTGTAAGTCCTTGGTGCAAACCAGCTCAGGGATGCTTTTCCCAAATGGCTAAACAGGGATATCACATTTACCGTTCTGGGAAAGTGCTTTCCTGAGGATCTGAGATCAGTATCTTGAGATCTAAACAGTATCTGCAGGCTGAGTGCCATTTCTGAGGGAGTGTCAGACGGGGGGGAGCCATACAGCTGAATTTCTAACACTTAGTTGGAGGAAAAATAAAAAGAATAACACAAGTGGAAGTAGTAGCAGGAACTGTGTTATCATATGGCATTTGGAAGTGAATCTTCAAATCAACAGTCTGACTAATGCATGAGTCATTGTTCATATTTAAAATAATTGTTAAAAAAAAAAAACCCAAAACAAAACAAACAAGTCATGTGGAATTTTAGTAATACATGTATACAAGTTTTCTGTAAAAGCTAAAAATCCCCTATCCGTAAGCCCTATAAACTGACTTTTGATCAAAAAGCAGACAATAAATTACCCATCTGTGTCATTCAACCATCATTTTATAGCTTGTACCTAAATTTAGATCTTGTGTATAGATTCATTCTTCTGCTACTTCATCCTTATATCACAACCAATCCCTCAGGAAAGACAGCTCATAGACTTCTGCAAACAGCCAGCTGAATTAAACCTTAGAATAACCTCAAAACTTAATTGATTACAGTGGAGATTAAAGCAGACATATTCCAACTCCAAGATTTATTGGCTACTGTACGAGCAATAGCTTTCTATCCCACTAGGGTCAATATAGACTTTTTATACTTGCAAACAGGAAATACAATATAATTGCACTTCAGAGTTAGATGGATATCAGCAAAGAAAGGACTATGGATGTGCATAATGAGCAGAAAATATATTGAACAATGAATTGAAAGCATTACAGAAAAATTATTTTAGATCCAGAAATTGCTTTGGAATTAGAGCAAGCACACCAACGTGTGAGAAATAACATCAGAGAATTTAAATTACCTTGTTGTTTAGATACTGCTTAAAATAGCATCAATTTGAATATTAAAATAAAAAAAAAATTCATGTTATAAAAAATTATGATGGCTTTTAGAAATCAGATAAATTTTTAGAAGCTTTATGGTACCTGAACCTTTCTACAATGCTTTGGCAACCAAAAAAGTAACCTTATCTGCTGAGAAATTTTTTTCTGGAAAAACCTACCTGAAAGCAGTTTTGCAAAAGCAGATTACTAAATTATTTTTTGCCAGTCTGTCATAGGGCTGCAGTACTTTCAGCTGCTTCCTGGGTCTTTGCAGCAAGTGGCTGTAGAAAATATCTGTGCAAAATTCAAGAATTATTGGCTGTGTTTTGAATACATCTGTGTGCATATGTAAGGTCAGCAGAGTCAAGTTGGTTATTTACCAGAGCAGGAGCAGTAGGAGGCAAAAACCCTTAAGTGCCCATCTGACTGAAAACACATTATTATGATAAGATGGATGAAATTTGAAGATGTCAGATTGTCTGAAACTACAAAAAAAAAAGAAAAAAAGGGGGGTTGGGGGGTGAAGCATATAAAAAAATAATCTTATAAAAAAATAGAGCCAAGTCTTTTAAAGCAGACACAGGGTAGAAGATTGATATGGTCTCAGAGAATGACAGCAGAAGATGGAAATGGTTTCAGAAAAGAGCAGACGTGGCTACACACAGAGGTGGATGTCCCTAATCCAGAATAGTCACACCCAGGACAGGAATATTCTGTGCAAAGTACATTCCAATGATGAGGAAACTCGTGCTGAAAATTGTATGCAAGTCTGTTTGTAGTGTTTCATCCATCTCCCTATTTCTCTTTAGCTAATTAACACAACAGTCCCTCTACTATATTTTTTTTCTTTTTGGTTTTTTTTATCATCACATCTATGTTATTGCATTTTCTAGGTGGCTTGTAAGAGAAAAATTGTTAGCACCCATGGAAGCATGGGGTCTGTGGGAGTGAAAGTCCTCCAGGGAACCTGTGCCAGGTCAGAATTCTACACCAAAAGTGGGAAGGAGGAGCCATGAGAAATGGAAGAGTCTCACACAGGAAAAAAATCTGGAATGAAAGAAGCTGAGTAGTCTGGGCCCTAAAACCTGCACATTCCCAAGTGTTCAGCCTCCATTGTACATTTCATTGCAATATGAGAGATGAGGACACAAAATGTGAGCATGACAAGAGCAAATGCACGTGTTTGTGGGGGGAAGGGACAGGGTGGCCTCGATCCACACGCAGGGTCACTGGGGAATGGCAGGGGACCCTGTCCTGCACAGGGGACTCTGGAGGTCACACTGGGACCCTGTCCTGCACAGGGGACTCTGGAGGTCACACGGGGACCCTGCCCTGCACAGGGGACTCTGGAGGTCACACTGGGACCCTGCCCTGCACAGGGGACTCTGGAGGTCACACTGGGACCCTGTCCTGCACAGGGGACTCTGGAGGTCACACTGGGACCCTGTCCTGCACAGGGGACTCTGGAGGTCACACTGGGACCCTGTCCTGCACAGGGGACTCTGGAGGTCACACTGGGACCCTGTCCTGCACAGGGGACTCTGGAGGTCACACTGGGACCCTGTCCTGCACAGGGGACTCTGGAGGTCACACTGGGACCCTGTCCTGCACAGGGGACTCTGGAGGTCACACTGGGACCCTGTCCTGCACAGGGGACTCTGGAGGTCACACTGGGACCCTGTCCTGCACAGGGGACTCTGGAGGTCACACTGGGACCCTGTCCTGCACAGGGGACTCTGGAGGTCACACTGGGACCCTGTCCTGCACAGGGGACTCTGGAGGTCACACTGGGACCCTGTCCTGCACAGGGGACTCTGGAGGTCACACTGGGACCCTGTCCTGCACAGGGGACTCTGGAGGTCACACTGGGACCCTGTCCTGCACAGGGGACTCTGGAGGTCACACTGGGACCCTGTCCTGCACAGGGGACTCTGGAGGTCACACTGGGACCCTGTCCTGCACAGGGGACTCTGGAGGTCACACTGGGACCCTGTCCTCCAAAGGGGACTCTGGAGGTGACAGTGGGACCCTGCCCTGCACAGGGGACTCTGGAGGTCACACTGGGACCCTGTCCTGCAAAGGGGACTCTGGAGGTCACAGTGGGACCCTGCCCCTGAAGGGGACTCTGGAGGTCACAGTGGCTCCAGGGGCTCCCCGTGCTCCCCACTGCAGCTGTGCAGGAAGGAGAAGAGCCCATCCTTACCTCTGGGATCTCACTGCTCCTGCAGACCAAACTCAGTGTGACCAAACCTTCAGGTATCACAGAAAGTGAAGAAATTAGGAGCAACTACTGAACAGCCTTTTTTTTTGTTTAAACTTAAATTCTAATGTGTGGTATTTCATGATCAACTCTTAAAATTCATACATCCTTTTCCCCTACATTTTTATGTTTGATTGTTTGAGTTTGGTTTATTTTTTATTTTCAGAGACCTACTTTGAGGATGAGAAACTTTCTTTTACTGTTTTCCCACTAAAGATTTAAATTTCATTGCTGTTGCATACATGTGGTACAAAAACAAAGGTTATAAACTCTGATTACATTATTTACAGTACCAGCATCCCCACTAAACAAATCCAGTCCCTGTCCAGAGGCATTATAAGTTCAGTGAATGATAACAACCTAAATATAAACAAGGCTCCCATAATAATTGCTAATGTTTTCTAAATTAGATTTACTCAAGCATACACCTCCTTGTAGGTGGTTTTCAGCTAAACCTCTCTCCTAGGAGTGTGTCCACCAGGAAACTGCATGGCTCAGAAGAGGTGAATGATTCAGATGCATCATCAGGAACAGCAAGATCCCAATGCATTTAGTCATATTTCACTGACTCCTACATAAGTAATTTAATTTATTTGCTATGCTCTCAATTCACTTCTCCATTATTAACAAAAGCACTGAGGCTTGAAAATTATCTAAGTATCCATGGATATAGAAATACATTAAGACAGGTGACTGTGCAAAGACACATTGTGGGGTGAGGTTTGTTCCAGCCTGCTGTGACCACACACACTCTTTTTTTAGCAGCTCTCCTGTCTCCCTCTTTAGCCAGTGAGTCTCTCCTCTGAGAGCAAGAAATGTCCTCTGGCATTGATTGTATATTGGGTTTGGATACATTAAGTCACTCTAATTCCCCTTGGCTAAGATGTGACTATAAGTCACACCAAGCACAGAGCCTTTGGGAAAATTCAGTGCAATGGAGCCCAGGTCCAAAGGCTTTAAATTATTAGATTCATTCTTAGGGATCAGAAATTGTGTGATTTGGGTAAACAGGCCTCTCTATATTCCTGGAACCGAAGGCAATCAAATTTCATTTTCTTTTGGGCAGTTTATTTGCTATTAGTGTCTCAAATTGAGTATATTATCAAATATACCTGTGGGACAAAGAAGACTGGGCCTTTGGATATGCAGCTCTTACTGCAGAGCACAGCAAATTAACCTGGGAGCTCTCTGTTCTCCTTTGCTCCAGGCTACACTGCAACTCAAAATCTTCGGGGGACTTGAGGGTCCTGAAGGAAAGAATATTTCTCAGTTTAGAATAGGTATTGCTATCTGAATGTGTTATTGCCAAAAGAAACATGATTTCCCCTGTCTATCTTTTTGGAATTTTTTTTCTTTTTAATGACTACAGTAAATGACTTTAACATACACCTTAACTATTAAAAGTATTGCCAAAGTGCATGGTGGCATAGAAAATACAGCGCTTAAAATCACAAATTCTAAGCACAAAAGGGTCTCAAGAATGTTGGACGACAGGTCTACAGTTCAAAATGATTTTGATAGAACGAGAAAATATTCCAGGCAAAAAACAAGATGCCATTCAATAAAGACAGCTGTAAAGTTTAACACTTGGGCAGGATGAATAAATTGGAAAAATACTGGATAGGGAACAATTCGGTAGGCAACAGTGATGCTAAAAGGAAACCAGGAACTGGAATAGCTCTTCAACCCCGAGGTACTAAACATAAAGGAAAAGGTTAAAGGAGGATTCAGAAGTGGGTGTATTATCTATTGGGTACAGGAAAAGGGCCTCTTCCCCTCCCAGAGCAGAGCATCAGCTGTGGTTCATATTGAGAACTGCACTTCAAGAAACAGGAGAATAATGGTCTCCAGTGTAATTTCCTGATTTCTCAACAGAGATATTCTCTTTTTAAAAATAAAGGCCGGAATGTGCACATTTTTCTACAAACTACCATTGCTACCTGTGTTTGAGAATATAAGAAATAATTTATCTTCTGAGTTACTGTTTCACATTTAATACAGAGGTGACAAAAAAAATAAAAATATTTCACATCAGCCAGGAATTTGATGTGTTTTTCATAACACATAACTGGCATTGCAGTATCCAATCTAAGCATAAAAAAAAAACCCATAAAAAAATGAAAAAAATGCATGCCAAAATTTTGAAATATTTTATTTTATTTTGTTGACCTGAAATGAAATGTTTAATTTCAGCTGGCCATTAGCTGCGTTGGCCAATCCCAGTCCCTTTGCTGCCCAGTGGAAACAACAAAACCACGCTCCTCCTTGGCTGGGTTTCAGTTCCCTTTCCTCATTTTTTGGCTCAAACACACAAGAACTTGGGTTAGTCAGAAGCAAATGATTCTCTGTCAGAGAATTTTACTGGCATAGACTTTACCTTTGCAGAAAGGCTGGAGTTAAAGGAAAATCCATTTAGCAGAAAGAATGGATTTGAAACGTAACCAAAGATCCTCAGATTTTTACCTTTGAGAAAAGAAATATCATTTTTCCATCATGACTGATACTTATCTGCCAGAGCTAGAGGTCTACCTTTAAATCCTTGTGCATGGAGAGCATCCCACAGGAAGTTCAGATAACCCAAAGCTCTAAACACCCCTTAGTGGAGAAATATCCTGTTGCACATCCTCTCTCCATCAGCTGCTCACTCATTAAAACACACAAGGTCACGCTTCCAGTGTGACTCCCACTATAACACCACAGGTTTCTGGGATTTCCGATCTTTTTCAGGTGAGATTTCGATTTTTGCAGCTTGAAAGTGAAAGAGAGCTCTAGCATTGACTTTCAGAAGTCCATTTGCAGGTCAGCTGATTGTAATTTGCACTGAATTATTGATGCTGAGCTGACTGTATCATTCAGGGTGTGTGTGCTGGTTCTACCCGAAGGAAACCAGAGCAGATTGAGGAGCAGAACTCGAGCAGCTCCTTTCTGACCCCTGCAGGCATGAGCTCATCCTGTCGGCTTTTACCTTGGACTGCATCTATTTTGTACACTGCACAACATCGAGCTCAGAAGGAAGTTAAATATGGCCTAAATCTACATTCTAATACAATTCTAATGCACCACATTATTTCTAGTAATAACCTCCACCCCAGAATTGATGCGTATTATCAAGCATGAATATATTTAATGATTTAAAAGAGAAATGGGTTCATTAAAATACACATTCATCTCAACACAAGGCAAAGCCAGAGGAACAGGTAAAGAAATAATTTTGTCAGATTTTTCAAATAATAAAAAAAGAAATTGAAGCATTTTATAGAAATTGTTATATTCACATTTCAGTTTTCAAAAATTAAAAAATATTAGACTTTGACCAATCTACTCTTTTGAGGCGCACCTACATCATGCATACATACATGCTGTCCCTGAGGTTTATGTTTCCCAAATTTTCTAAAGCTTGGTTTCCTTTCCTGGCATCCACCTCCTCCTTGATTTGATGCCTTCTCCAGCCCCTTTATGCTTCCCCCAGGGCTCCCCAGCCCTGGAACACTTGCTGCTGCTTCCCCTCTCCCACTCCGGAGACAACTCATTCTCTTCTACAAATCTGTGTCCCCTTTTCTTAATTCCAGCTCTTTCTTCCATGATCAGACATCTTTCCTACACCTCCTGCTGTTCCACTTGTTCCCACCTCCACTTTGCTTTTCCTTCCTCCTCTTCCTTCTCAGTGGCTTTGGCTCTGCCCCAGCTCTTCACACCTGCCTCCCACACCTTGCTGGACCCTCTGCTGGGCTTCCAGCCCAGTCCCAGAGCACTCTGACCACCAGCCCTGGACCCCTCCCCAGGGAGCAGCTCCTGTCTGCTGCAGGTCCTTTGTTGGTACCCAGAGGGCTTCCTCTGCTGTCCCTATGCCTGCTGCTTTCTCCCTGACTAGGGGGATCAAAGGGAAAATGAGGAACTTCTGACAATTTTCTGAGCTGTAGAGGATCAAGAGTTTCTATCCGTGAGAGCACCAGACTGTATTTAGAGTGCCAGGTAAAAACAAACAAACAAGAAACAAAATAAACCAAACCCGAATGCACTTGGTTTGTTTTGGAAATCAGACACAGATCTACCAGAGAAAAGAACTCTTGTGAACTCCTAATGACATACAAATATTCCTTCTGGGAATATAAATAAAACAATATTCTTTTTTCAGTGGTAGATATGAAATCTCAGAGTGTACAAATCCCCACCTTGATTGCTTTTAAGCTTCTCCGTGTTTCTTGAAGCTGCTTGTATCATGAAGAATTTCTGAAGCAGGTGAATACTAAAAGATAATGAATCATAATTCCTTACTTGAATGATCAGAGAACATTTTATGCAGACCCTACATAAGCTGGATTTGAAGGGCATTAGTCCTATGTAGAAAAAAACAGATTTTTAATGTTTTTTACTTAAATAGATAGTGTCTCACCATTTAATTGAAGCTTCAGCTGCTGCTTCTTGGACACTTGTTCTTTCAATCTAAAAATATCATGAGTGTTTAATGTGTTTATTGATATCTTCCAGCAAAATTTTAGTTGCCACATGAACTAAGGATAATGGAGGGGAGACTAATCCATATAAACCATCTAAAACACCATTATATTGCAGACCAAAATAAATCTATTTGTCTTACTAGAACAGGTCATGAATACAAATACCAGACAAAAATATTCTAATGTTAATCACACATGGTGTTAGAATAAGATTTTGTTGCAGTTACAAAAGAAGATAAAACCTTTAAGAAAATAAATCACGATAGATAAGAAAAATTAAGTTTCCATGCTTCCTCCAGGTGAGATTTGCAGGCAGAAGGGGACCAGTCAGCTCTCAGAATTCAGCTGGCATTTTCTGTCTAGTTATTCTATTCCTTTCCTTAGACATAATAGTGAAAGAAATATAACATTCTAGGCCTGAAAAAGAACATTTCAGTGACAATATTTGTATCTATCTTCCCCTGAAGAAAGGCTTAGAATTCCCAACTTCTGCAAGTCAATCTCTGCCTATGTATAAGATTTATTGATTTATGACTAAAACAAAGGAGAATAAATTAATGGCAAACTGGAAGACCAAAAGGTTATCATTAGCTCTGAATTAAAGCAATGAAAAGGAAAATTAATTCTGAATACTGAAATTTTTTAATTATGTGTTCTGTTAAACAACAAGTGCACGTGCACTCATTAAAGCAGCATTATGAGGTGACATTTTAAATTGAGTGGGAAAACTAATTTTAAGCATCCTTCAGGGCATAATTTTTCATTGGATAAAATACAAGAATGGTATTTTATTTTTGATTGTTTCTATAATTCTAAGATTAACTAAAAAATTACCCATCTTTAACCAATGCCTTTGTTATTACTTTTTCAATCAAGTTCTTCTTTGTTCAATCTCCCCTTTGACTGGGTATTTCTGATAAGACAGAAACCTCTGGGTTTCCATATTTGCAGGAGCCAGAAGGAAGACATGCAGACAGCTGAAAATGCATTTTTAGAGCCATTAGATACCTAACAGCAACATCAGTTCCTAAAGTCCCAAAAATACAAATCAAATATCCTACTCCAAACTTCCTAGCACCATTTACAGAACTGTAAGGCTCCCTTCTACAGAAGCACCTTTTCCTAAAAAGCCTTGCCCTTGCCAGATTTATTATCTGCTGGGCATGAAAATACAAAGAATAAGGCAGCAAACAAGTAAGGCAGCAAACACTTGCTCGTGATCCTCCTCCATCATTACTGTGATGGATCCCAGCCTCGTCTCTGACACCGAACTGAGAAATTCCTGCTCAGGGACCACGACTTGGCCTACAAGGATGAACCAACGTTTAAATATTTTCAGCACTTCAGTTTAATATGTTCTCTGGGAGCATTGCTATAGCGTTTCTCTCTACACGTGTTTCTCTTCCACTCCAATAGTTCCATTTTAATTTGTCCTCTCTGAGCATATTTCATCCATTGATACATTGTTTTTTTTCTTGAGGTGAAGAGGAATACCTCAGTCAAGCAGACTCTTATGAAGGAGGGCAAAAGAAAGAAGTAAAATTACAATAGGCAATAAGATAATGCTAAGAAAAAAAACCCCTTTTTCTTCTTTTTGTGAAGAAAAATCTATATATTCTTTATCCCTGTAAACAGCTGCAATATCCTTAGGATATTTCCCCTTGTGCCTATTCACTCATGAAGATGCAATATCTTCAGTTTCTCTATCTAAACAGAGATTTTTATCAAACTACCCAATTAAAGTAGTCTGAAAAGAGGGGGAGAAAATGCCTTGCATAGTTCACTGGTTTTGCCCAGAAGGCAGGTAAAGAACCATCTTTTTTTTTTTTTTTCTGTATGTAGGCAAGTAAAATAAATGAGGAAGAATAAATAGAGTCTTTGGCTATATTTGTATCAAAATTGCCATACTTCCTCATTTCAGGTTCATTATTTTTCATCATTTTGGCTATTTTTATTGAATTGTGTCCCATCCTTGTTAATTCAAATGCCACAAAACATTTACTGGGGCTTGTTGTTTTTAAACACCTGTAAAATCTTCCTTGATAGAAGCAGACATAAGGCAATAATGAGAGTTTCAGAAAAAAACCCATCTCAAGAGCTATTCATTACTAGAAAGAACTAGTACAATTTAATGTTGTGCTCTTTCAATTCAGAATAAATTATGCATAATAATAGACGAAATCCAGAAAATTTCATTGCAACTTTTCAGAGTTATGAAATATTAAAAAATTAAAAACCATTAAATAACAATGACTCAAGGCTGTAAACTTTCATTCCACAAAAATTAAGAAGAAAACTAATGGGAAAAATATGCAACTACTCAAGTAAATGTACCCAAAATAAGAGTATGAATGCCTGACTGAATAAATCCTCTAACTAAAAAATTCCTCCTAGGAACCCACCTGGAGCATGTTATCATAAACAATTAATAATTTTGGCTCAGAAATTCAGTGTTTCAATCCTACTATGCCAATCAAATTCCTTGCAAAAAATGTATAAGAGGTTCATAAACTGGCAAAATCAGCACATTATTTGGCTTGATTACATTGTCCTAATGTAGGCACAGTAAAAAAATTGAATGAAAAATGTGTCAACCGCTCCACTAAATTGTGATAGTTAAAATTACAGACTGGATTAAGAAGGATGAAGCGTTTCAATGCTTGTGGCCAGCGTGCCAGAGGCAGTGGAGCAGTGACACACCCAGTGAGGTGCATCTTTCTCCAGGCCCTCCCAATAACTCAGGACACTGAATGAGTTAAAGCAGACAGGCTGCTGGGGATGATGGAAGAGGTGCCAGGAGCACTCGTTCACTGACTAAAGCAGCTTTTCTGGCTTTGAAATGAACTGATCCAATATACAGAAGATTTTCCTATTCCAATTCAACCAGAATTTTAAAGCCACCCTCAAGCATTCTGAATCAAAGGTAACATAAAAACTGCTCTTAGCAAAACTGAGGAAAAAGAGCATCAAAACTTCAAACCTCTGCCAAACAAAGCAAATGAACAAACAGAAATCCCAGAGCAGAAATATACTCAATGAAATCCTGCATTAATGTTTAATCTGTTGAGCCATAGGGTACCTCGTAGGCAAGTTGGTTAATTTTTTTCTGCATTTCAATTTCCCCACATATAAAATAGGACAGCAACATTTGCTTAGTCGCAGTGGTTGTGAGAATTTAAACCCTGCACACATCCCTGCTTGGCAGGCAGGAACAGCCATTTGCAGAATGCTGGGCTGGGAGAGGCATCATTAATCAGAAAGAACATTAATCATAAAGAAGAGATCAAACATTTTTGTGAACTGTTCTGACAAAGGTAATTAATGCTGAAATCCAAGAAAGAACTTCAGTCTACTTGCACTTCCTCCAGCTTCAGGCATCTCACTGACCTGCCTAAATCAGAGACTCATCATCCTCTGCTCCCTCTGCAGCTTTTTGGGTGGGAGTGATGCTCCAGAGTGCATTCCAGATCCTGCCTGGTAGAAACCACCCTCTGCAGCTGCCTCCTCTCCACACAGCCTGAGGTGAGTACTTCAGGTGCTGCAGTTGGAAACAACAGTTAAAAATTCTTCTTTAGGAAGAAATCAGGTGAAAAATCCTCAAATTATGGTAGGTACCCCAAAGTAATTGGGAGCCATCTTTTAATCTCCAAAACTCAGGCTTCATTTATAACAGCACAAATTTAAACTCTTGCACTAACAACGTCTTCCAAGCACCCCCAGATTCAAGTGCAACCCTCCATGCACTGAAAACTCCAGGGTAAAGGTGGTTTTCCACCCCAGCCATACCCATACTGCAGGTGCATCTTTTGAAGAACTAATATTTACACTGATCTATGATGCATTCAGAAACGAGCTTGCTTTAACTCCATTTCTTAATTTTACATAAAATTTGTTTTGAAGACTTGGAGCTGTTGTGCTGGGACACATGCAAGAGAGGTTAGAATTTATGCTGTTAACAAGAACACAATTTAACAACCCTGAGAATGAGCTGTAAGAGACCATGTCATGCCAACCTGAGAGGGTTTTCCTGCAAAAGCTAATTATTTCAGGCTACAAGGATAATCTATTTCATAGCAATAAGGCAGGGTCATAGAAAGATTTCCATCTTTTATGATTATCTTGAGGAAACAAGTGAGGGGAAATACAAAAATTGTTGCTGACAATACAAGGCACCAGAAAAAAAAAAAAAAACAAACCAAAACAACAGAGATTAAACTCCTCTAAGGGGCATTTGTTGCTAGGAGGAGGATGACTTCACTATTGAAAATCCTCTCCTGAAGACAGAAAAGGAGGAAATAAAATTATGTCTTCAGCAAAAGAACTAAAAATATCTTTCAATTGTTCTTCTCAGTTTCAAGCATTGGTAGGAAGGTTGAGTTTTTTCCTCCCCTCAGTCCTCTATTTCACATTTTTATTAGTTATTTCCCCCTCAAAACTTTTTCTAAGAACATTTTCAAAAAAAAACCAGAAAAAACAACAAAAAAAAGGTGTGTTCTCTGCTGAAAGAACAGTGGTACTGAGAAAATCACATGTATTTTCCAGCCAGTGGAGGCCAGTTGCATCCACTGACCCATTGATTTTTCAGCTACCAGGTAATTATAAAGCCTCTGTGTTCTTAGCAACACAGGGAGGAAGAAAAAAAGAGTTTAAATCATATTCTTCTCCAGTGACATATTCTACTTGGAAATATATTTTTATTTAAAGGAATATTAAGAGGAAAAAAAAATAATTTCAATTCAATAAGTTCTCTTCCTGTCTACTCTTGTTGAGGCAGCTTCAATGGCTCCCCAGGGCAGTCGATTGTCTCCCCCAGATTCTGCAGCTCCCTGTAACAGCTCTAGAGAAGAGAAGCAACTTTTTTGAGAAATACATTTATGAAGCTACAAAGTGCCACTGGTTGGAGTTAGTTTGCCTGTGCTCTGAATTCTATCAGGTGTGTCTTAGAACTGACCCTAATGCAAATAACAAGAATATGAAAGCTTCAATGGCTCCTCTCAGACCTTCCCATTCAAATGCAGCATAGTAATGCATCATGCAGAAGCTGCATATTAAAAAAAAAAGGTATATTTTTCACAAAATAGACCTCCTGTCTAAGTGACAGAATCATTTTACAGAGGAATAAAAAAGCAACTTTATGTCCTACTATTCACTTTTTCCCTGAGCAGAATATTCAATTATTGCTTAATCAGGAAATCCCTTTCTCTTTCCAAAAAAGCATTGGTTCACTTGCTAGCTTAGACATCTCTATGCTGGCACACAGCCCAAAGATATTAATGTGGCTTCTCCCTGTACTTCAGAAAACTCACAAGCAGCCTGCTGGAAGTTTCAGGTGTGATGGTTTAATTATGAATAAGAGTAACAGGGTTGCCTGGGGATTCTTGTTATTTTCTTTTTCTTAATTGGAGGAAATTTGGCATGGAAACAAGATATCAGAGGAATATGATTTACTTCAATTAAAAAGAAAAGAATAAAAGCAAATTTGCCTACATAGAACCAGCTTTTCAGACCAACATATAAATATTAAATGCATAGATGTACCATTAAACGAGAAGCAAAAACAAGACAGGTATTGCTATCAATACTTTGCCTGCAGATTTTAATTTTAAACCCCCTGTCAGATTGGACACTGCAGCGGCTCCAGGATGAAAATCAGACTTTATTTCAGAGGCAGCCAGAAGGTGATAGCACTTAGGAACAAGAGGACTCTGCAGCCACCTGCACCCAGGACAGAAGGACAGGTATGTCCCAGCCACCATTTATCACTGCCCCATCCCTGCCAGCATCAACTGCTGTGCCCCTTATGTGCACAAAGCACATCCCTCACATTTTCTCATCTTCAGCTGTTTTGCCACAAGCAGAAAAGAAAACAAACTCAAAAGACAGTAAAAGCTGAATATTTTCTCCAGCCGAGAGGTTAACTCTGTTATTCCTTTTTAGCCAGCAGCCTGTGTTCTATGTTAGGAAGACAGGGTTAATAAATCTGGGTGGTGTATATGGAATGGGAAATTATTTTTCAGTTTGGGAAAGTATAGGCCTCTTGGTATAGGCCTCTTCCTTTATGATTTTTTTTCCAAAAGTAATTTCCAGTAATACATTAAACTGAAATTCAATTAGAAAGCAAATATATCTCAGCTAATGTGAATATTGGCTGGGCTAGCAAGGAGAAAGAAAGGGAAGATAGAATTATTGAGCACCAGAAAGATGGTCTGTTGTTAAAAAGATTATTTCTAGGTTTACTCCCTTATACCTGAAAGTCCAGGTGGCACTTCAGCGGACCAAGAAGTACTGAAAATTATTTCTAAATTCATCAGTATAAACTCAGAACTAGGAGAACAATTTTGAGTGGATTTTTATGGTATTTAATGAGAGATAGATATAAAAATTAAATGCCTCTCCATAACCTCATTAATATCTGATATAGCAATTTTTTGCTTTCATTGCACAAACAGAAAAGGTCTTTAATGTGTGATCTTCAGTAAAAAGAAGAGGAGCCTAAGTGTACATAAAACACAGCATGCTTGCAGGAACATACATACTGTGATTTAGAAAAAAAGGCAGTTTATTTTTAACTAAATGGTTTTGAAAATAAAACCTGTTGTTGAAAAAAATAAATCCCAATATATTGCTTTGGGGAAATGATAGACTGAAAATATGAATGTTTACCAGAAGTGGGAAAAATAAAAAGGATTTCCAGGTCCTCACAGAAGCTATAGTGTGCTCTTTTTGGCATCCTCTTCTCCTGTGTGAATGGACTTGAGCAGAACAATTCTTCCACAAAGCACCACAGTCCTGCTTGCCCCCAAAGACACCAACACAGAGTATTGAGAGACCACCAAAGAAAATAACAGATATTTTCTAACAAATTCCCAGATTTTAATCCCCCAAATTATCACATCATATGTAACTCCCCTGTTTTATCCTAGTCTCACACTCTATACAAATCGAAATAAGCAATGGCAGGAAAAATAAACTATCACTGTCCAAACAGCAAGAGCTTTGGGGTTCACAGTTTTGAATGGCAATTCCTCCTTATCACTGTCTACTCAAGGTGACTCCATGACAACTGACTCATAAAACTCAGATATTTGGACAGCAATTAGTGACAAAGATTATGATAACAGCTTCCTTAAAAATGTTTTTTTTTGGGTTCCAAAGCATTTTATCCTCTTCTGAAACAATTCATCTACCATTATTCTGAGCCAATCACCGTATTTTCCTCCAGTTTCTGATTTATACATTTTCTGAAGATCTGTTTTCTATAATGCCCAGCATTTCAGCCAACACCCTCTTGTCCATTATTTGGGCTGCCTGAACGTCCAGCAAAGAGATTCCATGGAATCCACCCTGCAATAAAGACAAAAACATTTATCCTTCATCTCAGCATATACTGCTGAGGTTCAGCCAAATTCACTTTGTGCAAATTTAACTTGTGTTAAGACAACCAAAATGAATTATTATCACAGAAAAACTGACAGATGATTAAAAGGTGAAAATAAACATGAGGTTAATTAAATCTTTTGCTGGTAATAGGATGGATAGAACACTTTTCTTTTGGCCACGCTGTCCTTAGCAGAATAGGACAAACATTCAACACATTCTGTTTCCAAAGAAAGAACAGATGCCATAAATTTTAAGACTTATGGATTAGTTCTAGAAAGAGTTGGCAGATTATACCAGCACCTAAGTACCATGAGTTGGGAGAAAATCATAATGATTTTCTGACTCAAAATTCCATTTCTGAAGAAAAAAAATTCTTTGAGAAGATGCTAAATGTCTGTCAGAAATTAATAAAAATGTAGCGTTTTATTGGGAGTCTACTTGACTCAGATATTTTGACTACCTAACTACCTCAAAACACCTCACTTTGTCCAGATTAAACAATATCAAATACATTTTGTTATTCTAGCTCTCCTTATATGAATAATTCTGCATCCCTTTTTCCCTTTTTGCCCCATCAAAGTACTCAGAAGATAATTTTCATGAACCATTTTCCACTTGAAATTGTGTCTTAGTTTGAGTGACAGGTGTCTGCTAGGGAAGGCAGGAGCCTTCCTTGGAATGGAGAATGCAAACTCTCTCCCACCGAATTGTTATAAATTTGAAATTAAGGGGCTCTCAGGCAAAGATGTGGGGACAGGAATAACGTGTTGGTGGCAGTGCCATTCCATGGTGCCTGCAGCCCTCCTGCAGGGGCAGAGGTGGCTCTGGTGGAGCAGGGGTCCTGGAGAAAGGTGCAGGTTTCCTCTGAAGGTCCAGTGCAGACAGATGGGCCTGGCCTTCCTCTGAGAATCCTGTGGAAATGCTGCTTTGGTGTCCCAAATCTCAGGTTTTTATCCAGGTAGGAATGCTTGGCTCCTCCCCTGGATGGAGCATTTCCCAGTGGGATGATGGAATTTTACCAGTGAGGCTCAGTGGCCCATGAGCAGGAGATCTGTCCCTGGAGGGAGGATGGGTCCTGGGAGAGATGAAGAAGCTGCCCCAGGTGGTTTTTCACATCTGGCCATGGACAGAGGGTTATCCCACCCCTATCCCTGCCCCAGTTCCAGCAGCTGGGATAGAACACACACTGCTGGGCACAGCCTGCACTGCAGCCCACGACACCACCACAAGACAGCACCTCTGGGACCACTCTACAAAACAAGTGGTATTTCTTGCCACATCCTGAGCTGCATCTAAAGCAGTGGGATTATGACCAGTGGGTCAAGAGAGATGATTCTGTCCCTTTATTCCACTGCTGAGAGACCTCACCCAGTTGCTGTATCCAGCTCTGGCACCCTCAACAATAAAAGGAGCTCCTCAAGTGATTCCTGAGGTGGACCACAAAGGTGATCAGAGGGCTGGAGTACCTCCTCTATAAGGACAAGCTGAGAGAATTGGAATTGTTTAACCTGGGAAAGAGAAGAAAAGGCTCTGGGGAGAATTTAGAGCAACCTTCTAGCTCCTGAAGGGGCTACAAGGGAGCTGGTGAAGGATTTTTTACAAGGGCATGGGGTGATAGGACAAAACAAAATGTCTTTAAACTGAACAGAGGTAAGTTTGAAATAGATATATGAAAGAAATTCTGTACAAGGAGGTTGGTGAGGCCCTGGCACAGGTTGCCCAGAGTTTGTGGATGCTTCATCCCTGGAAGTTTTTAAAGTGAGGTTGGATGGGGCTTTGAGCAACCTGGGATAGTGGAAGTTGTCCCTGCCCATGTCAGGGGAGTAAATCTAGAAAATCCTTAACATCCTTCCCAACCCAAACCATTCTGTGATTCTATGAAACCAAGTCTAAGCAATTTCTGAAAAAGCACATAGACACTTTAGAAAATACTGCCCTTTATATCTTTAAAGAAAATAATTTTCTTTCTTTCAAATCTAAAAACCAGATGAGAATGGAAAGAGCCCTGTTAGGCAGCAAACAGTAACTTGGACTGAAATTCCTGCTTTAGTCTTCCTAGAGAAACTTTGCTGAACTATCTCTGTTGTTCTTCTCACTTTGAATTTAATAGCAGTTCCCCCTGAATGACAACCAGATGCTGTGTCCTATAGAGCTGGTTGTTTGTGTTCATGCAATTGCCAAGGCACCTACCACTGAGAGATCCAATTACCCCACCTCCTCTTTCATGTTCCTTAGTCACTTCAATTTGCAGCTGCACTTCTGCTGAAGTTCTCCCCTGTTTCTTTCCCACTTTCCTTCTCCTTTCCCTGATGGTTATATTTATCTCTATCTTCATGCTATTTGTGAGATTTATAATTTTATGGTCAAATTTCACTCCTCAGTTTCTTTTTTTGGAAGATGGTGCTTGCTGAGCAATGCTGTGGAGCAGCAGCTTTCTCTTCTGCCTCTCAGTACAGTTCTGCTCTTGCTTCTTTACTGGCAGGGCAGACTGGCTCCCCTTTCTGGTTTAATATCCACATACTGTAATCAGGGGTGAATATATTGATTTTCTGTTTACCACATTGTATCTTCATGAGAAAGAAAGAATTGAGTAAGACAAAGAACCATTTCCAAAGACTGATTTCAGAACCTTAATGGAAATTTTCCTGAAACTTGTCTTACCCTCTGTCTTTCATTGTGTCAATTTAAGCAATATGCCTGAGATGATGTGTGTAAGGGATCTCGTGCCTTTTCATCCATGGCATTGAAAGAACTAAATCAGTCAGTAAAGACTATAAAAAGTTCTGAGGTTTAATTATGAGCTAAACTCAAATATCACTGAACTTACTAAAACCTCAGGGGAAGCCACATAATGCAACCTGTCAAAGCCTCAGTCTGATTAAAACAAAAAAAATACACCAAAAGTTAATTGGTGGGAAAAGGCAAATTCTCATGTATTCTGACTCATTTTTTTAATCGTTCTATTTTATAATCATAGGGAGAATTTATCTGATTTTTAAATGGTTAATATTGCTAGCATGAAATACAACTAGCTACAGATGCTCTGGGAAAGCAAAAGCAAGCTTTAGCTGCTTCCAGACAATTTTTTCCCAACAATTATATGCTCAAAACGATGTAATTTCAGTCAAGACAGAATCTACTGATTACGCTTCTAGTGTCTTTTGTTAAAAAATAACAGCAGCCTTTCTCTGCTCTATCCCTCCTCCCTGATTTTCTTGCATGAATCAGATTTTTGGCAAATGGGCTGCACTCTCCTTTTATCTGAAATTTCTCCCCATATGCTGAACAAGATTTAACCTTTTGTACCCATTTATTACATCACCAAGCCCACATCCACTGCTGTACACTGGGAAAACAAGCAGCACAGCTCTGAACAGAGTGGTAATTACAGCCCTGGCTCCCACCCCAAACCTTTCTACAAGCGGGTGAACGTGCACACAGTCGGAAGGGAGGGAGAAACACGGATCTTGGCAAGCTGTCTGTGCCCCAGCACAGGTGATCCATGGAGTTCACTTTCCTGGGGACTGCTCTCTTCAGAGGGAGTCACCTCACTTGATCTAGGATGCCCTTGGTGAGGACTTAAAAGCTGCTGAGACTGAGTCTCAGACAGTGTCCAAGCTTGTTCCCGTGTCCCCATGATCCACTGAAGATGCTGATCCATTATAATCGAAATAGACACATTCCTTTGCATTAAATCAGATCAAACATCGCCTGCTCCTCACAGGAGTGAACTGCTACGCTGTGAATCAAGCATAAATCAGCCAGAAATTCACTCAATGTAGTCCCAAGGCTGGCTCAACTCCTGAAACCCAGCAGACAACTTTGAGAAATTTGGCAGTAAAAAGTCATAGCATGTTTCAGTTCTTTGCATGACAGCCAAGAATGGGGATATCATATGAACTCACTATAATTTGAGCTTAGCAATGAGGCACTAGAGTTGTGAATTTTTGTCTTTAATAAACTGAAAATACATAATACACTTCATGTCCCACCACACTCATCCTTTTTGTAAAAGATTCTAGAAATGTACTACCTTCAGATAGAAAGGTTACTTAAAGGTTTAAAACAAAGTCTACTTTCCCTGCTCAGGACTCCAGTCTTGCAAAAATGATTGTATCTGAATTACTTGAGACTGTTATGGTAACTGCTTAGAAAATTAGAGTTAACTTGTTTCTATAAAATAATTTGGTATTTTTTTTGTCCAAACCAGTAGGTGATGAAGGTGATTAGCCATCTAGCAAAGAATGGAGAATTCAAATATTGAACAGGTAAGTCTATTTGGGAGAGAGATAACTATCCTAAACAGAATACCTGATGATTTAGAAAATCAAATACAAAATAAATCATATTAGTTTCGTAATTTGCAAATTGAAGATAATGAATTCTTGGGACTACATTTATCTCAGGAAAGACAGGAAAGAACTGTCAAAAAGTTAAAACTTTATTATGGACAGTTTTGATTTTTCTCACACATATGTGTCTGCCTTGGATAATAGTATCTGTAAAGAGTCCTTAAAAAACAAAACATTTAGCCCCAACATTTTGTCTTAACCTTAAGCGTTATCTGGATATGGGACTAGGAAGCTTTCCAAAATGTAATTGGCTACCCTTTCACTATTACTGCTCACTGACAGTTACATTTTTCTATATTCTGATGTGAGGCAAATTAATAGGCCATGAGCAAAAAAGACAGATGTGAATAACCTAAACCACCGTCTGTCATTGTTCTTCCAGTAAGAGGGGAAGAAAAAAGACGTTAGGGAAAATTTCAATAATAGCTTTTGACGAAATCTGAAATTGCATCTATATAGAAAAATAAAAGCACAAAGCAAAAGAAAGGAAAATCAGGTTGCCCTGGCCAAGAAAACCAGCGAAGAGTTCACACAGGTATGTGTATACACAAGCACACGTATAAATAAATTCTTAAATTAGAGGCCTTCTGTTGCTAGATAACTGCTGCTTCTACACACAGAAAACAGTTGGGAATATTTTAATATAATTAGACACAGAATTTAAAGATTCATTTCCTTATGATTGTATTAATTTTACATTTTAAATGAGAAACAGAATTGTTGCTCTTATTTAAGAATTATGCCTTAGAAAGCTGTGCAGAACACGACTTTTCAAAGATGAGCTAAAGGCATGTTTGTCTTTCTGGGCTACAAGTGCACATTTCGAGGTCAAGCTGAGCTTCTCATCCACCAACACCTCCAGGCCCTTCTCCTCAGAGCTGCTCTCAATTCCCTCTCAGTTCGCCCAGCCTGTGTTTGTGCCCTGGGCTGACCTGACCCACCTGCCCTTGGCCTGGCTGACCTTCAGGGGTTCACACAGACCCAGCTCTCCAGCCTGTCCAGGTCCCTCTGGATGGAATCCCTTCCCTCCAGTGTGGGACTGGCGCTCACAGTCACATCATCAGCAAACCCTGCAGAGCTGCCCTGGATCCCTCTGCCCAGCTCACAGACAAAGGGGTTCAGCAGCACTGAGGCCCCAGTAACCACCCCGAGGAACCTCACTGGTCTCCACTGGGACATCAAGCCACGAACAGCTTTGGGTGTGGCCATACAGGCAACTCCTTATCCACCGAGCCATCCGCCTGTCAAAACTATGTCTCTCCAAATTCCACAGCTTTGTTCTTTTAAAAAGAGGAAATACATTTGAATTTCTCAGATTACATCTCTGGAATTGAGAGATGTCTGACACAAATGAGTTAGGTCTTGACTAATGAGGCAAGGTATTAATTACTGAAGTGTTTTCTTTATTGTGGGAGAAATATTAAATCACAGCGTCAAACACCCAGCATTACACAAATAAACTTAGGTAGAAGTACGTGAATAATAATACATTATTAAATTATTAAGTTCTTACTTAAATTATGATACTATTTAATATATTATTATTAAATAGTATCATAATATATTATATAGTAAACTGTGAAAACATTACACAGTTTAATTTTGACTACCATAATAAACTAGCCATGGGTGCTACTTGCAGAGTCCTTACTATCAATCTCTCCTGTAAGCATGGATATTTTGATTTCTTCGACTGCATTTAATGAGAATTTGGTGTGATATTCTGGGCCAGAGAAGTCGACAGGAAGAATGGTATTGATCACAAGGCCAGGATTTTGCTTCCTTAAAAGACGAGACAATTTAAGATGCATTTTGCGAGGATTTATGACTGTTTCATCAAAATCAATACTTGAAGACCATTCCAGCAGTCTGTGATGTTGTCACAAGTTATTTATGGGCTAACTTTGTTCAATATGTTAATAGTTTCTTGGATTTCTGATAATACATCTCCGAAACTGTTATCTTCTTTCTTCTCTTATCAGTGACATACTCGGCTACTTTATCAGTGGCCACTAAATAATTTCTTTTGAAACTGTGAGAGGTGAACAAAGGAAGTGTTCTGGTTCTGAAACCAGAAGTGTTCTGAAGTGTTCTGAAAGAAAACACAGTGTGGAGAACTTCTGTGCCTCAGCCAAAAACTGACAAAAAGCAAAGGAGAGCTCTGTGCCACCATCCACACTGCAGCCAGCACAGGCCGTGTGTGAGGGAAAGCTGAAAACTCTGATCTTTTTGTTTAGAAAACAACCACCTCAGCCATTGCACTGCTTCTCCTTCTCCCACCTTCACTCTCAGACCCAGTTTTAAAAATGCAAAACTTATTCCTGAGCTAAACAGAGCAATGGGGATACAGTTCAGTGTCAACCCAGGAAGAAAATGTCAAAAAAGTGATGAAGTGTTTTTCCAGAGCTTTGGTTTACATCTTGTCAGGAGTAGGATGTCTGTGTCTTAACTGGGATTACTTCTACATATTTGTCAGAAATAGAAGTGAACAAAAATGCTGATTTAATTCATTCAATACAGTTAAAATCTAGGAGGAAAAATCCAATGGCTCTTAGCACTGCACCCAACAGAGGAATTTGCAAGCACTGACATCTATGCAGACTTCAATTTCAGTCAGTAATTTCCTGTACCCACTGACACTACAGGCTGTGCAATTCTCAACAGTATTTAGACCTTGTGCTCATTCAGTCAGGTACAACATTTTTATAAATGTTATAGGACAACATCATGGGCTACAGAAAAGTTAATTTCATCCTGCAATTTAAAAAGGAAAAAAAAAACAAAACCTTTTTGTCCTTATAGCAGCTGACACCAGCAGGGCCTAATGAACCTGTTAATTTACTAATATTGACTAATGAAAATGATGATTAGTAGCTGGCTATCTGGGTCACTAAAGAATTGATTCATATCATATTTAGAATGAGAGTTCAAAAAACAAAAGGCCTATACCTATCAGAATCAAAAGTTAAATCTGATCTTGGGATGTGGGGCCTTTTTTTCTTGGGTTTTGTTCTTTACCTAAAGTACTTGAGGCTCCTCGCAGTAACTGAGAATGCTATAGAGAAATTCAGTTCAGTGAAGAGGAATTTTCTAAACTAAACAGCAAGAAAAACAGAGGAGCATTTTAATCCCCTAGTAAATCTCCTGTTTCACTCTCTTTCCTCTTGAAAGGGAAGTATCTCAGCTGATTTCCATGTAGTGGATACATTCCTTCACTTGTCTTGTTCAAGAAACAGACTGTTAATTGTTTTTCTATTTTTATGATACTGAAGTAAGATGAATAAAAGCCTCTGCAACTTTACACGGCTAAAACCCCTTCTTCCAGTAAGGCAATTCTAATTACCGCTTTGATTTTGCAATAGGCTGAAAATCTTTATACTAAAACTTGTATAGACTTTAAAATTGTTTGTTTGGATAGTCCAATAGTAGCAAATTGCTTATTTTACCTTGTTGTGTTGGAAGTTGATGGCATTAAACCAAACTTATTTAAAAGATCAATGAATTATTAAACTTTTAAAGTGAGATTAAATGGAAAAATAATGATATTTATCTTCATCTACTGATGAGAAACAAGATTTAATCTAGTAATTTTGGAGAAAAAAAGCTAATAACTGAAGCAATTTTAATTCTCGGAAGACTTTCTCTTTCAAGAATGGGTGGAAAATAGTTTTCTGGAGAACTGAAACTATTAAAGCTAAAATACTTTACACCACTGCAAAGATGTTTAGTTCACATATTTTGAAATGTCATTGGATTGAAGGTAAGTTCCGGTTTTCATTATTTTTCTACACACAGATCTGGAAAACTCTGTAGTAGATTCTTGAGAAAAATGGCCACAGTAGGAGAGAGAAAGCCCAAAGTACATGACATTTTTCCAGTTTGCCCTGCTGAAGTGAATTAACAAACATATTTTCCCCAGTGTTCCACATGCTAATAAAATGCAGGAAGTCAGCACCTCTTTCTCTCTCACTGAAATTAAACCCATCTATAACTATCATTCTTCATCTGCAGAGTCAGAACAGAAGCTCTGTTAATCCAAAATAGAAAGCAAACTTCACGGAGAATGATGAGACATTAAGTTGAAATATCTTTTCATTTTTCAAGATGCAAGATCTTGTTTTTACTTCTTCCCAATATGTTTTGCTCCTACATTGTGTTTGCTTATTAATGCAGTTTCCAAACATTGTGCAGAGGATGCACAAGGCAAGGATGCATTCTACTGATTTAGTATGGAAAATAGAAGGAAGACAGGTTTTAACTCTGATATAACTACAGCAGTAAAAAAATAAACAGATCTACCTGACTAAATTATCTACCTAATTCCACATGTCCTAAACAATTCTGCAGAGGTATTTTCAGACCAGTTCTGCAAAGCATCTGATCCTTTGCAAGTCTGGAAGGGTATAAAGAGCCAGAGTCCTATTTAGGTGTTTCAAGGCAGATGCAAGCTCGGTTTCTGTCCTAAGAATATTACATCCTTGTCTGTGCTTATTCTCAATCTTTATTTCATTCCTCTGAAACTAGGCCACCTACTTATTTGCCTAAGATTTTGGCTGGGAACAGAAATACTGTCACACTTGACTGAGGCAAGGCCTTCCTGCTTCATCCTCTCCATCAACACCCAACACAGGAGAAAATAAAGAAGCAATCAGACCTGAAATCATTGTCCTCTATTTATCCATTTTCAAAAGTCTCTAAAGGTTGATGGCTCTACATTTAACAATATTTTTATGTTTTTCTTAGTGCTCACTTTATGCATATTTCTAATTTACATTTTTTCCTCTATTTTTCTGCCCTTAACAGCTTCAGATTTCAAACTTAAACACTAATTGCACTGCGTAGTTAAAGAGAAATCTAGTTTCCTTTTTCCAGTTTTATCTCCTTTTTCCCCAGTGTGAAATTTAATTTTTTCTTGTCTTCTTGACCACCTAGGGTGGGCAAAGTGTGAAAATAGAGGCCTGTAAAAAACAACATTTACAATACTGAATCAGAATGACTAATCTTCTTCACAAATATATTTTCATAATTAATTATCAATATAGGCATTCACAGACATCATGTACTGGAAAGCCCAGTTTCACTTCACAGAATTCACCAAACTGAAATGCATGTTCCTATGAAATGCTTTAAAGTTTAACATAGAAGTTAACTTTAAATAAGCAACATCTAAACTTTTTTTTTAAAGGAATAAAGGAATTCAACATATTAAATTGATTCCTGTTATTTAAAAAAAAAAAAGGTCACAACAGCAACAAGTTAATACCTATCTTCTAGCTGAGGTTACAATGCTATTAGTACAAGAGATGAGGCTGGGACCTAAACAAAATACTCTTTTTACTTCAAATAATATACACATTCTTATTAACATTGTTAAAAGTAAAGACTATTAATGGTATTCCAGCCCTCTCCAAAAAACTGAGTCTCAGGTGTGGATTAATCACACAATAAGAAAACAGCCTTCCATCTGTTTCTGTGGTTGAGTAGAAAGATGAAAAAATGGATCAATTAAGAGAAATAAAGGAAAACATCTACCAGCATTATTGAGGCAGTAGCACTATTATCAAGAAGATAATTGAATATTACATCCTGCCTGTCTTCAAGGAGGATGCTTTTGTCCACAGATATTTTAAAATAACTAAGTGCACTATCAAACCACAAAACCATTTAAAGAATGCTGAATAAGCCATTTGGGATTCTGTGGCAGTCGCAGAACACTTTAAGTTATGCTCATATTTTTTCCTTAGCAAAGTTATGCAATGTGCCTTAATGGAGTGAAGATTGTACAGAAGTCTGATGAACTGAACAGCACTGAAACATTTTTTTACATACTGTCAGCATAACCTTGTCTTTGAAAAGAACTACAGCTCTGCATGCAGCTTCATCTACCGATGAACATGTATTCCTGTGGAAATTCCTATTAAATGTGCATCATAACAATTGGTGAGGCAGACTATGACATGTCACAAAGATTTGTAAGCTACTTCCAAGCATATGGAACCTGCCTCTGTATCAGAATGTAAAGGATTATAACAAAATCAAGAAGAAACTCCCTTGCAAGCCATTTTTACTGTAACAAAGACCACTTCATTGACAGCAAATCTCTAAAGTTACTTCAGTGGGATAGTGTTATTTTGTGAATTCAGAGAAAACAAAAACCAAATATAAAATTAAAGAGGAAAGAAAAAAAAAAGCCAAACTATAAGACAGGAAAAAAATCAGAACACTCCCAACTCCCTTAGCAGAGTTTCTGATGCTCTTGGGTGCTCACTAGTGCAGTGCACAGAGATTTCCTTCAGGTCAAGGGAAGGGTAAAATATTCACATTGACCTCAGCTCTACAATAGTTATGTTCACTTTATCTTTGCTTACTCCATAAGAACACGTTGGGAAAGAATGGGGCAATCTCTGTTAGAAGTACAGATATTTTTCCTTTAAAACTAATCATGTGTCCCAGAATTCAGGAATAACTTAAGCTTAAATATATCTTTGGAGATCCCCTAGCCAACCCCTCCTGCTTTATACCTAATTCAGATGATATAATTTAGGATTTTCTCCTATGTATTAAGGAATTCTCTGGAATATTTTAATCCAGAATGAGGCAGGGAAAAACATTTCTGTGTATGTGTCAGACAGAGTCAGCTAGACACCGTTAGTGTCTATGGAATTATCTAAAATTTAGCAAACTCATAAAAGTATAATTTTAATCTGTTCCTCACTGTTGTGCTCCTGAAGCAAACCACAGAGCAGAAATCTCAAGAAATTGTGTTCTCACATTTCTGACTAAGCTCTAAGACAAAAATATCTCCCTTGGACTTTTGTACAAAACCTAGTTGGAGGTTACACTGACAGTAACTTATGCAATTAATTGCAATCATTATGGAATCAATGTCAGTGCTTTGCCTTAGAGTGATGTGCACAGATAAACAAACTAAACACTGGCTTGTAAAACAAAATACTGAGATTAACAAGGATGAAATAAGAAATTCTTGTTCCTCAAGAATTTTTGCAAGAAACAAAATCATCTGAAGCAGGGCCATTTTCATCTTTTTGCCCAGAGTTTCTCTGCTACTCTCACACTGCTCTGTTCCAAACAGCTCAATGTCTCATGCACATTCAGAAGCTCTTCATCATAACTGTGTATGTTTATTTATGTCTGCCACCATCCTAATGAAGTGTCATGGAAAACTCCAGCAATAAGAAATAATCTCAGACAAGAAAGTAAAGTGCTCATGTTATAGCTTTCAGGTGACACTTTCCATAATGCTTATTAACCTGTCAAAAGCCTAGAGTTGTTTAGTGAATTAAAATAATTTCTCATTCATGACAGTAATTATGTCAAAAGAAATATTTATATTTGAAGTCTTGATTGATTTTGTGCTAAGAGCACCACCTATTAATATATTTATTCTGAAAAATTACTCCATCACCACCAGCAATGAAAATGACCTTGCAGGGAAAAAAGTGAAGCTCAAGTACCTTCTCTCTTCTATATATAACATACATTATCACAACAGAAGTTAAATATAATTTCCTTAATGTTAAAAGGATGTCCTTAATTGCTTTATATAAAAATCAATTTAAATAGAAGAAGATGGAAAATGTCAAACCCTTAAAAACTTACTAATTATATTACCAAATATGATTTACCATTTACAGTTCTGTTATTGACAGATTTATAAGGTAGAGATAATTTTGTGAGTCCAGGAGGAACATTAGTAATACGTGTTACAAAACATATTAATGGTATATAGCAGCATTATATTTGAAGAGATACCACAGTCCAGTGTCTGAACTAAGGCATTTGCTTCATAAAACTTTTTCCACTTACAAGATACTCTGGGGCTAAATGAAGTACTGGGTCTGCACAGTGAGTTACTCACAGGTTTTGAAGACCAGAACAGGGTATGAAATTATCTGGTTTTGCTCTGCAGTTTTGTGGATTATCCAGGATGTTGAGATGCTGGAGCACATCCAGAGAGGGAACAAAGCTGGAGAGGGGCTGGGAACACAAACCCTATGAGAATTCCTGAGGGAGCTGGGGGTGTTTAGCCTGGAGAAAAGGAGACTCAGGGGTGACCTTATCACTGTCTACAGCTCCCTGAAAGGGGCTGTGCTCAGGTGAGGGTTGGTCTCTGTCTCCAGGCAGCACTGACAGAACAGGAGGACACAGCCTCAACCTGCACCAAGGAAAATACAGGTTGGATATAATGATAAAGTTTTTCAAAGAAAGAGTGATCTAGTATGGAATGGTCTGCCTGGGAGGTGGTGGAGTCACCATCCCCGGATGTGTTTAAAATAAGATTGGATGTGGCCCTCGGCGCCATGGTCTAGTTGGTGTTAGGGCATGGGCTGGACTCAGTGGTCTTGGAGGTCTCTTCCAACCCAGTGATTCTGTGAATAATATATACATGCATATTTGGAAAAACAAACACATGCCACTATTAATGCTGACAGATTGATAGAGGATGTCATGCAGCTTTGAAACCCTCCCACAGAAATACTGAGTAGCTGTGGTAGCAGAGCTTCCTTTCACTATCACTTCAGCAGTCTCCAGAATTAAATAAATGAATGTTTTATATTTAACTGTAAATACCACTTGTAAGGTATATGACCTCAATGGCTTCTATGAGAGCTCTCTTTCAAAAGGAAAATACATCATTCTCCCTATTTCTATTAAAATAGCTTCTTGTTTTCCTGTAGCTTTTCCAACAGCTTCCATAATGAAGTCATTCCCCCTAAAACATAGGAATACGAAACCACTTTACAACACAGCAATCAGCAACATTAAATTCCCAGATCAAATACCCTGCTTTGATGAAAAAAGAAATGAAGTATGTGATAACGTTTGAATTCAGACAAATTTATATCAAATTATATGTGAGGTTAAATTCAGCCAGACCATCTTGAGTTCCTGGCAAGAGCTGAAATAGGGCTTCAAATTTGGTCTTTTCCCATGTAAAAGTATATATGGGGCATAATAAGCTCAAATAATGTGCATTTGGATCAGGCATGGCCAAAATACAGCTAACATTGAAGAACAAGTCTTCTCTACTGTCTACTTCTCTGGCTGCTGGGAGTTGCTTCCATAATTAACCTCTCCAAAAACACCCCACACACAATCCCCATCCATCCTCTATGCTTGAAAAATTCAGGCTAGGGCTGAAAAAAGGAGATGTAACGAACACAGGGATTGAGACTGTTTCCTATCAAACAGCAGTTCCAGTTGGAAATTCGAAAGAATGAAGAATATAATACATCTAAGAGTAAAATAAAAATAGGCTTTACACAGCACAGCAGAATTTCCACTCTGCCCTTGATCAGAGCTGTGAGGGAGCTCATTCACCTGAACTGGTTATTGGAATAACAACTGACTCTCAAATTTCCTCTTAAAGCAGACATGGAGCATGCATCCTAAGAGGTTTAGATTTTTTTTTAATTTTTTTTTTTTTATACTCAGCTACCCTTTTGCCTTCCATTCCACCTGGATTTTGCCTTTTCTGAAACATGCTAAGGATGTCTACTGGATGTTGTGTGTGACTCTGCAGAACTGTTCCTCCCTAAATGTCTGCCCACTTTTCTTCTCAATTCTCACAAGTCTGAAGCTAAAGCAAGACCAGTCTTACCAGTGTCCTCCTTTCAATTTTTTTCACAACCAAGGAGCAAATACTATTGCTCAGTCAAAGATGGAGGAAGAAGAGCAACATCAAGTTTCAATTAGAAAATCGTGGTCAACATGTCTCTTACCTAAGCCCTGCTGACTAAAAGAGTTTCCTCTGACTTACAGTGGGGGAGATGAGGTCTTACAATATATTTCATGAGAATGACTAAGCAAGGGGGCTGAAATCAGCTGTAAATCTTTCTTGGAACAAGAGTGAGAGCAGGCCCAAGGTACTAAGGTTGAAACATTATTCTTTTAACTTGATTGGTTTTGTGCTTTAAAAGCTTTTGGGTGAGGGTTGTTTTCCTCTTGCTTTACTAGATGCTCTTCTATAACCCAGACATGTCATTACATCCTTTGTTCCCTACAGCCATTTTACACAGCGATTCAGTTCAAACACAAAAATCCTTCCCTTCCTCCCGATTGATTATGTTCTTTACAGCTGTTGATGGAAAGGGCTGTCCACCCAGTGATACCCTGAAGGTGGCAAGGCACTTCATAACACTGTCAGTCATCCTGTCACAGCCTGCTCTTAGAAAAGCTCCTTTCACTTCTGCCACTAACTGATTGCTGCTTAACTTTTTGCCGCAATGATTTTTCCTCAGGTCATTCTTGTTAAACTTAGTTCCAGTTCTATCGGTTTCACAAGTGAGGAATTTAATGTCTGAGGACCCCGTACTTTGGTCAAAGAACACTCTCATGTTTTCACCCGTACATAAAATCTCTGGTCAGATGCTTTCTTTTATATGGATTGGAAATAAATATGTCAAAAGAAGGTACCTGAACCACAGCACAGAACATGGGAAATTCATCCATTCTCAGAAAGTTCTGCTCCCTGCCTCATATGGGCTGATTTAAACACACAAACATGAGGCTTCATTGTGAACTCTGGTTACTATTTTTATCTAATTTACTTTAAACACTAATTCCTCTCAGATGAGATCCACTTTCTCTCTAATTCAGCTTCTGTCTATGAATTTCAAGAAGGACATGATGATAGTCACAGAATATTGAATTGACAAGAAATGTACCTTCTTTTAATAATATATTTGCCTGTATCTCCATTTTATCATCATCTTCAGCCTTTCTTACTAGCCATTTTTTGGTTGAAACACAGTCAAGAAATATCCCCTTTGAAATTAATAAGTTTGAATGAAAAAGTAGCAGAAGGGTAGAAAATAATGGCCCTTTACTCTTATATGAAAAATGCCACACTATGCCTTGAAATGTCAGACTTACTGCTTAAGATAAAACTCTCTCCAAGAGGAGTGATCTAAGAATTATATTGGTTTTGCAGGCTATTCTTTTTCTGGCTTGTTAGAGAAGAAAATGAAATTTCTTTTGGCTGTGTAAAATAAACTTCTAAACCCAGTATATAAAAATTAATGTTTGCTTAGAATTGCAAAATGGCAAATTTAAGTTATAAAAAAATTGGACAGTGTGAAACTTACATAGATTTATTTTATATTGTCATTTTTGTTCAGTATTTGAACATAAATAAAACTATAGATAGAAATATACAGTAGAAAGTTACAAAAAAAAATTACCAAACCAAAGGAAATTAAAAGATGTTAAGTTACATAACATGAAAACAGCAGAGCTGATATTTATGAGGAAAACCTATCATCTTGGAGAACCAATAGTTTTACCAGTATTTTCAAGCAAAGCAGCCCATCACACTGGAGAATATTGCATGTCAAGAAAGACCAGTTAAAATCAAAGAAATTCCTACTAAATAATATTTTTCATTACTTAGATGGAAATAGGTGAGTGATTAGATTGCAACACGAACTTAAACATCTAAAAATGAACTGTTCTTATTCTCCCTTTTTCAATATTTTTTTTCCCTCAAGGAGGAACAGACTTGGAAAATGTTCAAGTACAGACTTACAGACACAAAAAAATTTACTGGCACTTCTAACACAAGTGCTAAAGTGCGTTGGATGAAGTCAGCGTGGAGCTTTGAGTAACAGGAAGAAATTAAGTTACAGACTCCTGGATTGTGAAACTTTTGGAATATTTTGGATGCAGCCTTGGCAGCAGTGAACATGAAATTGGGCCTGGCACTGTTAAAGGCCTTTGCTGGTGCCAGGGGCAGTGGGGTCCAGGGCACCCCCAGCAGGTCCCAGGTGGGAGGGAAGGGATGGCAGGGATGGACAGGGATGGACAGGGATGGACAGGGATGGACAGGGACGGCAGGAATGGACAGGGATGGACAGGGATGGCAGGGACGGCAGGGATGGACAGGGACGGCAGGGACG